>JABMCL010002484.1:2227500-2355000 GCA_018857735.1 Alviniconcha marisindica
AGATCGCCCTGATATAACCGCACTGGTTGACTGGGTGTAAAACACCAAGTTACTTGCTTACCTTGAAGAGCTGAGCGAAAAGATAAAGTCGAATGAACTTGGAGGGCATAATTTCCCGCAGTAGCCTGAGCAGAGCACGCAAAACTCTGTCAGTTTTAACCTACCACATGCACAAAAGACGGAACCGTTCAAAGTGCTGACAAGAGAGAGAATGAATGAATGAATGAACAAACTTTATTTTACGAAGGTAGTGGAGAAGACTCGAGGTCTTTTTACATCCAGCCCTCGCCCATGAGGGAAACTACTATTAACTAAGGATACAGTGAGCTACAGTATGTTGAGTACATGTACATTAATACAAACCATGTTGAAATGGACATCAGTAAACCGAGAAACAAGTCGACAATGATCATTTAAAAAAATATATACATATAAAAATTAGCTTGATCTGGGGTAAACACATACACGCGCGCACGCACATAAGATTAAGAACATGTTTGTCATCGAAAACTACATGCACATAGAGCACAGACACACAAAATGTATGGGCTGCCTGAAGCAGCACAACACAGGTTGGAGCAGCACATGGAAATATATATATATATATATATATGATTATGGTTTCACGTAACACCTAAGAGAGATAACATATGAAGCGTAAGACGCTTTTTAAACACTGAGGGACTGACTGGAGAGAGAGAGAGAGAGAGAGAGAGAGAGAGAGAGAGAGAGAGAGAGAGAGAGAGAGATGGCAGCTATAAGCTAGTTGAATGTCGGGTCCGATGCGCCGTTGGATGCTGACGCCGGTTTTATTAACCCCGGTGCGGCAAGGGATCTTTCTCTCCCAGCCCCAGAATCAATTAACTTTCAGTGTAGTGCAGGCTACTCTCTTTTTGCAATGTTCGCCGCACAGCCCCGGGCCGTCTGCAATCGCATGCAGTAACATCTGTGTGTGCGTTAAACGTCCCAAGCATTCGCAGCCGTACCATTATTAATCTAATTCAAGGAAAACACAGCGCACGCCAGTTCCACCCGCCTCGAACTGAGACGAAATGTGGCTGCCCATGTGGCAGGCCATTTGAAAACGCCCACATGTCGTAAGAAAGTAACTTGGTGTTTGACGCCTAGTCACCATGTACGGTTATATCAAGGCGATCTCGTCTACGGAAAAAAAAGAAAAAAAAACGGAGATACAGAGATACTATCGCCATAAAAGGGAAACGCAGAAGAAGGAGAAGAAGGGGGATTCAAGATTAAAATGGTTTATTTGACTTGACTGATGCTCATATCAACACACACAGCTTGGTACACAAAAATAATATAGAGACATAAGCATGAAAATGTATTCCGGCCAGTCAATCGAAACCAACTCATCGCTAGAAAGAAAACGACACATATTCATTATGGAAAGATGTGGGCAAATGAGGGGAGGGGGGGGAACTTTTCACACAAAAGAAGAAGAAGAAGAAGAAGAAGAGAGAGAGAGAGAGAGAGAGAGAGAGAGAGAGAGAGAGAGAGAGAGAGAGAGAGAGAGAGAGAGAATAAAATTCTTTATTTACGAGGGTGATAGATAAGCATGTATGCTTTTTACATCCAGCCCTCGCCCAAACAAGGGACTACTCTAGATCTAACTATACACTAGCGTACACATTTTCTAAGTGAGAGAGAGAGAGAGACAGACAGGCACAGAGAGAGAGAGAGTACCTTAATTCTCCGTCAAAGCCCATGAGTACACGACCTTGCTTTGTTATCTGCCGGTAGAATCTTGGATCAGCTGGTAGCGAACTCCTGGCCAATTATGCCTGCCATGAGGGAGAAAATTCGCTTTCTTCCACAGGCAGTAACCCACTTTTGTCCGGGTCTTCTCGATCCGTGAAGCGTGAAGCGAGCTAAGATTTCGCACCATGAACGTGGGCATTGCATATAGCTTCAAGTGTGGATTATATATTATCCGACGGAAATGACGCGTTTCTAACTTGGAGGTCTTCATGTCAGTGTGTGTGTGTGGGGGGGGGGGGGGGGGGGTGCGTGCGTGCGTGCCTGAGGGTGTGGGGGGTGAGGGTGTAAAAAGACGGCGGGCCACAATCAGGTAAACATTCGGCTTCAAGCACTGAGGCAGACAGGCCACAACTAGACACATCACTGAGTAGGCAGACAGACAGGCAAGCAGACAGACATACGCCGCAGTCGGACAGACAGGCAAGCAAGCACACGGCACTCAGACCGACAGACAGACACTCAGACCGACAGGCCGCGGGCAAGCCGAGCACTGAATCCAGTGGAAAAACTTTGACAGACACAGACTGATGGACCATACATCCATACATCCATATCCATATCTACGTACATCTATGAGACATGGAAAACTTCAAATGTGACAGCTGGAGCAGTGAAAAAGAACAGTTACAGAGTTGTGCCTGCTTGGACACCGTAACGGCCGGTTCGTGTCCACCGTCATAGTCTACAACTTTATCGTTCCTCTGATCCCTACTGGCCCACCTAGTCCCACGTTTTGTGAACACTGGAAACTCAGCAGGGCTAGGCCGGCACAGTCGATGTACTCATAGTATCCGACTAGGACCGAGCTTTAGAGCTCCGTGCGAATGACACAGCCGGCTGAGCAAGAGACTGGGTGTCAAATGCATTGTCTGTATGGCATATTTATATATTCGTTTTAACTTGGGTTTGTGTGTCAGATCGTTATAAGTCAGTCTCTGCTTCGGCTCTCCTTTCACTTCAAAAGTTGTGGTCTGTTGACACTGTCTTGTGACCTTGTCCCTCACAATTAATGAAGCATTAAAATGGCTCTCATCGTTGCCCATCTTAATGCAGGAGTCATTCTGGTGGTGACAGTGTAGCAATAGGTATATAATCTACCTCTCCTCCCACCTCCAGGTGAAATTCGATATATTATACAAAACAAATGATTCGAGCGGAATCAGTCGGCGCGGTCACCGTCCGGGCGCGGTCACATATTTCAAGCGCGGTCACATTTTGCTTTTTCGTTTCAACCCGTGTCATGTGCCGTACACTCTGTGCCACCGTCCAGATCCGTCTCAAAGTCTTGTGCATTATCTGTGTCAATGTCATTTATCCCCCCCTCGCTCGGTCTTGTGCACAATTTATGTCAATATAAATTATATCAGTCCCCATGTATTGTGCACTCTTCGTGTCTTTGTATTGTCCATCCCATTGCTTCGTGTCAATATCCAACCCCCTGTCTTGTGCACTCTTTGTGTCAGTGTCCGACCCCCTGTCCTGTGCACTCTTTGTGTCACTGTCCGACCCCCCCGTCTTGTGCACTGTTTGTGTTAATGTCCGACCCCGTGTATTGTGCACTCTTTATGTCACTGTCCGTCTCCCATGCATTTTGCACTCTTTGTGTCAATGTCCGACCCCCTGTATTGTGCACTGTTCGTGTCAATGTCCGACCCCCTCAGTGTACTGTGCACTCTTTGTGTCAATGTCCGACCCCTGTATTGTGCCTCTTTGTGTCAATGTTCTCCCCTCTTTCAGCTTCTGCACTCTTTGAGTTAAATGTCAATTTCCGTCCCATTGTCTTGTGGACACTTTGTGTCAATGTCAGTGTCCCTCTGTCTTGTGCACTCTCTGCACTGTCTGTCCCATCGTGACAGACAGTCTTGGGTACACTTTGTGTGGATTGTCTTGTGCATGCTTTCTGTGGCAGACAGTCTTGTGTACACTTTCTGTAGATAGTCTTGTGTATGCTTTCTGTGGCAGACAGTCTTGGGTACACTCTCTGTGAATAGTCTTGTGTATGGTTTCTGTGGCAGACAGTCTTGGGTCCACTTTCTGTAGACAGCCTTCGAAGATAGCTGTGTACGCCTTGACTGCGTTTACTGGCTGCGTGGGTGGATATATAAATAGTACTGTGCAGTCCGCAAACTGGCAATCCCTGGCTGTTTGTGGTACTTAGCCTTGTGCACACTTTGTGTAATTGACCGTTAATCATCCTTCGGCTGTGGTGGAAATTAGGTCTACTCAGTTTCGCGCACATACTGCGTAATTATACCGGCCAGCCTCCTCCCGCCTGGCTGTGTAATTGTCCAATGAATAGCCCGCTCGGGCCGTGCATGATGACCTCGCTAAGTCCCCCTTGGCTCCGGTCAGTTACAGTGCTTTGTGCTCTCATCAGGGCCTCCCTCGGAACAACCTCAGCTCTAGGGCACTGCCGCCGGGCGCAGCGTACTTACATTATCAGTGGATTGCTCACGCCAACACTAAAAGCATGACAGAGTGGCGGGGAAAAGGAACCCTCACAAGTGGCTTGCTTCTCGGAAGATCCGAAGTGCTGAGAAGCTTGAGACAACTACCTGCGGGCACAAAGCCAAGGACATATCACACCGGCATCGATCGCCTGGAGCAGAGAGGCGTGGAAAGAAGAAGCGCTGGACGATCTTCCTTGAAAAGACAAGAGAGTGCCATCGTCAGTCAGACGAACATTGGAACCGTTTCAAAAGCAACGTTGGGGAGACTTCCGAAAGACGGGGTGGAGCGCATAATTATGGGCTTTTCCGAGCGCATAAACACCATCTTGAAGTGAACCGAGGTACATGCCCAGACTAGGCAAAGCAGGCGTGAACCAATTACTGCTGCGGGACGGCACCACGGAATGAACCAACGCAGGCTTGACTGACCAGACCAGTATTTATGTGTGTATATATATATATATATATATATATATATATATATATATATATATATATATATATATATATATATACTACAAAGGCGAGAGACGAAAAACAAATGCGCAACTGCGACAGTGATTTACTTTTAGTGTAATTAGTTACCCTGACAGGCAAATCAACACGGCCGCACAGAGCAGCTTAGGCCGCCGGATCACGCTCACGCCCGGCGTTGCTGGGATTACGAAACTGGAACGGGAAGAGACGTAGCACACTGATGTTATCGGTCAGAACTAAGCAACCGTTCAACTAAACGGTATACTGTATGCTTCATATACATGATACAGCGATACGCTATAAAGCATGTACGCTTCAATGCATCAAAATCAATAGTGAAGCCTAGCTGATGACTCCGGCTGAGGAATGGGGGGAGCCGGGGAGGGAGAGAGTCAGTGGGGACTGACCGAAAAATAAGCAAGTAAACATGGTGCTTAACGTCCACAAAAACCATAAGGCTTATTAGGGACGGGGAGAAGGGGGGGGGAGGGGTATGGAGGTGGGGCGAGAGGGAGATTATATATCTATCACTACACTGTAACCATCAGAATGACTTCTGCATTAAGGTGGGCATCGATGAGAGACATTTTAATGTTTCATTAATTGTGAGGGACAAGGTCACAAGACAGTGTCAACAGACCACAACTTTTGAAGAGAAAGGAGAGCCGAGGCGGATTCGAACCGAGGTCCCTATGCTTACCAGCCTTACCGCTAGGCCAAACCGGCTCACAATCTCACCCGAAGCGCATCAGTACCAGCCTCTATGATCTCCATCCGCTTCTGGTCAGCAATCCAGTCGTCTTTTATTCGTTAGCCATCCACGATAATCCATTCGACCAACAGGAAAACACTAGCCATACCTCAGTGACTGTGGCGACGGGAAGTGACTATAAAACTGTGGAAATCTTATGCGGATTTTTGCCAGCACAGTACAGCCTGCCTACCTCTCTGGGGACAACTCAGTGTTAAACAATTCTATCGCGGCTGAACAAGCAGATTAAAAAAACAAAAACGTTTGCCAGTGTGTCACAAGTTTAGTTTCTGCGGTTACAGTGCGAACAGAATTCACTCACACTGTCACAACAATCAGTGTAAATAAAAACCAGATTCAATGTCAACACCGTGATCGACCATAGTGTAAGGTTATAAGGAGGCGGGCCTTAGTTTCGCAACTGCTAGTCGGGCACAGCTGGCGTTAGTAATTATGCCTGTATAGCTATTGTTATGCCACGTGACGTCATGTAGTTTTGTTGTTGTTATTTTGTTTTGTTTTTTACCCAGGCATGCACCAGCTGATATAAGTAATTTATACCTTACCTACATCTACGTACAGCTGCAAAGTGTGGTGGTGTGTGGGTTGTTTGCTCTAATTACAGAAATAAGGGGGAGGGCAAAAAATAAAGGAGAACGGTGGGGGGGGGGGGGGGGGGGGGGGGCGGCTCGCTGCCTTGGCCGGCGCCGCTACAATCACACCCCTTCAGATAGCGCGTTATACTACTGCCTTCCAATCGGCGTGTCGGTGGGTCGGTCCTAGTCCGGGGCTTTTACTGCACGCCGCTCGGTCGATAGATGGTGAGGAAATTTCACTTTGCTTCACCCACCACCACAACTACACACAGCCAGATACTCACGGCCGCGATCAGTAGGCCTGCGTATAGCCCTGGAGGAACAAACTCCACTGACTGTAGTCTCAATTCCGCTTATCTGGTTTACGTCGGCTGCCGATCCAAAACGGCTCGGCTTTGGTTGTAAGTGAGGGAGAAGTGCACAGCTTGTTTACGACTGAGTCGCTCTTTCAAAGTGCGGTTTGTTGACGCGCGTGCCGCGTCGAGCGCGTGCGTACGTACGTGTATATATATAGCCCGAGATCGAACGGCTGTTTAGAATTGACAGGGGTGCACTGGCTGAGACGGTAGGGACTGTTGGGAAAGTGGCCACTGGAGAGACAGTGAATCTGGCACCGAAGAGAAGAGAGTGTCTGTCTGTCAGTGCCAAGCGGGTGTGGGAACCTCCCGAGCTGGCCCTCGTATACACCGTCAGTGTCAGCGGCGTGTTCCAGCACAGCACACAGTCGTGTTGGATCCGGAGAGTCTATCACAGTTCAACGCGATTGTGAACGCTGCAAGCAGGTTGGGTAACTTGACTACACAAAGTGTCAGTGTTCGGGTTCCTGGTTTAACGAAACCGTCATTGTTCTGGTACCTCAGTCGTGTTCAAGTCTATTCAGTTTGTGTGAGCACCGTATCGGCTAGTTGGACAAACTTGGTTGTGTTATTCACTGCACCTACGCACGGACACACACACTGACACACACACACACACACACACACACACACACACATACAAACACACACTGCTACACTGAGGCTCGATCAGTGGGATTCAGTTA
Source organism: Alviniconcha marisindica (assembly GCA_018857735.1). Taxonomy (NCBI): domain Eukaryota; kingdom Metazoa; phylum Mollusca; class Gastropoda; family Provannidae; genus Alviniconcha; species Alviniconcha marisindica. Next base: position 2,234,596 of record JABMCL010002484.1, read on the forward strand.
CTTCGTGGCGTGCTGTAGGTCCAAGACAGCTGAAAGACCGTCAGTGGGGCTTACGCCAGTCTGCGCTGAGGCTTTGCAATTTCAGTGACAACTGGACGACAAAAGTGTGTGGACGCAGTCACTGGGCGACGTCCGTGCGGCCTAGCACCAAACCATGCAGGCACAGTCAGGTTATAGTTTTCGCGTTCTGGCTGTGGCAGAAAGATTGCCCCTTGAGATCTTTCATGAATGGTAGCAAAGATTTTCCCCTGCTACGGAAAAGAGTCTTTGGTGGTAGTCTGTGTTTTAACACTGAGTAGTAACCTTGTGATTGTGGCTCACCCTGATATAACCGTAAGTTACTTGTGAATGTGGCTTCATGACTGTCTAGTCTTTGTCACGTTTGTGCACTTGATGTAGGCCTACGGATTCAGTGTATTTAAGTCACGTTTCAACAGAAAGTGTAGGCAGTAGTGGTGACCAGAATTGTCGTCAGCGTGTGTTCGCGACCTCCCGCCGGCCAGCCGACAACTCAACGCCTCAGCAGCCCACTACAGTGGCGACGAGGTGTCTGCGACGTCTGAGGTCAATCTTCTCGGTGTAATGACTTCCCCGTCGAACTGCAGTTGCGGCTTCACTGAAATGGAATGGAATTAGCGACAGCTGCTACTGAAACCAGTACTTCATTGGGTCAGAGGAGGAGTTGAATGCCGGGCCGGCCATACTGACGTACGTCACAGAAGACTGGATAGTCGCTCCTTTTCGTCCGTCATGGTAAGTGCCCAACCGCCGTGTCGGACAACTTTCACCACTTGTCTTTATTTTCATGCTTGGCTGAATCAAGAAGCCTCGCCGCTGGTCACTCGGTCTGATGTAATGGAACGTTGCTGTGCTTTGAAATGTTAGAGGTCTCAGTGATTCTGGGGGAGGGTGAAATGCCTATCTTCGCGCGGCTTGACCGGCCGTGACAGTCACTGAGTCAAAACTTGCGACTGACATCGCTCTTCCTGCCGATACGAGCAGGCTAGAACAGGCTCGCTAGAACACAGCGGTCAAACCACCGCTGGGCAGAAGTTGTTAGTTCTTCGGACTCTTCGGACATATTGCTTTACGTCCGCAAAGACTATTAGGACTGTTAGGGCAGCCACCTCGACTTTCACACATCTCCTGAGCTCTAGTTGTTAGTTTTAGGTCGCTTTCGAGCAGACTCACTGGGCTCTTGTCGCATGTGATTCTGAATGAATAACTAGCCTTTTTATGGCGCGTTTTTGAATATCCGTCGAAATTGTGCACAGGTTCGGTACAGCGCTATTTGGTTGTTACATAGCTTGTGCCACGTGAAACCGTGCTGTCGTCTCGGTGCAGTTCTGTGTACACCACACAGCTATGCACCAGTTTACAGTGAAATTGACTTATTGCAAAGCCACATAGGTAGAGTGCATGTGTGTTGCCTTCCACCTGCACAGGCTTTTGGCAGAATGACCGGGATCTTTTACGTGCTACTGCGGTAACACCGGCCGTGGAACGGATACCGAAATAAGAGTCACTAGCACTGAAAGTTGACCCCGGCCGGAGAAGAAAATTCTCTCGCAGGGACTCGAACCTGCGATTTTTTATTCTTTTTTGTATCAGTCACAAGTCCGGCGCTTTACCACTGAGCTATGCTTGCTTCCCATTTTGCTTAATATAAATTGACGCCAAGTCAACAACGTAGAGAATATGGCAGAGTTAGTTACATTGTGGTTAGTTCTTGGATATTAACGTCCTGTCACGGAACCACACAGGGTCACCTGATGAATATAGCAGAGCGCAGGGCCAAAGCTGTTCCGTAGCTGATGACGTGAAACTTAGATTTTTCCGCGATTTTTATTTTATTTTATTTTTTACTGCAGATGAGAAATATCACAGGAGATAAATAAATAAAATAAAATAAACTTGCGGCGAAATGCCGATCCTCATTCAGCTTGCCTATGATTACTTGCTCGAGTCCAGCGTTCTGCTGGGCATTTTTCTCCCTCAGTCTTCGGCCGAACGAAAAAAGCTCCAGTGAATTACGACTGAGGGATACGTATATATTACATATACACACGTGTTTGGCTGATCTGCCGTGGTGAGAGAGGGAGGGAGGGGTCTTTACGGGTCGGCCGGGTGGCATGACGTGTGTGGATTACTGTGACGTAGACATGTTTACAGAAAAACAGGTTTTCACGAGGTGCGTGCACGCGACGGAATCATGCTAGCGGCCAGCAGCCGATGAAAACAAAAGAGAGCGGGAGACGGAAAAAAGCAGGAACTGCTTGTCAGCCAGTTCTGGCTCCGCTGCAAACGGCAACAACAGTGACCGAAATAGCCACCAGGTGCTTGCCAAAGATGGGTTATCGGCTCTGCATGTTTTCGATCACTGATCAGACTAACGCGGCTTCGCCCCGGAAGTGCGAGCATTTTGCCATTCAACAATAGCACAGTTGACAGACATTTGTTTGTTTTCTTTTCTTGGTCGCTTTTATATAGCGCTATTCCCCGCTTTCGAGCAGACTCACTGCGCTCGTACGTGATTCTACGTGAGTGACTAGTTTTCTATAACGTGTTTTTAAATATGCACCGAAGCGGTGTACTTACACCGCTGACATGGTTGGTGAAACGTAAAACTGCTGCCGTCTCGGTGCGTTCTGTGTACACCATACAACCATGCACCATGTCACGTCATTTCATTCAAAGCTACATACGTAAGGTGCACGTGTGTTTAGCTGTAACCAGCCACCTGCACTTTTGGCAGAATGGCCGGGATCTTTTACGTGCTACTGCGGTAACACGGGGTGGAACGGATGATGAAAAATTTATGAGTCAGCATAGAAAGTTGACTCTGGAGAAGAAAATTCTCCTGCCAGGAGACTCGAACCTGCGACCTTTCAATCACGAGTCCGGCGCACTAACCACTGAGCTATCCCCGCTTCCCCATTCACGTGGAATGACCCCTTGTTGGTTTTTTCTCTTCTTTTTTTTCTACTCCCCGTGCCTGGACAAGTCGCAGACCACACGGCCTGCACTTCTTCTAACAATGTCTATCTCGCCTTCCAAAACCACATTAGGCTAAAATAGTGGGTCGGTTCGAGGAAGTACTGGGGAGTAAGTTCGTGCTGGACATTTTGGAAAGCTAAACCGGCTGATGAACTGGATGATCCTTAGTCTGTTCACCTGCTTGAGATGATAAGTACGTGTGTGCGTGTGTGCTTCATTCGATGCTCTACAGCTTATTGTACGCTCACATTAGTAGTAATAGTGTTACACTGAATTCTGGGTTAGCGAGTCAAATCTTTTGATACTGAGTTCGTCGTATGTCCAAAGTCCCCGGCTCTGCATTGTATGGGAAGGACTCCCCTCTCCATTTGTTAAATTCTTTGGCACTATAATTGACACTGAGTCCGCCGCTGTCGTCATGTAAACTTTTATCTCTTTTTCTTTATACACACAACCTGCCCCCCCCCCCCCCCCCCCCGGCTGCTTTGCAGCAGCCAGCAAATGGTTCGAACCCCCATACTGTGCGAGGGCTGTGACTGAGATGTGTAGCAAAGTGTATGACATACACTTCCTCTCGCGGTTGGAAGAGTCCACACACACACACACACACACACACACACACACACACACACACACACACACACACACACACACACACACACACACACACACACACACACACACACACACACTCACACACACACACGCTCGTTCTCTCTCTCTCTCTCTCTCTCTCTCTCTCTCTCTCTCTCTCTCTCTCTCTCTCTCTCTCTCTCTCTCTCTCTCTCTCTCTCTCTCTCTCTCTCTCACACACACACACACGTACGCGCGCATGCACGCACGATTTTTTCGCGAACTGATATTGCTTGCAAAAATCGCGTCCACGTTGGTTTTCGCCCTTTGAGAAGGCTTTTTTGATCGACAGATGAACAAGACCAATGTCCAGTGTGGGACTTACGCTTGGTCATTTTTGGATCATGACTATTTACCAGAAACCTGGAGCACCACCAGCATCCCATCGAGTTGTTTTCTTTCTCACCCCCCCCCCACCCCTCCCACACACACACACACACACACACACACATACCACACACACACACACACACTCCATGTAGAAGCTCCCATCCAGCCCCTAAAAGAAAGAAAGAATGGAAAGAAAAAAATAGAATAAAAAGAAAAGAAAGAAGAATGAAAGCACGAAACAGGGAGACTGATAAAGAGCAAGCAGTTAAGAAACAAACGATTGATACGTACACTTGCTCGCGAGGGCAGGTATTGATTTATGAAAGAATCCCTGAGAAAGAAGAAGAAGAAGCCTGTGAAGTGGACGTTTGATGGCGGTAATGTCTCCGGGAAAGACGACGCAGCTGTGAAATGTGACACGCCTCGTGTGCTAGCAGCCTCCGCGTCTCCAGAGGTGTTTACCTATGCCCAGCGATGGCTTAAGTATCTTACAATCATCTCAGGTGTTCATAACGGTGTCCTTTGCTCAAAGGCGTTGGCTAGTCGTGTCTCGTTCCTTGCAAGATCCAGCGGCAACAACTTTATTTTGAGGGTTGGGGAGAATCTACAGAAAGAAGTAAACATGGTCCACAGAAACCATAAGGCTTATTAGGGACTTGGAGAAGGGGAGGGGGGATATGGAGGTGGGGCAAGAGGGAAATTATATTATCTATATCTCACTACACTGTCACCACCAGAATGACTCCTGCATTAAGATGGGCAGCGATGAGAGCCATTTTAAGGTTTCATCAGTTGTGAGGGACAAAAGTAACAATTAAGACAGTGTCTATAAGCCATAAGGGAGAGCCGAAACGGAATCGAGCCGAGGCCCTTCTGCTTACCAGCCTAACACCTTACCGCTAGGCCAAACCGACTCAGATTTAGACTGGAAGAGAGAGTGACTTCCCATTTATAAGAATAATACCAAGAGAGGTGAACTGGCTGTTGCGCAAGAGTGGCATCGGTACAGAGTGAATAATAGAACAAGCTGGTAACTGGGGTTTAATGTCCCGTCATACGCATAGCGACATTACATTTTGTTCGTCCAGAAGTGACTCACTTCTGGACGAACAAAATAATGTCACTGTACGTACTTAAAATTCTTAGCACGTAAAACTATATATATTTTTCCCAAAGTAGATCTACAAAATCAGTCCAAACACAGATACCTGCAATCGCGAGAGGGTTTGGAGAAGAAGATGAAGAAGAAGAAAAAGAAAGCAGAATAGACTGGGAAGGTAGAAATGAGAAAGAAAAATTTCTGGCAGTATGCGAAGTATGCGTCATGTCTATATTGTGACCTGCTGCAGGCTTTAAAGAGAGAACGGTTGATAGCCCTGGGTGTTCAGTGGAGGGGTCTTCAGTTTTAGGTGCTCTTTGACGAGCGGCTTGCTTCTGCAGCAACTACGATCACTTCAGATGTTAATTGAACCGTGTCATTTGCCTATGGGCATGCTGCATTACACTTCAGATGTTAATAGAACCGTGTCATTCGCCTATAGGGGCGATGTGCTGCATTACAATCGCTTCAGATGTTAATAGAAACGTGTCATTCGTCTTTAGGGGTGCTGCATTACAGCAATAAAACCATGTCATTCGCCTTTAGGGGTGCTGCATCACAATCACTTCAGATGTTAATAGAAACGCGTCATTCGTCTTTAGGGGGTGCTGCATTACAGTAATAGAACCATGTCATTCGCCTATAGGGGTGCTGCATTACAGTCACTTCAGATGTTAATAGAACCGTGTCATTCGCCTATAGGGACGATGTGCTGCATTACAATCGCTTCAGATGTTAACAGAACTGTGTTGTTCGTCTATAGGGGTGCTACATTACAGTCACTTCAGATGTTAATAGAACCGTGTCATTCGCCTATAGGGGTTCTGCATTACAATCACATCAGATGTTAATAGAACCGTGTCATTCGCCTACAGGGGTGATGCATTACAATCACTTCAGATGTTAATAGAACCATGCCATTTGCCCAAGGGCGTCCTGCATTACAGTCACTTCAGATGTCAATAGAACAGTGCCATACGCGCAACGGCCTGCTGAATTACAGACGCTTCAGTTGTTGATAGAACCATATCGTTTGCACAAAGGTCAACTGCGTTACAGTCGGTCACGCCAGGTGTTTGGAACCAAAATCGACTTTGCCCGCCTGTTTGTCATATATGTCATTCAGGTCAGCCCTCGCGTTTCTTCCCCAGGTAAAAATACAAGTTCAATCAGAGGCCAGTTGTGGCACAAGGCTAACTCTCGGTCATTACCGAAAACAACAAATCGACAGCTAAACGAGCCGTGCAACTGTGGGCACGCTCATTATGGAAATGAGCCTGTTGGCCTCCGTCAGCTTATGGTTCGATCAGCCTCCAGCAATGGAATAGCTGTTGGGATAATGATTCGAGTTATAGACATAGTCGTTGGGATAATGAGCAGAGTAATAGACATAGTCGTTGGGATAATGAGCAGAGTAATAGGCACAGTGATTCCATTTCCTTTTCTCGCTGACCAATGACTTGCTTTACTCTTCCCGCGGCGGCCGCAGAAATGAGGTGCCCTCTGGTGAGAAATCAGAGCTTGCAAATGTCTTATATTTTAAGCCTGGATTAGGTCAGAATATAGCTCAACATGCTTCGCCTGCTGCAAAAAATGTACCCTTCTATTTTTTGCATTTTCAGTTGATTCAGCTTCATTTGTTCTCAATCTTCTTCCAGCTGCGTGTTTTCTAAATCAGACTTTGTACTCGTCAAACAACTTGCGCGAGGTTATCGTTTGTAGATAGATCAGGACGCTGTGTTACAGAACTGTGTGTGCTGTGTCGGTCTGCTTCTACCTTTCTAAAGGCAAGACTGCGGGAAATGTAAGAGGTCTGGGACCGTAGAGCGCATGTCTGATGTCTCTCTCCTGTCTGGAATCTCAGGGCCCTCTTGTTTGACCTCTTGCTCTTTCTGTCTTATAATCTTTCTGCTTATGGTCCATTCTCCTGACTTTTTTGTCCTGAAAACTGTCGGACATTTTTTGATAAGAAATCATATATATATAGATAGATAGATAGATAGATAGATAGATAGATAGATAGATAGATAGATAGATAGATAGATAGATAGATAGATATAGATAGATAGTATATCTTGTTTGGCAGCTAGAAGGCGATAGTTGGTATGTGGTGTGTGTATCTTATTATTCTTATTCTTAATCATCGCTTTTCTTTTTTCTTTTCTTTTTATAGCGCTAATATATTCTCTGCTCTCGAGCAGACTCACTGCGGTCATGTCGCATGTGATTCTGAATGAGTGATCGTATCCTTTTAATATATTTTAATAGAGCGTATTTTTCATATCCACCGAAATGGTGTACTGAAAGCGCTCTTTGGTTGTTGCATGGTTGGTGCCACGTGAAACTGCTGCCGTATAGGCGCCAGTTCTGTGTACACCATTTAACCATACATCAGTTTACAGTGTCACTTCATTCAAAGCCACACAGGTAGGGTGCATGTGTGTTTAACTGTGCCACCTGCAATTTTGGCGGAATGACCGGGATCTTTTACGTGCTACTGCGGTAACACGGCGGTGGGACGGATACCGAAATAAGAGTCAGCACAGAAAGTTGACCCTGGAGAATAAAATTCTCCCGCCGCTCCTGCGGGGACTAGAACCCGGAACCTTTCGATCGCGATTCCGACGCTCTAATCACTGAGCTATCCCCGCTCCCCTTGCTGCCATATGGCACCGTGGTATGCCATTAAGCATTTATATAACGTTTTCTCCCTCTTCATAGTATTATCTCTGCCCATTTCTTAAAAAGGAAAAAAAAGGAAAAGAAAAGGTGTCGAAAAATTAGACGGTATGGTCCACGATACCGGCATGTACATATCTTACGTGTATGGGACCTATCTACATATTGAAGGGACTAACTTCGAAAATTTGTGTTTGATGTTTGTGTTTGTTTTTCATTTGTGTATGGGTTGATGTTGATTTGACTTCAGAAATAGATAATAGATATATATATATATATATATATATAATATATATATATAATATATATATATATATATATATTATATATATATATATATCCATTCTAAGTCAAATCAAATATATATATATGAGTTTGAAATGAGCATTCGCCGGTGACAGAGTTTGATCGTCCCTAGGTAACTGTGCGCTTGATATGATGTTAAAATTCAGTTTAGGTACTGGATTTTAACATCACATCTAACCAACTCGGATGCTTTGTGTCATTTTGATCTCGACTGAACTGGGTTGAGTTCAGTCTTTCCGTGTTTGTAGCGAATTATGGAACGTGGCCGGTGACCTCACTGTTTTGTCTGTCTTTACGGTATGTCACTGGCACATGGCGTTATCAGAGAAAAAGACTGATAGGCGCTTCATCTGTTACACTTATGCTTGTAAACTTTGCACCCCCCCCCCCCTTCTCTCTCTCCATCTGTTACACTTATGCTTGTAAACTTTGCACCCCCACCCCTCTCTTGCTCTCCATCTGTTACACTTACGCTTGTAAACTTTGCAACCCATCTCCCTCTCTCTCTCTCTTGTTCCTGTGTCTCTCGGGATCTCGCAAGCTGTTAGCATGGGCACTGCGTTTTCCTGTCAGAAAAACGATACAGCTGAGATGGCTCCCTCTTTTATCACTGTGTATGCTGCATTGAATTATAGGAACAGCTTGTTTTCTGGCTCTGCAGCAAAAGAACCTATGATCGAGCCTTTGGGCCCAGTCGTCTATGGCCGGCCCCGACTGGTTGAATGGTCGTCGATATTTTGGTTGGCCAGCCTTCAACTTCCGCTCAGCTCAGTCCCTTGGCTGGAAGATGGAGGAATCGATGAAAGAGATTTGTTTCCCCCCCCCCCCCCCCCCCCACCCGCCCCAAAAAACACACACAACACACACACACACACACACACACACACACACACACACACACACACACACACACACACACACACACACACACACAACAACAACAACAACAACAACAACAACAACAAACAACAACAACAACAAACCCACCACGTTATGTTAAGACTTGTCATCGTTCACGCACGTATTTACAAAGTGTTGCATCCCACCACCCCGTCACGTATTTCTGTGTTTACAACAGAGCCTGTCTGAACACGTACAAATATCATCTGCAATTCAATCATTCGGGAAACCTAGTGTTCAGGAAACAGTCTCAGATTTAATTTGTTATATATATATATATATATATATATATATATATATATATATATATATATATATATATATATATATATATATATATATATATATAATCTAATTTTTTGGCAACGTGTTTAGCGCGATAGCTTTTGAGAATGTCTTGATATACTCAACTCTCATGTATGTCTCCTAAGTTGTGTTGCAATCTTATGTCGGTCCTGGTCGTCTTGAAAAGAAAGGAGAGTGTAGCAGGCGCTTTTTGTTTCTGGAACTGTGCCCCATTTGATTTCATCTGCGTCAAGTGAACTAATAGTGCCTTGCCGCCAGTGTCGCGGCTGGACGTTCTGCAGTGACGGTCAGGTCCTGTCGGCGTCAAGATCATGGTCGTCTCGTCTAGCCGGCTTCTACGGGCAACTAGAATAATCACCCACAGCCTGAATACTGTAAAAGGGCCACGTGTGTGTGTGTGTGTGTGTGTGTGTGTGTGTGTGTGTGTGTGTGTGTGTGTGTGTGTGTGTGTGTGTGTGTGAGAGAGAGAGAGAGAGAGAGAGAGAGAGAGAGAGAGAGAGAGAGAGATGTGTGTGTGTGTGTGTGTGTGTGTGTGTGTGTGTAGAGAGAGAGAGAGAGAGAGAGAGAGAGAGAGAGAGAGAGAGAGAGAGAGAGAGAGATCGAGATCGAGATCCTACGCGCATGTAAAACAACTGGTGTTGCTGCTCAACAACTGAGATGGTCGTATGGTCGTCTTGTGTCGATCGATGTATGCGGGGTACTTAATAAGATGGAGAAGCTGGCGCACAAGGGATACTTTTGGATCTGATGACTGCATTTTTTATGTCATTGTGCACTTCATGAATCGCAACACTGGCCGGAAGAACTGTGAAGTGTCATATCGATGTTTTCCCAATAATGACCGCCGCTTCTGTCTCAGTGAAGCGAATGAGTCGAAGCACAAGACAATATTTTTGAACAGGAAATAATATTGCTCAGAACTGCACAGTATCATGCACTGTATCCACGTAGGCAATGCTTGGCGCGAGACATACAACTGGTAGTGCCGGCCCCAAAAAAGACACAAAACATACACACACAGATTGAGAGAACAATATTTGGAATGGAACTGCGCCGAATCCCTCTTTGTGCTCTCGCTTGCTTAATGCGGTGCAAAAAGTGCGGTGTGAGAGAAAATGGGTTTCTTCGTGGGGATCGATTTGCCGGATTGGAACTGAGCCTGGTCCAGTTACGATCACTTTCTCACACACCGGGAGGTACCTCCATTGAAAACAGACGATCGACCTACACTCGCCATCTGGCAGACTGCCTTTCGTTACTTGGCACATTAAATACCAGGGCCTGATTGACAAGCGTTGGCTGCTTTGACAGGAGGTGGTAAGGCATCCGACCCAGCTCATGGCTGTGTCGTGTCCATGACGCACGCCTGGCACGCAAAGCGGAACACAACGGAGCGTAAAACTGACGGCCGGCTCGAGTGTGCAGTCTGGCTGTCCTCAGGAAGAGATGCGTCCTGCCTTTCGTCAGCCTCTGTAGGCTGCACTACGAAAGAGAGAGAGAGAGAGGAGGGGGTGCTGGGGAGGGGAGGGGGGGGGGGGGGGGGGGAGGTATAAGGTGAAGGAGAGATGGGGTGAGTGCTGAGCGTGGCGAGCCAGTGTATGGCACCGAGCTTGGGGAGGGACAATTTGGAACTATCGATTTGTTCTAACCCTCCCTGATTGAAGCTGAAAAGTCGCCCTGGGGCCGGCTGCCATGGCCTGACATTATTGCCTTTCTATGTGTGTGCTTTGTGAGTGACGCTGCAGCCTGCAGATGTGACGGAAACGATGGTAAGATCATCGGGGGGGAGGGGGGGGGGGGGGGTTTACGGTGCGGTTGTTCTCCAGAGAGAAATACTGTAGACTCGCGCTTAGTCTCGTCTGTGTGTGCGACTGTGTTTCTATTAATTCTCTTTGCTCTCCCCGTCTGTTTGCCCGTCTGTCTCCCCACTGAGCAAGACTATCGCATTGCAGGTCAAAGTAATCAGTCTTGCTGTTTATTTTTAATGACCGAACTTAAGGTGAACAATTAGGAATAATGTCATTAGCACTTTCGCCTAGTGCCTGCGTAAGATTTGTGTAAAATCCGGGTATAATTAGCTCCGGGTTATTATAATTATTATTAGTTTGATTTCTTTGCGTCACACGCCTTTTGGGGAGTGGATGGGGGTGCAACCCCGTCAGCTGTGCAAACTGAGCAAAAATTTGTCTTCAGTAAATCATTCATGGTCACGTTCAGATCTGGTGGTCGATAGTCAAACTGAGCTGCGCTGTCTTTGAAAACTCGTTGTTCTTTCGTGTTTTTGTTGTTGTTTTTGTGTTCGTCTTGCTTTTAAAAAAAATGTTGTTTTTTTGTTGCTGGTTTTTTACTAAGATGTCTGTCAGTTGGCTTTCCGCCATCGAAATCATTTGTACGACTCCTCGGAAAAGCCCATATGGTCTTCACCGGCCCGTCTCTCAGACGTTTCTCCATCCAACGTTGGCTTTTAAAACAGTCCCAATGTTCGTCTGACTGACGGTGGCCCGCCATTCTCATCCTTTAAGGAAGATCGACAAGCGCTTCCTCTTTCTACACCTCTCCTCCAGGCGATCGATGGTATGATGTCCGGCCTGGCTTTGTGCCGCAGGGAATGTCTCAGAGTCATCAACACGGCTTCAGATCTTCCGAAACGCAAGCCACTTGTGACAGCTGCTTTGCCCGCCATTTTATCTGCTTGCGTTCGGGGACAGGACAGTACATTGTTCGGCTGCTGCCTCGATTGCACAGTATATTATATCTTCTTGTTCTTCCATACTGGCCATCCGGCTAGTGATCAAAGTAGTGCGTGTACTGTACGGAATCTGAGAAAAAACGACACGTGCTATTTAGAATTTTCTGTCAAATGTGACCTTCAGAATGAACCCAATACATATATATATATATATATATATATATATATATATATATATATATATATATATATGGTTTTTCAGGACTGTGAGATTGAATTCTGTGAATCAGTACGGAATCTTGGTGTGTTCTTGGATGAGTCTCTCAATGGAAATGCAGGTGAATCAGTTGCGTAAAGTTTTATATTTCCAGCTTCGAAGAATCAGTAAGATCCGTTCTTTCCTGACTGTTGATACCGCAAATACATTGGCTGAAGCCTTCATTCTATCCCGTCTTGATTATTGTAATTCTCTTTTGGCTGGCCTTCCTGATCACAAACTTGCAAAGCTTCAACGCATACAGAATAGTGCTGCCAGACTCGTCCTTCGTAAACCACGGCGTGAAAGCGCTACTCCACTCTTGAAAATACTTCACTGGCTCCCTGTTAAAGCTAGGATAGAATACAAGGTCTCTACCTTATGCTACCAATGCCTCAACTCTATGCCCTCCTATCTGTGTGAGCTTTTCCAAACTTACAAACCCACTAGGACTCTAAGATCTCAAGACTCTTAGTTGTTCCGCGATTCTCTCTGAATACTTGCGGAAAAATATCGTTTTCTGTGTTTGGTCCAGCTACTTGGAATTCACTCCCTGTACACATCAGACAGAGCCAGTCTCTGGTCACGTTAAAAAAACAACTAAAGACGTATCTGTTCACGAAACACCTCGCATAGAGTGAGAGAGAGGGTGGTGGGGGAGGGGGAGAGATTGGGAAAGAGAGAGGGAGGGAGAGAGACGGGGGGGGGGGGGGGAGAGAGAGAGGGATTGATTGATTGATTGATCGAACTTTATTACACAAGGATAAAGGTTTAGGCACAATTGTCTGTCGTTCAACCTGTTCTTGGAACAGCTACAAACACACACACACAACACACACACACACACACACACACACACACACACACACACACACACACACACACACATATATATAGGGAGGGAGAGAGAGAGAGAGGGAGGAGGAGGAGAAAGGGCACACAATAAATGAATTATGTATAATTGTTTTATTACGGGTTTTAAATTTATTATGTTTAATCATATTTTATTTCATTTAGAGAGAGGAGAAAGGGTGCACAGCAAATGGATTATGTATAATTATTTTATTACTAGTTTTAAATTTATTATGTTTTATCATGTTTTATTTCATTTAACCTGAAAACAACGCTGTAAAACATTGTTCAGTTATGCTGCTTTATTTATCTCTGATTAGATATTGATTGTTGTTAAATGTTTTAAATAAGCTACGTGTTCTCAGAGTGGTATACTCCGTTATGGATGCACACGTGGATGTGTGCGTGTAGTGTGTGTGTGTGTGTGTGTGTTTTGTGTGTGTGTGTGTGTTTTGTGTGTGTGTGTGTGTGTGTGTGTGTGTGTGTGTGGAGAGAGAGAGAGAGAGAGAGAGAGAGAGAGAGAGAATGTGTGTGTGTGTGTTGTGTGTGTGTGTGTGTGTGTGTGTGGTGTGTGTGTGGTGTGTGTGTGTGTGAAATGCATTCTTGCAGATTGTTTTAATCTCTAAATTTGTATTTTTATTCTAAATGCTATGTTTTAAAATGAATCTAGAATATGCGTGAATTGAAATATGTATAGATAGATAGAATTTATCTTTTAAATTGTTGTTTTAGGCTAATTTAAGTAACATATTGATGTGTTTTATTGCATTTGTTGATCTGTACAGCGCTAAGAGCTCATATAATTGTTGTTGAGGCGCTATATAAAATACATTATTATTATTATTATTATTATTATTATTATTATTATTATATAAGACGCTTATTTTAAACGGGCAATGCAATTTATTCGCAAATTTTCATCGAAAGCACCCTTTTTTCAAGCAACGAACAGACAGACTAATGAACGATGATATGAATGAAATTTGATCTACTTAGCTTTCAGTCGATGGAGAAGCTACGCGGGAGAATGCACAGTCAATACTCTGTGTGTGTGTGTGGTGTGTGTGTGTGTGTGTGTGTGTGTGTGTGTGTGTGTGTGTGTGTGATCGTCACGAAACCATGATCATCAGTGGACCGTTGTTACTTTGCCGATCCGCTTGCAGCTGATGCAGCAACAGCCTCAGCGGTGCTCGGCGGGCACGATTGTTGTTATTAATCCCGTAATGCGATTTCCTCCCACACCATCAGACGTGCCAGCCGTGGCACTGACCTTGGTGTTTCCCCGTGGAACCCAGCACTGCTGTCTAATTACTGACGGTCACTGCCGGTTTACGCGGAAGGCGTCGGCGTTCCGTTCGGTACGTGTTGGGGAAGAGAGCCTATTGAGTGTCAGCATTCTGAAAAAGAAGAAGAAAAATCAAAACACACAGAAAACCCTTCTCCAAAACCAAAAAACAACAACCAAAACCCCCAGTTTAAAAGTTTCAAAGAACTGCTGTAATGGGACAGTAGAAAATAACTTTATGATGAAGCTGAGAAAGTTTTTATAGTGTCAGTGTTTGCAAAGAAGGCCGAGATCGTTGGGATGGGGGTGGGGTGGGGGGGGGGGGGGGGGGGGGGGGGGGGGGAGGGTAGACCAGAACGAAAGAAAAACAGAATTTGGGACCGAAAAAGCAGTGTGCAGTTTATGAAAAGCAAGAACTGAAGATTATTTTTTAAATGAAGAAGCTAATACGAGAGATGCGCACAAACATACACAAGATAGATTTAGAAACAACAACTGACAAACATACGAACAAACCAGTTTAGTTATCAATCAAAATATGAGCATACCAGACTAGCAGGCATCTGCCTTATACGTCTTTGTCACCACTAGTGTTTAGACACCTGTCGCACTACTTTCATAAGAGCGGCCATGAACAGCCTTGAGGAGAAGGATCATCACATGAGCTTGACTGACACACGCTCGAAAGAGGATGGAAGAAGGCAGCTGCAGCAACTGAACCGTCACCACTGAGAGTTGTGCTGCTGCCCTCACTTTATGGGAAGGGACACGCAAGTCGTAAAGTGGACTCGTGAGCCACTGGAGGCCTCATGGGATATGTTACTGTATAGCTTGGTCGTCATCATTGGCCATGATGGACAAACCAAGACGATGACTTCCTGTAAGCAAAGCAGTCAGTTCATGTCGATTCAGTTAATAATCCACACGCTATAGTATTACATTCTAACGTCTGTGTTAGTAAAGCAGTGGCTATGTTCACATACCCCCCATCCCCCCTCCAACTCCTGCCCCCCCCCCTTCCCCCCCCCCCCCCCCCCCCCCCCTCCCCCGAGAGAGAGGAAAAAGAAGAAAAAGGCAGTAATGAAATATGTAGTGCAGGTCTATAAGTGCATACAAAAGGTGCGTTCCAAAAAACATAACTGGTTAATGTTGAGCTATACTTACAATATGATGTCCATAGCTTCACGTACAGGTATAGTTAGTCGGTACCAATACTCTCTCTTTTGGGGGGGGGGGGGGGGGCGCTGCTGACGTGGACAAATATATTGGGTTAACAGAGAGCACACATGAGTGTCATTAAAGCAAGGCGACTATAGCTAGCCGATGTAGTTGCAGGGAGGTTGGGTTAGTAAATTAGTTAGTACTGACTGGACTTTAACGTCCTGTCAACGGCACAGGGTCACCGCAGGGCGTTGGGAGATCAGGCAGCTGTGGGTAGCAAATGGGCTTTTATTTCCTCGTTGCTCCGTGGCTCCGTGCCAGAGAAATGCGGCAGCTGCATGCCCAGGTGCTTGAAAGTAACGTACGGTAATGCTATAATTCACGGTCACTTGCTTCCGTTCGTGCACGAGGTGGTAGATTTGCTTGCGTGTTGAAGTGTTCAGTCTGACTGAAACTGTTGTTTTGACCCCCCCCCCCCTCCCCATCCTCCATCACCCCCTCCCACACACGCACTAGTGCGCACAGCGGTAAGTGATATAATCAGTAAGTCTGATTTTTACTTATAATGTTATCAGTTGCTTTTCACTCTATATGATGTGGTTGACTGAGCGGTAAATTAGATCAAGTAACTCTCTCACTGTGATTCTCGCCCCCAAGCACTCTCTCTCTCTTTCTCTCTCTCTCCAACCCCTCCTATACATACAAACAGAAACGCCCTTTCACACCAGTCGATGTGAGAGGTTGATGACGCGGACAGCTATATGCTGCAGCCGAAACTGAAGTAGGCTGATGAGGTGAAACTGTGGCCGAAAGTAATGTAATCGTGACGCTCTTCGGGGGCCAACCTCCAACCAATCACCACTATTTTTGTTGTTGTTGCTGCCGCTGTTCTAGCCATGAGCCACTCGACTTGTATGGTAGAAAAGGTGGGCGGTAATCGAGAGCGAGAGACCGAACCGTGTGAAACGCTCAACACCTTTTTTCCCCTACCGTGTCAAGGGAACTCTTGCGATGCATTGGGGCGTGACTTTGAGGTCTCCGTGTCTCTGCGTGCCTCTGTCCTTGGGAAAAGTTGGGCGGTGTCTCAGAACTCGTTCAAGTATTCACTGTCATACATTTCTTTCGGCCGTGTTCCAAAAAACTTTCTGGTCACTGTCATAGAATTATTAATTTCTTTCGGTCGTGTCCCAGAACATTTTTAGGTCACAGTGTCATCCGCTTCTTTCGGCCGTGTCTCAGTCTCAGAACATTTTCAGGTCACTGTCTGTCATAACTTTCTGGCGGCCGTGTCTCAGAACACTCAGGTCACTGTGTCATAAATTTCTGGCGGCCGTGTCTCAGAACACTCAGGTCACTGTGTCATAAATTTCTGGCGGCCCTGTCTCAGAACACTCTCGGGTCACAGTGTTGTCCACGTCTTTCCGCCGTGTCTCAGCACTGTTTCAGGTCACACCATCATACATTTCTTTCAGCCGTGTTCCGAAATATTTCCAGGTCACAGTGTTATACATTTCGTTCAGTGGTGTGTTTTGTGTCTTCTTTTTTTGTGTCTTTTTTTTTTTTCAATGCATATCTTTCCAACAATAACTTAAAGTGTGCCCGCTCTGAGATATTGGAACCCGTCGCATGGTTTTCTGTGGACGCAGAAACTGAAGTCTTCTCTGCAGACGACCGAGAGCTATCACGGTTTGTCTTTTTCAAAGTTAAATATTGGATTACAACGCCCCGTCCACCGCTCCTTTTTTATGCATAACGGTGGGTCAGAATGCGGCTTAATTTGCACAGGACTGCTCCCCCTACCGCCAGGAATTCTAGCGATCTAATTTCTCTGCCTTTGCGGGTTCATTCAACTTCATTTGTCATCGGTCCTCTTGAAACAAAGTGACACGTAATGTGAACTATAGTGAATTCGAATTTTATTTGTGATTGGAATGACTTATTGTGTTCCGACCTGATGCATACCTCTGCAGTTGACTGGGCATTGAAATCAATTAATCAAGATCCAGAAACTTTGTTTTGCTAGCAAGTTAATGTTAAGCAAAATGAATTTGTTTTTAGTGTGTTTCATCCGTATTCTGGCATTTTCCTACCGAACCTGCATGTAGTTCTTTCTCGGGTGATCGGTAATACACTGGTGATCGAGCAAGGCATTCGGAGTTCCTTTTGTCCTATTTTGGAAGAAGCCAATGGACCTATTGGGAAGAGTTTTAAGACTTGTCTTTGTGACCTTTGCAGGATTTGAGACTAGTTCAACGAGACTGGTTTTCATTGGAGCTCCGTGATCTTCCTTGGGTTTCACGCGAAACAGATTGATGTAATGAAATGTTGATTTATAGAGCCTAAAAGAAGAAGAAGAAGAAGAAGAAGAAGAAGAAGAAGAAGAAGAAGAAGAAACATCCACGTTCACAGAACGTGCTCTCGGCATTTGGAAAAAGAAGAGAATACATGTGTACAGGTACAAACAAACGGAGCAAAAACATCTGAAAAACAAAACAAAAGAAGAACATGGTTAACCCGCTCACGTCGTGTTTCGGCTACAAAACACACACCCAGAACTGCATGCAAAAACGCCAACTCCCTCCCTTCATCATGTAACAGTATCATTAGTTTTGTGCAACACTCACTTCCCCTATGTGAAAATAAAAATGAACAAACAACGCACGCACGCACGCACGCACACAAATCTACAAAATGCAAACTCTGACCATCCCAACGCCACCACACAGGGAAGTCACCCAGGCCACACCTCGAAGACAACCTAGCCTACCTTAACACCCCCCCCCCCACACACACACACACATCATCATCATCATCATCAACCACCCTAGCATAAAATGGTTTATAACAAAATCACATGGGCATCCTCCCCATGATACAAGGGCCATACGATCGAAGCCGACATGCCGCAAATGTTTAAGACTAAACTGGAGAGGGGATTTCTGTAACTCTGTTCCTTCTGTATCGTTGAGGCAGCCATTGTAACATAACACAGTCGGCATCTTTTCTTTTGTGAAATGTATAGGGTGTACGTGAGGTACTTATGCAGCCACTTGGACAAGCTCTCCGTACGTGTTTTATTGTATATCGGGAGCCTGTTGACCCTAGAAGCAGACTATGCACACACAGCAGCGAAGGCGAAGGTTTCCTTCGATGTATAGAAGCATTCACGGGGTCTTTGTTTGTTGGCTGGTTCGGTTCTTTGGAGGGTTTCACGTTCTGTGTGCTTAGGCAAACTTCAGGCATAATCCTCTGTGTGTGTGTGTGTGTGTGTGTGTGTGTGTGTGTGTGTGTGTGTGTGTGTGTGTGTGTGTGTGTGTGTGCGTGCGTGCATGCGTGCGTGCGTGCGTGTGTGTGTGTGTGTGTGTGTGTGCATGTGTGAAGCAAGATTTCCGGTACTAGGCCCTTCTGCGGCACCTTTTGTCACCCTGGCACGAGAGGATATCAAATCGTGCAGCCACTGTACCTTCTTCTTCTTCTTCTTCTTTTAAAACTTGTAATCAGTACATATAATAGTGTGTGTGTGTGTGTGTGTGTGTGTGTGTGTGTGTGTGTGTGTGTGTGTGTGTGTGTGTGTTCTGACAGGCCCATTTACTGAGAGCCTTCCCCGCGTTTTGTTGACATTCAACCTGTACAATTTCGATTGCAATGATTCTTCTTCTTCATCTTTGTACAGCAGTGGTTTTCAAATGTCACTGCAGAAAATGTACCGACTGACGCATCCACATTTAGTTGAGGAACTCTCGCGGCCAGAATGGTCTGCGTGTAACTCGAGATTTTTACAAGATTTACAGCAGCATCCTTTGGGTATTTGTCCAGTAATCTCTTCTGCATCTTTGTTTATGGGGGAAGGGGAAGGGGGGGAGGGGGGGGGGGCAGTTGTTATTACCCTACGTTTTCAAACAAGCAGCGATTCAATCATTCAAACTCTCGGTTTATTTTGGCACATTGTGACAAGGTATTGCCTACACAAGGTAGAAACCTGCTTCGGCTACAATTTTTGTCGTCCCGGCTCTAGGAATCTGTGCTCTTTCTTGGGTTTCAGACTCTCTCTCTGTTTCTCTCTCTCTCTCTCTCTCTCTCTCTCTCTCTCTTTCTCTTTGTCTCTCGCTGTCCGTCTGTCTCTGTCTGTCAGTCTGTCTCTGTCATTGTCTCTCCCCCCCCCCTCTCTCTCTCTCTCTCTGAAAAATAAGATTTGCATCTGTCTTTGCTGAGTGTGTCTGTTGCGAAGTTTCAGCAGTAATAGTTTTTTTATTTTGTTCCTAAGATGTATTTTCGTTTGCCGCAATTATTTGTATTCTTGTTTGACGTATTGAGTGTTGCTGTGTTTGTCATCAGGGACAGATCTTTGCTTTAATCTTTATCCTTGTGTAATAAAGTATTATCTTATTCTCTCTGTCTCTGTCTCTGTCTCTCTCTCTCTCTCTCTCTCTCTCTCTCTCTCTCTCTCTCCGCTTGCCGCTCCTGCTCACATCGTCTCTGTGTCAAAATGCTTGACATTCTCAGATTAACCTACAATTCACTTGGTTCCATGGGCAACAACACTTCCCAGCTATCTGTTACGCACTGGAGGTTATCCAACACACGATACGTGTCGTCACATCATTCCCGTGGCTGTCTAGTGTGGTCACGACATTCCCGAATCTGCCAGTCTTGTTCTGCATGATCACACTCACTGTGAACGGTTGTCAGACAGGCCTATCTATAGCTTCTCTAAGTCCCTGGAAAACATTGCCGAGGTCGACCTGAGACTGTAATGGCCGGTTTTGACTTGACTGGAGTCTCTAGTCTTTGCTCATGCAGTCAAACGTATCAGTCCCAAAATCTGACCTGTAGATGACAGTATCTGCATTGTCGGTGGAGGTAAATCATTTGGTAGTCAGTATACACGCACAATGCGCGTGTGCGGTCAGGGCTTAAAGGACTTACGACTGATATTAAATATATTTATACACAATTTCAGTGCATCTTGGTGTGTATTTGTAATAATAAATAATTACATGTCTTAGTACAATTTGCTGCATTCATCAGACCACCAGACCTGTGACATGTGACCCTCCCCCCCCCCGCCGCCGAGAGAGAGAGAGAGAGAGAGAGAGAGAGAGAGAGAGAGAGAGAGAGAGAGAGAGAGAGATATAATTTTAACCTTTCCCCTGCTTTTAGGATGACATATAATGTCACTGACAAAGTTCTCACCATCTGCTTATAGGATGCTGTACAACTTCCTGCTTGATTTCCAGCTGCTTGCAATTTTTTCCTCTATACGCACAACAAAATTATGTAAAGCAGCCATTTTGGTCACCGTAATCTTTTCTCGTAACAGATCGTGAAAGGAAACTGCACCCAAATGCCTACTTGATGATGATGATGTGGAACTTAATGTCCTCAGACGTCGGGTTGACATATTAGGGACAAACTGTGACCAGTGCGTGTGCATGGTTCAATGTTGCTTTACAGAAACCATAAGGCTCATTAGGACGGGGAGCCCAGGACGGCCACCTCGACTTTCACACAACTCCTGAACTCTGCGAAATGCCTACTTGTTGGCAGTGAAGGGGTTGTGGCAAACTTCAAGCACTGGTTTACGACATCCTTCTTCCTTGGAGGAAGGTGCCTGAAAGCGATGCTCGGAGTGTGGGGTTGTGGTCCTGTCAACCGTACATGGGCACACCAGGACGAACAAACAGTACCACAAGTCAATACAGATTCCAATTTCTTCTCATGTTTAGTATTGCACTCAATCTTGGTCAATAAATTTCAGTCAAAACACAAGCAGAACACGGGAAATTATTCTAAAATGATCATTAATATGTATACAGTTTCACTTACCATCTTTCAACAGTAGCGTTCTCCTCGTTCGGTTGACGGGACGTTAAAATCCCAGGACTAATTAAGTAATTGCAAAACAAACAGGCTTTTGAAGCCCTTGGGATCACAACACTGAAACATGCTTCGTTTGTGACGAGGACGAGCAGGGTAACCTAGGCTAGCTATTTTATTTTGCGTGAAACTGCGTTAACCACACCTAGCACACTTTGTGATTGATGGGGATTTGGAACAATGAAAATGAATGCTGTAGGGAAGCTAGAAATTGGTAAAGAAGAATTCCTGGCAACAGGCGAAAAGCGTTCGCAGTACCCCCACAGAGGTAGTGGTGGGGGGGGGGGGGGGGGGGGGATCCCTTAAATCCCATTCGATCATCACAAGCATGGGATTAATCAGTGAATGTCCTTACGAGTAAAAACAACATTTTGTTTAATATCCTGACGCACGAAACCCCCAACCGTCATGGAGGGCGGGGAGGTGTGTGTGGGGGTGGGGGGGTGGGAGCGGGGTGGGGGGTGGGGTGGGGTGGGGATTTCCGACGCCCCTCAACTCTGTGTGTGTGTGTGTGTGTGTGTGTGTGTGTGTGTGTGTGTGTGTGTGTGTGTGTGTGTTTCCATCCAGTCGTCAAACCCCTTCAGGCCACCGTATTGTCGCTAGCGAATAGTGGCGTCGATAAAGCCTGACTGAAACGGCGAGATGTTATCGGTAGGACGAGAATTCCATGCGGCCCCTGCTGTAACACGGTAGGAGGAGATTTAAGGTGATCTCAGATATGAGACAGAGTGGCCCATGTATCATTAGTCTTATAATCTACATGCCTATGCGTGTTGGAATGGGAACTATTTCACAGCAAGGGTTGTTGGTGTTCTTGACTTGCTTCCCTCTTCTGTTTTTGGCCGACATGAAGCAGTGTGGGGAGATTGTGCTATGTATAGCTATGCGGTCTTTTGGTTTGGGTCTGTCTGCGTTTAATCGGAGCAGTGACAGTATTAGATTGTGTGTCGGCCGACAGGCTGTGTAAAAACAACAACAACAAAAACCCTTAACGTTGCAGTTTTCTTGGACATTACAAATGTAATAAAGGTCACACTTTACCTGCTTGGAGGACTTGTACTGAGATCGTGCGTAACACGCATATAAAAAGTTGGTTTTTGACTTCGGTAGTTTTTCACGGGAGGCAATTGACGCATTGCCTGACTCGACTCAAAACAGTGATACCTTCAAAACGCTATTTTCCGGACACTGAGCAAAGGCTCAAAGGTTTTGCATGACTAGCACCTCCACTGAACTCCATTGACTTTTTCCAGATTTGATGGCATCGGCTATACTCCAGTGTCAAAAGGGAATCGGAAAGGTAATATTGCACAGTGTATTTTCTCTCATTCTTGAAGCTGCATTGCGGATGTGGACACTGTCATAAATATAATGTTCCAACTTTTAAGCAGCCGTTACATGTATTTCAGGGATATAACTGACGCACTTCCTGTGCACTGTCACGTACAAACTCTGCTTGAAGTAAGTCTTATAGCTTGAGAGAGAGCAGGTGTGTGTGTGTGTGTGTGTGTGGGGGGGGGGGGAGAGAGAGAGAGAGAGAGAGAGAGAGAGAGAGAGAGCTACCAGTTTAAACCAGCTTTGAGAATGTAGAAAGATCGCATAAGAGTTTGATATCTTGGGACTTTACTTTCTGTTGTTGTTGTTGTTGTTTTCTTAATTTTCTTTGCCCTGATATAACCGTAATGGTTGACTGGGCGTAAAACATCAAGTTACTTACTTACTTACTTACTCTTCATTTTCTTACTTTTGTTCGCCTTTCTGTCCTATAATTAGTCAGCAAAGAATCGAAGGCTGATGGCATATTGTCAAACAATGTAACAAAGTCGGCTAATGCTATCTAAAACTGGGAGTGAAAAATACGAACACATAAATACACATGGACACTTACGCATGCACTCACACACGTACCCCCTTCCCCCCCCCCCCAACATACCCGCGCGCGCGCGCGCACGCACACTGACACGGCCACATCCAGAACAACAAATGCAATCGATTCCATGCATTAAGCGTGACGCAGGATAATACGTGAGAAATACAACACAGAAATAAACTCCATCATCAAAAACCTTTCGCCAGCTCTGTGGCTACAATAAATACGTCAGTCTAGGAGGGGATGTATGGAAAAGCACGGCAGAACTCATCGATTACCCCCTTCGCTCGGCTTTCATTCCACTGTGCTGGCGTTTTTGGCACGCAGGACTGAACAAAGTGGACGTGGTGGCAACAGATGGATCTAGTTTCAGGACCATGGAAGTGGGAACCAGCGGATGAAAGAAACAGCACAACTGGGACATCTGTTTAACCTGTCTCACCCAGCAGCGTCGGTTTTTCTCTGAGAAGTACCCACGACGGGCAATATCTGTTTGAGATTTGAGATCTATTTATCTGTCTGTCTGATCTGTCTGAGTATATATCTATGAAAAGAGAGACAGAGAGAGAGAGAGAGAGTGTGTGTGTGTGTGTGTGTGTGTGTGGTTGTTGCGAGAGTCTGAACCCACGTAGCAACATATGGAGGCTGCTGGTTCGTCTATTAAGATAAATCCCGTTTCTACTGCCCATCAGGGATGCGGGGACGGCCCGGCAACCCACTCTCGATATGATCGCTGTGTCCACTGTGCTATCGGAGAAGACCATGCTCACTTGAGTTTGCAATCGATCTCAAGTTCCGGCTGTTTGCCGAGAAAAGTGCGATCCTGTCGTGGAGAGCCAGTTACCGCCCAATTCACCCGCGGCTGCGATTGGCTGAATGGTGCAGCTAAATGTCAAACAGACGTTTTGGTTGGCTGCTTTCTTTCCACTCTGTCTGCACCTTTTTGCTAGACTGAAGGAGCGATGACAGTAACTCTGGCGAATAATAAGATACGCTTTCTTTTACGTGAACAAATTGAAGAACCGTAAACATCCATCACAAATCTGATGGCAAAACGTATCGGCTATACTTACTCTCTGTCTCTCACTCTCCGTGTTTGTCTGTCTGTCTCTTCGCCCTGATATAATCGCAACGGTTGACTGGGCGTAAAACACCAAGTTACTTACTTACTGTCTGTCTCGTTCTGAGATAACCCTATACGGTTAACGGGATGTTAAAATCCAAGAGCTAACCCTCTCCTTCTCCCTCTCTGTTCAGCAGTAGCTTAGCAAGGACTAGTTGTTAGACAGGTTTTTGAATGAACCTAAACTACAATCCTTGTAAAATAAAGTTTTCGAGTTCGAGTTCTCTCTTTCCTTCTGCCCTCCCACTGTCCTTCCGGCTCCTGAGAATTTGGTTCCCGGCAGTACCTTTCCAGAGGCAACTTGATCGCTTTAAAGAACAACAAAGTCAATGGAATAACTCAAATTTCAGAACATTATGCAGCACTTCTTAGAGGTATCTGTCGTAAAATGAGTGTCCTATGTACAACCTTTTTCACGCTGGGGGGCTACAACTGTTTGTAATGCCCTTGGTATAGGATGATAATTTTAAATGACATGTCGGACACTCTTCGCCGTTAAACACCCGAGAGAGTCGGAGAGTACACTTTATATATATGTGATTGTAGAAGGGCGTAGCTTCCGTCTGTTGCCTATTCAGTAACTGAGGTGAGTAGAGATGGGAAGGAAGGGGTGGAGTTTTCACCAGACTCCGGCTCCACCGCTGCAGTCGATGGCATCCTTGCTTTGTACAGTGACTGCGAACAGGCACAGACGAACACGATCAATGTGAAGATGTATGGGGCCCTCTTTGGATGGTAGCCAACCAAAGCTCTGATCACGGTCTGTGCCGAGGGGCCTCTGACATGAACATTTGGGGAATGGAAATTTGTGGCTGGGTGTAGGGGTGTTACTTGACAGCGATGCACCATGCAAGCATGGGAGCTGCTGGGAACAAATACATCTAACTGAACAGAAACAATTGAGAAAAATATGTTTGTTTTGGCTGGGCGGTGGACTATGACGATGTGGGGCCAAGTCGGATGGTGGACTATGACAGTATGGGTGCCAAGTCGGATATGGACTATGACGTTGTGGGGACCAAGTCGGATGGTGAACTATGACGGTATGAGGACCAAGTGGGATGACGGATTATGACGAAGTGGGGGTTATGCAGGATGGTGAGCAATCACGTTGTGGGGGACCAAGTCAGATGGTGAACTATGACGGTGTGGGGACCAAGTCGGGTGGTGGACTGTGACGGTGTGAGGGGTCAAGTCGGCGAGCGGTTCTGTTGCTCGTGGCCTCAGATAAGCTACTGTACACGGCGCGATGCAGTAGACAAGTGTGCAGCGTTTGAAGAGAGAGAGAGAGAGAGAGAGAGAGAGAGAGAGAGAGAGAGAGAGAGAGAGAGAGAGAGAGAGAGAGGGGGGGGGGGGGGGTCAAGTATTGCCTGCGGATGCAGCGTCTGATGACGGAAGGCGCCCCCACGTGCCAGACGTGTGCCATCAACTGGTCAGTCGACACCATGCTCTCTGCTGCAGTTTCAATATTGTCAGCATCAGCTGCTGGTGGAATCGAGCTAGTTCCAGTTGTTTTCACAACGCAGGGCCTGTTGTCAGTCACTGCAGTCGTTAGCAGGGTCTGTATTAATTAAGTACCTAATGCTGTTGTTATAGCTGAATGGGCGATGCAGCTGGCATCGTAGCCAAACAGAGTTATTACGGCCCCATACTCCACATCGACAAGAGAACGCACTCGCCTCCATACTGATACCTCCATACTGACACACACACACACACACACACACACACACACACACACACACACACACACACACACACATGTAGAAATCAGCATAAGAGCTCCGCAGTTATTGTCGGCCGGAATCCTTTCATCAGCCCTCACCCACTCGCATACAAAGTTCCCCCTTGAAACTGCGTGTTTGCTGTGATCAGAATCTCATTCGTGGTCAGACCTTTGCATGTGAGAAGTTGTGCACACAGAGACCCGTGACGTAATTGTGTTGTTAATCAGACATATCCGTGTCTGCAGTGAATGTCACTCCATTTCGATTGTTGCAGTGATCTGTTTTTGTTTGTTTTCCCCCTTCTTTTGATGTGCGTGCGTTGTTAGGCAAGTGCGTGCGTGCAAACAGTTGTGTAAGCTGAATGCAGTGGGCCGATAGGATCAAGGGTAAGACATAAATTGTATTTCGTGTTTGTTCAGATCTCAGTGGCAACACTGAGGAGACAGAAAGCGTAAAATCTCAGTGGCAGAATTGAGGAGACTGAAAATGTAAGATATCAGTGCCAGTTTTGAGAGGACTGAAAGAAAGCACTGTTGAGGAGACCGAAGAAGTAACATGTCGGTGCCAGTATTGAAGAGACTGAAATCTAATATGGCTTTAATTTATTTTTAATTTGAGCCACTAGAGTCAACAAAAGCTTGAAGGGATCTGAGGTTCAGGGTGAGATGGAATGACACGTTCAATCAAGCTGTTGTTCATGGGCTTTGAATTTAAAGCAGAAGAAGAACAAGTGTGTATGTTAGTGTTCGCGCGCGCGCGGTGTGTGTGTGTGTGTGTGTGTGTGTGTGTGTGTGTTGTGTGTGTGTGTGTGTGTGTGCGTGCAAGGCGTGTGTGTGTGCACGTTGGCTGTTGTCTGGGTCTGAGATGGATCTGTCTGTCTCTCTGAATCATAATTTTTATCAGAATACTTATTGTGCGACAATAGACCAATAAATATTAACACGGCAGCTTAGACTACCGCTCCCCCTCTCCTCTCCCGACCACACAATCACTATCTCTCTCTCGCTGTCTCTCCATCACCACTCGACACACTGGCCCTTTCCTGTTCCACGAACTCCACCGACAGGCACGGGCCTTCAGCCTCACAAAACGTGCCCCATGCTGAGTGCGCACAGCCGGCGACGCGGGTTTAAGTGTTCCCCACCTGCCAGCTTTACGGCGCCACAATGGACAGGGATAAAATCATGCCGCAATAAAACCGGCCGTGATGCTCCAGCGTAACTTGTCCTTGAACACCACCTGAGGTGCACTCAATGCGCGGATGTTCCCGTGGAGATACGGGACCCAGCGGCTCGCGTCATGCCCTCCGCCAGTCCTCCAATCCTCTCGCAGCAAGGGTCAAGAAGGCCGTTTTGTTGTTGTTGTTTTTTGGTATGTGTGTGTGTGTGTGTGTGTGTGTGTGTGTGTGTGTGTGTGTGTGTGTGTGTGTGTTATTAAAGCCACCATCCCTCGTTGAGTGTAGAGTGATTCTTCGTAATTATGTCCGCCACATGATTAGATGGATTCTGTTTGTGAGACGTCCTGAGGTGACTCCCAGCCTAAGCGGTTTAACTCTTTGTGCGGGGTGGGTATTGCGAGCGATCTGCAGTGCCATAGACCCGAGACAATACTAGTAGTATATTTGTGTAGACTGAGTGAGTGAGGAACTCTCCCCTGGATGAGGAAAGATGGGGAGAAGGGGGGGGGGGAGGCACCTTGGCCATGTGACAGTTGTTAATTAAATGGGATTCTGAGATAAGCACAGTGTACATGATTCAAATACTGTCTAACCAAATTAATATGAACGCAGTGATTTATGATCGAGCAGTAATTACCTGCGCCCTCCTTTTCAAGGAAGATAACGTTGCGGGAGACTTAAGTGGCTGCTGTGTGCTGGTGTGGCAGACATAGCTTTGACTCAGCTTTGGAGGAACTATATCCTCACCCAGCACATGGTTTCTCCAAGAAAGCCGGTCTTACTCCAACAGATAGAAGAGATAAGAATAAAACGTGAAAATCTCAGACCTCGTTGAATTTAAAAAAAGAAGAAGTTTATTAGTAATCTGCTTACGTCAGTGACGCATAGCGAGACTCGACTGTATATAGATTTATTAATTTTTTTAATAAAAATTAAAAATAAAAGCTTCGAGCGTCACAGGTCACCAGCAGCAGCCGCAGCATCTTTGATCTTGTTCCTCGGGTGACGGTAGCACGCAGCTTTCGTGCTCAGTATCAAGGAGACGGTGCGTGCAGAGCAGTTGTCGTGGTTGTGTGCAGCCAGTCCCGTTATCTCTCGCTAACGAAACTCAGTTTATAAGTGAATATGATATCAAAGGAACGTCTTAAAACAACACCCTTGATTCCGATTTAAAAAAAAATAAAAAATCTCTGCGTCATGTTGAATGAGATTGGGGTGAGGGGGGGCGGGGGGGGGGGGAGCTCTCTCTCTCTCTCTCTCTCTCAAAGCTGTATGTCCCCCCCCCCCCCGTCTCTTTCTTCCGTGTGTGTGTGTGTGTGTGTGTGTGTGCGCGCGTGTGTGTGTACGTGCGTGCGGCGAATGCGTGCGTGCGAATGCGTGCGTCAGTGCATGCATGCTTGTGTGTGCCAGGCTGAACACTTCAAAAGCTTAAGTGCGCTTAATTAAGTGCGCATACGACGGCAAAAACTGAAGAAGAAAGAAATGCCATTGGAGTTTCTCCTTAATCAGAACGATGGGCTCTTTTTTAGGTGGGCGCGTTGCCCAAGTTAAAGGCAGTGTTTGTTAATCAGAGAAGCTTAGCAAAAAGGTCCGCCCTTTTCTACTGCATGAACTGGATTATATAATTAAAATGCGTCGATGAATTTAAGCAGAGCTCTTCGCGATTGTTCTCCGCGGACGGAAACTGGATGAAACGCCGTTTGTGCCTCCCATTGCAAGGGGCGGATTTAGCACGCAATTTGTTGCCAGTTGTTTCGAGAGCTCGCTCATTACTCCTCGGGTTGTAATTTGCTCTGCCGCCATGCTCTTCTTCAGATGCAATTAGGAGCCTAGGTGTGACTCAGAATTATGCTAATTGGTATTACATCTTAATTCTACGTGCTGCTAGACAAGTGCGTACCTCTCTTTGAGGTGAGATGTATGTAACTGGATGGTGTGTGTGTGTGGTGTGTGTGTGTGTGTGTGTGTGTGTGTGTGTGTGTGTGCGTGAGAGAGAGAGAGAGAGAGAGAGAGAGAGAGAGAGAGAGAGAGAGAGAGAGAGAGGTGGTGTGTGTGTGTGTGTGTGTGTGTGTGTGTGTGTGTGAGAGAGAGAGAGAGAGAGAGAGAGAGAGAGAGAGAGAGAGAGAGAGAGAGAGAGAGAGAGAGGCGTTTGGTGCTAAAGCCGGAGCTCACTTTCAACGAAAATCATATTTGTGTGCATGTGTGTTTTCTTTGTATGTTAACTGTGGAATGAAAAACCTTTCAACAGTGATGTATTTGGACACTTCATTACTTAGTAAGGGCGCGCGTGTAGTGTTCATGTCACGTAGTGTACTCAGTACATGGAATCAGCGTTCTTCTCCTTTGCATTTAAGCCTGTATATATTACCTCAGATCCATGCTAATTCAATTCAGGGAGAGACTGCATGGTGTCAAAGACGTCTTCGGCGATTATGCGACATAGCGTCGCCGCTCTGTGACCTATAGAACTGGCCGTGTGATATGCCACCAGAGGCAGTAAGTAGTCCCTTCCTCAGTTCTTCGCTCAGCACTTTTACGCGAGCTAGCTTGACGCAGATCGCGAGTGAAAGCATGTGTATATAAGCATTTGTGCTAATACATACACTGAAATTCTCTCTCCGCCCCCCCCCCCCCCCCCCCCCCCCGGAAAATACCTGGATTGAGATTGGACAGTACTGACGTTTTTGTAATGACTGCGGGTTGCCGCTAGGAGGGGGAAGGAGTGGTGGGGGGTGGGATGGGGGTGGGGGTGGGAGGAAGCCCCAGAGTGCCCGGCGGGGGTGAAAGTGTCTGGGCGTCTCGTGAGAATTCAGCGCACGTGCGTCACGCTACTCTTAACTGCACGTGCGGAGCGTGCAACAGCTTCTCCGTGTTGCGCGTTTCCATGGCGACCTCCGCCACTAAGCAGACGACACTGGAGTGGAAGAAACCGGCGCCTTCCTCGGCACCACAAGGTCTTCACAGAAGGACGGCACCACATAGTCTCCACAGACCGTGGCCGAACCTTTTCTAGGCTGGCTTTTCAGTGGCTTTGACACACGGTGTCATGGGTGGCACGGGATGCTGCACCAGGGGGCTCTGTGGCGGCAACATCTCCGCAGAAACGCGGCACGAACGGTTAAAATGACATATATTCGGTAACAGGTTTGGCGAGCGACAGGTTGACGGACACATTTTCACACAAACACTATGACGACAATGGCGTTGATCGAACTTCCTGTACAGATAGGCCTATGTCTCAGTACTCATCAGTAATTTCTTTTTCTTCTACTTTTCTTCCACCTACCAAGTTTCGAACGGCGGTATCAGTGTAAACAGTTACACTGCTGGAAAATAAAGTGAAAACAAGGAACATTATTTTTTCATCTGCATTTTCCGTGTAGTCCATTCTCCGCCAACATTGGATATACTTTGTTCAGGCTATTATCAATATCGCAGTAGGTAGGTCATAGTAGAACTACTCATTTAATAATTTCTGCCTATAGCTGTCCAGGTTTTTCTTTCTCTCTGACATAATAAATTATTATTTGCATTTCGAACTATCTTCCACACCGGACACGCACGTACTGACGCGCGAAACTCGCACGCAACACGCCCGCCCTCGCTGTTTACGAATTTAGCCTGTTGTTATCGTGGATTATAAAGCACGGAGAAAATGACAGATTGCACGTCGTATTGACACCAGGTGTTGATTTTGGCCGCTGGCGTAAATATCATTCTGCCATTCGCGTGAAATCTGACACAGAGGAATAGCATAATATATAGCCTAAGCTTGCAATGTTGGATGCTGCCTTCTGATGGTAGCAATACACTATTAGTTTTTGTGATCCGGATCTGTGTCTGTACCTGTTTATCTATCTACAGTTATAATTGAAATTTGTCACAGCAGATTGGTTATTGGCTGAGAGAGAGGAGAGAGAGAGAGAGAGAGAGAGAGAGAGAGAGAGAGAGAGAGAGAGAGATATTTTGGCGACGATTTGCCTAGAGTATTTGGAGCGTATATTATGTAAAAAGATATTTGACATAAAAACAAAAACAAAGAAAAAACTAAAAACCTAGATTTAAAAACAACAACAACAACCTCATCTTCTCGTTATTGGTGCGTGGTGTGCAAAGTGCTTGTGTGTATAGATTGTCAGCATCCTCATGCATGATTGATCCGCCACACTCCGCCGCTTTTCATCCCTTCATGCAACATTCACACGCGACACCATCGCGTCGTTTGTTCACAGCCTGAACTAGAGCACCGCGGCATTGCGGGCGTCACACTGTGCCATCCGTGGGGCGCGGTCCAGCCTTAACACATCTTGTCTTATGGTGTGTGTGTGTGTGTGTGTGTGTGTGTGTGTGTGTGTGTGTGTGTGTGTGTGTGTGTGAGAGAGAGAGAGAGAGAGAGAGAGAGAGAGAGAGAGAGGAGAGAGAGAGAGAGAGAGAGAGAGAGAGTGGCGGCAGTGGTGGGGGTGGAGAGAAGGAGGCTGTTGCGGGAGGGGGTGGGGTATGGAGAGAGAGAGAGAGAGAGAGAGAGAGAGAGAGAGAGAGAGAGAGAGAGAGAGAACAGTCCTTACAGTTGATTGTCTCAAAGGCCGTTGAGATTTTTCCACTGAGACCTGAGAAAACCGGACTTGATGTTTTAATAGAAATCCCCTCATAAACAGTGATAATAACACCAATGTCACGAGATGTTTCAAATACAGCTCTACAGCAAACGGCATCGCCAAGGTATTTAATAATTATAGCCTCGCCTCTGCTGGGAATCTCTACTAAAGACTGACGTGAACAGCTTGCTTGGTATTTACTGAGCAGTAAGAGCAGTATTCCTAGTCGATATTCGTTCAGGTGTACAAATAGGCGCGAACAATGCACCACGGTCACTGGCAGATTCTGGTCCGGTTTCAGTTAATTAGCAGATCACGCAGATACATACACAGGCGGATGATTGCATAGATTGAATGATCGCGCGACCAATAGTACCTAACGCTGTAGTATCCTGAAAAACTGGTGTGCTCTCTTGCCCAGTAGCTTTACTTGACTGGCTTCTCGGCAATTGTTACGGGACTGGCTATAATGACGAGCCTTGAAAGTCAGTGAACTGAACAGCTTTTGCTTGTCCGTGAAAATGTGCACAGAGAGAGAGAGAGAGAGAGAGGGGGCTCTAGGCAGGTCCACCATTGTAAGCATACGCAAGAACACTTCTGTATGACGTGTGTGTGTGT
Source organism: Alviniconcha marisindica (assembly GCA_018857735.1). Lineage (NCBI taxonomy): Eukaryota > Metazoa > Mollusca > Gastropoda > Provannidae > Alviniconcha > Alviniconcha marisindica. The sequence continues at coordinate 2,267,076 of JABMCL010002484.1, forward strand.
GGTGAAGTGGGGGGGGGGGGGGGGGAGCGAGCGTGCACATGCTGGTCTTCTTTGCGAGAACTTGCAGGGTTACACAGGTACATGTACCCCAGATGGTAAATCAGTTCCTTCGCCAGATGGATGTGCCATTAGGAAGACTCATTGTGAACATAAATTTGTAAATAAAAATGTACATGTGCATGATTATGCTGCATACCAAGTGCACCTTTAATAATGGTGTATTCACGTGGGACCAAGTCCACACCGATTCAGCTTGTGCATTTTGTCGAGCACGAGTTATAACCCACGTGACAGTACACGAGTGATGTACGTACAGCTTTTAATACAATTTTTAATTTCAAAAGCAACACTTTTATTGAACGATTCCAGCCATACATATCAAACAATATGAACTCATTAATATTTAAAGCTGTCCTACACTTCATTGCCCAGTCTGGTCGTTTTGTAATGGAAGAAAAAAGCCTAACCAAACATTTACTGGCATAAGAGCATTCGCTCTCTTGATTTTTGATTGATTTTTCTGTTGTTTTCATGTTGTTTGATATTAAAAAAATGCCCGTTGTTGCAAAATGAATTTAGTTAATTATGCTTGACATTATGAACGTAAATAAACTTTATTTAATCCAACGATTCCAGCCAAAAGGCCTCAGTGCGCGGGCGTTGTGTGGAGGTTAACGCCCTAGCTGCTGTGATCAAATGTATTCAGTGCAATGCAGTGCTGTTCAATAACACTTTATGCTCCTTAGCCCGGGGAAAGCATTAACCTATACAATACAGTGTCCTGGAGTTTGAGAGATCGATGCAGTGATGTGTTTTTTCCCCGAGTGTCATTACATTTTAAACGAAAACAAGAGTGCTTGGCGAATGCCTGGCCACGTGACATGTCCCGAGACCGATGACCTTCTCTGGTTGACGTGGCGTTAACATCCAGTGCGGCTTGCAGTACCGAAGTGAGCTACTATAACTACATGAAACAGCACGGTTACGACTGACTGATCACACTGCTGTCAATGACAATGTAGTATGGGTATGCGGATCCCAGAATCACCGCGACTTCGCTGATGTTAGGGGCATGGACTTATATATATATATATATATATATATATATATATATATATATAATATATATATATATATATATATACACAGGTCGATGGTTAGGGGCCTAACCAACAGCAACACATGTCAGTACAACGAGTCAGTTGCAGTGTACTTATTCAGCTTCTTCTGTCTTCTTGTTCCGTATGATTATTGTCCAGCTTTCGCAACACTACTCGGACACTTTTAATGCATACTGGATTGTCGTGGTGTTTCCATAATCCCGGCTCCGAACTCTGACATGGGCTACAGGATATTTAACGTGCTTATGTGATCTTCAGTTTTGCATGCGTATACAGATCAGTCCAGGTTCATGTTGCTTAGTGTCCTCAGGTGCTAAAGAGCATATTAGGGACAATCTGTAGAATGATATTTTCTTGGATATGAAGCGTATATATATATATAGACACGGTGGATCTCGGATAATAGCCTTATCCGAGGTACGTAACGGTCTGTCCTTCCATGATGTGGTGGCCAAGCTAGATCGTGCGAGTGCCGTCAGTTCTTCCTCTGCGCCACCGACTACTCTCCTTCAGGCTGACCATTCAAACTATTCTCTGACCACCAGTCAAACAGTAGTCTGATCTAAAGCGTGTCTTCAGTTACAGGAAGTATTCTTCAGTAAACCGGCCAGGCGGCTTTGTCCAAAGAGAACGGCTTGTCTCCAGCAGCCGGTACTAAGACTGAAGAGATTAATAATCGAGGGTTTTGGTTCAAGACACCTGGTTGATTTTATTTTCAATCATTTTGCGTTGGTGACGTCTAGCGGGATCCCACTGTGACGTCATCAAATGTCACAGCTGGCCTAGCGGCTTCATCCGACTGCACGGCCGCCTCACTCAGTGATTCCATCTTGTCACGTTGCCAGTCCTCGGGCGACGCGAGCACGAAGCCCTCGCGTGCCAGAGGCGGTGCGTGAAAACACGGCGAGCCGCCGAGGAGTGGGTGCGCCCAGTTTTTCGTCTGTGATCCGTCGCCTATCGAAATTAAGCTCGTTTAGAAGAGTTAACATCAAATTAAGGGCAACACATTCTGTGACTCAAAATCCTTGATTTAGTTAAGTTTTATTTTGATCTCTTCTGCGCGGCTCAGTCTTGGACGAAACTTGTTTTGAGCCGAACATGGTCAGTGCAGACAATAAATACTGTGCCAATCGGTGTCAGCATAGTTTAGGCGGCCCTGTACACCTGTCCAGGTCACAGAGAGAGAGAGAGGGTTCCGCCGCGGCGCCACTGCCGGACGGTTTGCAGCTCAGTGCCAGCATGCCCGCCGTCCAGTCCGCCAAGCAGGTTCACAAACACAAACATGGAAAGCTGTGTTTGTAAAACTGTCCAGGCAAATTGACACGCGGCACGCACTCAGCCCAGCTGACATCTATGATAACTCTCCGCTGGGGGGGTGCTCAAGATGCGACCCGTGTCAAGATCGTTGTGATAACCGTATTGCGGATGGGACTGTTTTAGATTGGGCACCACAGCGGTGAAACCCACTCGTCACGAGTCAATCATGTACTTCAGTCTGTCGAGACTCTGGTCCGCACGCCGCTCTTACCGGCATGCCACGAATTTTAGACTGAATAGTATTACTGCTCGGTTAGTCTTTGAGAAGCCGTATCACAGCTGGCCTATACAATACAACTTTATTGTCTCTGTGTAGAGAAATTTGCTTTCTGGCTCGTCATTTACATAAAAACATTCAATACAGTTATATATATATATATATATATATATATATATATATATAAGAGAGAGAGAGAGAGAGAGAGAGAGAGAGAGAGAGAGAGAGAGAGAGAGAGAGGTCGGTCTTCCGAGTCAGTCGTAACATTATGCGCCGACGTCGTATTTCCCGCCGCCAATGCCGGATTATTTCGTGCCCGTCCGGCAGTACCATGCTGTGATTAGTAAAGACTTCAGTGACAGATATTACAGCACAGTGACCGACTCAGTGACACAATGACACCGCCGCCGGGCCCGCCGCCTCGATTGCCAAAAGAAAATCAGTCAGTGGTTTTTATATCTCTGAATCAGTCGAGTTTGATGTTCATGTTGTCAGTCAGTCAGTTGTGACGCGGTCTCAGTCACTGAATGGACCCATCGTCACGTCAGAGACTGAGAGAGAGAGAGAGAAAGAGAGAGAGAGAGAGAGAGAGAGAGAGAGAGAGAGAGAGAGAGAGAGAGAGAGAGAGAGAGAGAGTATATTGCCGGCTGATTGAAGCGCGTGGCTCTTCAAGTTGCGGCGGCGATCGAGGCCTATGATTAGTACACGTCTGCTCACACAGTCACTCGAGGTAACGGCCTAACACACACACACACACACGCACACATTTGATCACACTGGTTAGTCTAGCTGTTGGTAGGCGTTAGGTCAAGTTATCACCTGAAGCCACTCGCCGGTCCGAATTATTTTTTTCCTCCTTTTCTTTCCGACTAAATTGACAGCTATGACGGCTCGCGGCTTGCAGCTGCACAAGATTGATAAGAGTTCCGCGGCGCGTGGCAAAACACGGTAGACGTGTTCGTGGTGATTTTATTGGAAATCCGGAGGACAGTTCTCGCACTCTCAGTTTCTCATTCGCAGACACCGCCACACGCCGCCGCAGCTCATAGGGTGGGGAGAGTCGTTTCCCTTGGGCACACTGGAGGCGCTGTCATTTGCTACAGAGGCGTTTGTTGATGGTTTTCACCGTGTTCGCGCGATGCTTTCGAACATGAAATGGCATCGCAGTTTGTGCATTCACCTACGCATTTCTCCGTTTTATTCATGAGGAGAAAATCTCGTGCTCATCAAGTATGGTGATAGTCCTTGTTCACGCTTTTGCTTCAGCGTTCATATACGTTCGAGATCGTTTTCGAATGGTATGTCCTGGTCCAAATGCAAGACTTACAGATGGGAATAATCACAGTTGCTTTCAGTGGCGATCTGCGGGACGTCGGTTGGAGTCTGCGGAGAAGGTATTTTCTGGGCACTTTATTGTAATGACTTACCCCACGTAAAAAGAAGAGTGAATTTTGAACTGCCAGCGTTGTACTTGTAGTTGTACCAGTACAATAGTCCTTCGGATGAGACTATAAACCGAGGTCCCCGCATGCAAAAAGATCATAATGTATACGCGCGTTAAAGATCCTGTGGTTCATGTCAGAATTTGATGGATTATGGAAACATTAAAATAAACCAGCATAAACTAAAACTGTGTAAAAGTTTCAGAGTGTTGAAGCTGGAGCCTATGCCGTATGTACGGAAGAAGCAGAAGAATAAGTACTACAGAATTGAATCAGTGACGAGGAAGTCATTTGGTGTAATGATGCACAGTTAGATCCTGAAAACACACACACACACACACACACACACACACACACACACACACACACACACACACACAGAGGGTGGGAGGTGAATCCCCAGACCCCCTAGCGCCCAAGCTGCTAATTTGCAGAACCAGTGGACCAGTCCAGCTAGCATGGTAGAAGTCTAGAACTCTTTCTTGGGAACAGACCAACATAGCTCATGCTCATCATGTAGGTTCAGAGAGAGAGATGTATGGTTTATGGTATGATCAGTGGATCAAGCATATCAATATTGTGGGTAAACAAAGTCACGTAAAAGTGATTAAATTCAAAATACATTCTGGCATATTATGCATTATTACAATATTAACAAAGGTAAGTCATGAATAAAAAATATTGGATCTGAAAAGAACACTGACTGGAACTAGTAGAAGAAAAGCAAAAAAGAGTTGTTAAAAGGTAGAAAAAGCATTCCTTGTCAGGCAGGCAAATGAATTCATGCATAATTTAATGATTATGAGCATGTATCAGCATAGTACAGGTGTGGACATATTGGCATAAAGAGTGATCGGCCATCTTCAGCAGCTATCTGACCCACTGTACTAACATTTCTAGATGAGGAATGCACAGTTTTAGCCAAATACCTTTTGAGATGCAAGAAATGCACCACTTTTGAGTTGTTTTTGACTTGTTTGCACTGCTACACAAGTGCTAGAAACAAGTACTTTACAAGGGCAACCAAACTGCTCTCTTCAGTACATTTTAACACACTGAACACCTGATGCTGGAGTGGAATGTTTTGAACTTTGTGTACATGTTTCTGATGTTTTTAGTTTCATACTGTCTTCAGCTTTATTGGGAGTCACTTTGTCTTCAACTTTAATGGGAGTGAGTAAAACAAATAACATGCCTGGCTGAATCTTGCACCTTGGTGTTTTACGCCCAGTCAACCATTGTGTTGATATGAGGGTGAAAATCTTGCAACAATGCCGTCTTATTCAGTATACTGTGAAAAAGCGTCTGCTTTCCCATTTTGCCACACACCTAAATTGACACAATATCTTTGATCTGTTCTTGTTCATCTCTGTGGCTGCTTGCCGTGGACACTTCCACCAGGGTATGCTGTGACTACTCTGTACATACTGAACACAAAGACTTAACATGCTTCACAAAATCTGCTGACTTTATGCAATAGTCTGTCACACTGTGTGCTGTGCCCTGATAATATACAGGAAAATTAATATCTGTGTCCTGAATTAAAAAAATTAATTTAAACTTCTTTAATTGTGTTTCAGGATGCCTTTCTCCCCATACTTGATGCAACAAATGTGACAGAACTGAGAGAAGCTGTTCATGACTCTATAAAGCAATGTCTTCCAAAGGTGGTAAGTCAACAGCTGGTTACTGTACTTATTTTTAAAAGCAAGGTCTTTTATTTGTGTTACTTAGTTTTATTCAGTTCTGCTTATAAAGTAAATGCCATTATGATGGCACAACACTAACACTAACAGGCTAACCCTGTTTTGAGGTAACGGGAATGCTTTGGTAAACTGATTTATGTTTAGTGTATCTTTATAGTGTATAGTTTATCTTTAGTGTACATCCATGGGCAAAATTGTGCAAGCAGGTTTTTGTGTGTGTGTGTGTGGTGATTTTGGCATGTGAAGGACGTGTTGGCTGTTTCATGATAAATGGTGACAGTGGTGTATGTCTGACAATGTTTGTCAGCATAGTGCATGATACTTTCTTCTTTTGGCAGTAACAAAAATGAAGTCAATGTTGCTCTAAAGTGTGTTGTTCATAGATGTAACTGATAATGAACATGTTTTATGTTGTGTTTTATCCTGAATTCAAAGACAAAATTGCAAAAAATAAGTGTGAATGAGAAGCTGATCAACCCCCATTGTGCTTCCACACCTCCAGGTGGTCTGTGATCAGCCATTTTCTCACATGTATAAGAAAAAGAGTCCATCGCATGTAAAAAGTACATCACATTGTCATTGAAGAAGTTGTCTTGATCATTGAAAAGAATACTAAAAGCATATTACTATTTAGGGTCTAAGTTTGACTTGGGATACAAATTTCAGTTGAGCATTGTAATTCATGTAAAGTTGCATTGTCTGCCCAAGCAGTGTGAATGGTGAATTTGGCTAAAATCTGGTCAGGGCTAGTGACAACTGATATGTCATTAACTGATGTATAATATTGAATGGTTGACTGGCAGAAAGTTAATTATCTCATCTGTACAAGTCTTTTTTGCATTTTTTCACACAAAAGTTAAAAGGAATGCCAACAGTCATACAGATTATTGCCAGGCTTTGATGTTCATCCAGGTGATGTCATGATCATACATTTATAAGCAAAACCCTTTTTTTTTCCCTCTGTATGCAAATATACGCCAAATAGCAGAACTGCAGCAAATGACCAGACCATGTGATTTGCACAGTAGGTATGCTTTGGAAAGGTTTAATGCTTTGATTTCTTTGTTTTTTCAGTGTATGAATAATGAAAAGTGTGCTTTGAACATTGTTATGTTCACACTAAACTTTGAATAAGGTGATACACTGTTAATTGCAGCATCTTTTAGCATTATTATTCAGTTTGGGGTGATATTTTTGGTGGCTTGGTCAGTTTGGTGTGTTGGAAGACACAAGTAGTTTAGCAAGTATCTCATTGTCAACATTGATTTTGTTGATTTTGTGGTGTCAGTTGTGAATCACTGAATGTGACTTGGACTGACCATCACATGTTGGTCCAAGATCTTCTGCGTCACACTTACACTAGTTACAGCACTATATTATTAAAGTGTCTTAGAGATAATGCAGACCCTGTGAATAGCCATTTTTTCTTTTGTACTTTGTTTCAAAACAAGCTGCATTTGAATGTTATGCATAAAACAAATCCTCTTTTTAGCAGTAATGATGTTTCCAAACAGCAAATTTTATAGTGATGTTCTTGTTCACATGTTGACCAGTTCCAGTTCTGTGTCACATTCACATGCTAAAAATGTCTTGTGAACAGTAAAAACCCTATGAATATTTACTTTTATCTTCTAAAGAAACTCAGACTAAAAGTAGTACATTAAACAAATCCACTTTGAAGCAGTTATTTTTTTTATAAAGAGCAGAATATTACTGATAGTGATAGTGTCATGTTCACATGCTGATCTTAGTTGTTCTGTGTTATCACTTTAAAACATCATTAAAGTAATAAAAATGTTTAGTAAATGATACAACCCCTGTGAATATCTTAAGTCATACTTCAAACAAATCCACTTTGAAGCGTACAGATCAGTCACTTACAGTTTATATCTACTGGGAGGGGAACAAAACTGATGGTTCTACAAGAGTCAAGTATTAACAGTGTCTAAATAAAGTTGTGCTTTGAACAAACCACCTTGAACAACAATTTAAATAAATCATTTTTGTTGTTTTGTTTGTATATGATCATAATGCTGGGTTGCTTGTGAACTTTTCATCAGATGCAGTTTTTCTATGAGAGAGAAAATGTATAGTTAACAGATTGCTCCTTGCTTGATAACACTTTTATTAACAGGTTCTGTTTATAAATGTATTTATTATCAGCTGCCTAGAAATTAGAATAGTAATAAAGGTTTGTTTTTTTTAGTGCAAGGCCTTAAAAGCCCTAAGTACATGTACAATATAAAGCAGGAGGGGGTAGCAATGCACAGTCTAAGTTATACAGTGTTTCTCTTTGAATAAATGCCCATGTAGAAGACAGAAAGATTCACCATCATAGGCAGCTAGGACCAGAACGCAAGAAAACATGATCACCTGTAATGATGACAGGCGCTAGCACTAGAAGGCAAGAAAGGATCACCATTCTCTTTCACTGTGAACTGAAGCTATAATCAGACAAGAGAGGGGGGAATTTGGAGCAATACTGGGACTACTGCTGCTGGTAGCAGACTACTGGCTTGGTCAATGACGCTTAAAGTGGTTATTGTATACCTTCCACTTCACTAATGGAGCCAAACAGGATGGGCTGAAGATAGTGGCTGCAGTTGCTTTGAACTGTCAGTGTGATCTAAATTAATACCTGCAGTTCATGTGGCTGCTGTCGCCTCAGTCAGAGCTAATGGGCATGACAGTCATTGTCACTTTTCAGCTTTTACCTCATCACACAGTACAGTAAGCCAGTGCTCAGCTTGAAAGATTTACTGCCTGAGCTTTGCAGGACTTAATGGCTAGTGCTATGGAAGGTATTTGTTGCTGATCAATCAGAATATTTGTGGTTTTGCTCATTAGTTCAGTTCAAGATTGTATAGATCTATATTTATATATATATATAATACGCACTCAGGAAAGCCCATATAATGCGCTCCATCTCATCACCAAAAGTTCCCAAAGGTTGCCTTTGAAACAGTTCCAGTGGTTGTCTGATTGACTTGATGATGGTCCTTTCAAGGTAGATTGTCGAATGCTTCCTGGTGATGAAGTCACTGAGATTTACCATAAGGAATGAATACTTCTAGGTTGTTGAAATTTGAGTTTGAATGCTTGTTTTACAACCAGTTTGAGTCCCATTGCTATACAAAAGCAGCTGCTGCAATTTGTCTTTTTTACTCTTTATGCTGTTTTAATTTTTAATTTTTTATTAGCTTTAAAAGATGTAATATATATATATATATATATGTGACATTATCTGTCTCAGGCTATAGAATCTTTGCCTCACTCTCATTCAGTGTTTGAAATGGGCACCTTTTTTCTCTCACTTTGCTGGCTTTTATTAACTTTAAAAGATGTAACTCTGTCTGTCTCAGACTATAGAGTTTTTATCTGTCTCACTGTCAGTCATGTTTGAAATTGAAGTGTGCTCATTGTTTCAGGAAAGGGTGAAAGTCTTTTTGAAAAATCCAGTCACAGAACAGATGGAGGCAGTTGGGGCCTTGTTACCAACCCATGGTGTTGTATGGTATGTAGCAGTTTGGCTTTTATTTTTATTTCACAAGTAAGGAATATGGTGATGTTCTGCATATTTTTTTCAAGATTTCTTCTTCTTCTTCCCCTCAGTTAAAATCGAAGAGTTTTACACCATGGAATCAGAAATTAAGGTTCTCTCTGCTAAAAAGAAAAATCAAGAACTATTTAACATAATGTTCTCTCTTTTAAGCCTGAAGTAGATTGGATACGTGCTTTGCAAACTTCACAAACTGTCATGAATTCTGCATTTTTTTAATTTTGATATTGATACATTAAACTCCACCCCAAACTCCAAGCACTGGTTTAGGACAGCCTTCCTTCAACCACTGCCATAATTGATTAGCAGTAGGTCTCTGAAAACTGTCAGCTAACTGACACTTTTTCACTGGTGCTCAAATAGCAGCAAGTCTGTAAACATTAACAAACAAGTCAGATTATATCAGGCATTGCTTTTATAACTGCCCACATTGCTTATGGCAGCACAAATAAAACCAAAATTGTTCGAATGGAGAATGAACTAAAAAAAATTCTCACCTTTGATGGACACATGTTTACGTGCATGTTTCAAAGCTATGTTGCTTCCACAGTCTTATTAGTAGAATAATATCCAAACCTTGCTGAGGACACTGACAGTGTTGGTGGATAGATGCCTGGAGAGAATGAGCGCCCTTTCAGTGGCTAACTAGTACTGGCAGAGTTTGGAGGAAGGGTGGCGGAAAGTGAAGCTTGGAGTGTGCTCCACCTTCCTCATCCCGCCACCCCATATGAATGATAAGGACAGTGGATAGACATTTACTTATGATTTGCTGTCTTGTATGTGCCCTAATATGACCTTTATACTTATGATTTGCTGTCTTGTAATTTGTACGTGCCCAAATAATAATATGACCTTTACAGTTGTCTGGTGTTGAATATTGAAAATCAGTCAGTTGTAATTAAAGCACATTTGTCAGAAACAATGTAAGGATTATACACGTACAGATGTAAAATTTAATGAAAGGGTGGCATAGTAGAGCTATGTGTCATTTGATACTGATACTGTGATAGGCTGAGAGCTGTGGGGGTTGCTGACTCTCAGTGAGATAAGAGAAAGAGAAGATCATGCAAAATGACTGCAAACTTTTGAGCTAGTCAAAGGTCTTGAGAGGACTCCTCACTCAGAAATCATCTTTTCTTGCTGTGCCTTTCCCAGGTAAGGTGACCCAAATTTTGCATAAGAAACAATGAAGTACTAATAAAAAGACCCCCCCCCCAAAAAAAACAAAAAAAACAACAACAACAACAACAACAACAACAACAACAACAACCCCACACACAAAAACAACAACAGAAAACCCAGAAGGAAACAAACGAAAGAGACAAAACTAAAGAAAAGAATGAAAAAACAAACAAATTTGTCGTGATTTGTTCTGGGAACAAGGAAACCTGGGTAAGAAGGAAGCAGCCTTGAAGTTAGTTCCCTTTCTTGTTTCTTTAAAATAATTGTTTTGCCCAATTCTGAGTCAGGCTTAGGCAGAGAAACTCAGAAAGCTGCAGAATGGTGCCCAGTTTGGGAGTCTGATGCAGTGTGGCATATTTTAAGTACAGGTAGGCAGGCTGGTAGCTGAACTCTGTTATGAGCTCTGCCTTTGTCTTGGAAAGGACCGAAAAATTATCTTGGTAGAACTCTGGGACAGAGTATGCATAATGCAGATAACTCAGCGGCTTCAGCTTTGGTGATAATAAACTGTGAATGAATAGATAGTGTATATAATTATGACATGTGAGTTTTTGTTATATAAATTGTCAGATTGCAAACCATATTTCTACTTACTGACAGACCCGTATGGCTTGATTTCAGGGATGCATTCATCGATTCCACAGTACACATATGTTCTGTGCCTCCTGAACCAGATCCTGTGTTAGAAATCCTTCATCTACATCCTTCAGACCCTCACAAAGGTAAATGTCAGTCACATTCAGAGTTGGTCATTCTTGTGAGTGAACATCATGCTCTATAATTTACCTGGTTAATAGTGTCATGGTCATTGAAATTGAGGATGTGGCAGGGATAATTGAAATATTTAATGTGTTGCAATTCAGTAATCTAATGTTGTTATTATTTGTACACCTGTACCTGATGAAGAAGAGGCCCTTTCAAGAGAAAGAAGTGTGAGACAGGAATGATTTTGATGTGCCTGTATATTTAACATACATTTTGGTTTTGTAGTTTTGGTATAAAGTTTTGGATTTGTACCACTTGTTAAAACCACGTAATTCCTATTGGTATGTTTATGTTATACATAGATCATCATCTTCTGTTGTATTCTTAAATTTGTGTGAAAAACAGATTTTGCTTGTGATTTTGTGTGCATTAACAACACATTTTTTTCTTTCTTTGCAGTTCTTCTTCTTCCAATTTCATCAAGGCCGAATGATTATAGTTTAGGCATTATTGTAGTAAGTACTGGCTTTTTGGGGGGTGGGGTGCATTGGTGAAGTGAAGTTGTTGTCTCACATGAAGAAATGTGAGTATGTAATGATCAGTGTTGGGCCAGCCAACAGGTGGGTTGTGTGTTAGGTGTGTCAGAAACTTTAACATAGCATTTTTTTTTTTTTTTATGTCAAACTTTGCTGGCACTGCTACTCATTGAGATTTGTTGGTTCATACCACTCTCAGTGACTGTGACTACATTTTAATGTCACATCAGTGTCAAACAGCTTACTCTCTTACCCCCCCCCCCCTGAAAAAAGAGATTTTGTATCCTTGGTGTTGCAGGATGCTATGGGGGGGGGGGGGGGGGGGGGGGCAACAAAACTCAGATTATTTGTGTGCATAAATTTCTCAGGTGTAAAAGTAAAAGATAGCAAAATGACATAAGTTATATTGTAAATGACTGTGTAATTGTTGCAGGATGCTACAGTGTTTTATGGAAAAAGAAAAACCTAAAAAAAAGAGATAAAACGTGATTATTTGTGTTAATAAATTTTCAGGTGTAAAAATAAAAGATAGCAAAATGGTGTAAGTTACACTGTAAATGACTAACTTTTTAATAAGACAGCACAGGTCCCAATGTTTTGGCAGAATAATTTGCCATTTTGATCAGGAACTATCACTGATAGTAATAGTAACACTTTTCCTGCCATCATGTTGTCGTATGATGTCCATAACTTCATGGCAAAGCGTTTCCAATTTGCTGGAAAGGTGGTTACGGTCCAGAAAAATGCACATTTGTGGTTGGTTTAAGTTTAAGTTTAAGCCTTTACCTGTATGTGAGACTCTTTTGTGAGGGAATTGTATCAGCAGCACAAAATGTTTGTCAGGGAAAGGGTTAATAAGGATGGAAGGAAATTGGTCTTTAATGCCCTGTCAACCTTGATGGTTATATCAGGGCAAAGGACTAATAAGCTTTATAAAGGAACGGTTAAGCATTTTATATTTTTTTTCCTCTTTGGGTGTGTTTTGGTTGTTTGGGTCGTGATTATTAGTTAATTTTAGTTTTACTTATTTGGACCTTGTACAAGTAACAGTTGTGAGTGTTGTGTGTGTATGTAAAATTAATGATGTGTGTAATGATATATGGACAAATAAGCGTGTTTTTCTCTCTGTTTTTGCAGGCATGTTTGAAAACAGATGGTTTGTCAATAGAAGAAGAGAAATGCCTCAATTTCCTGGTAAAACAGGTAGGCACACAACCACACTCTTTTTTTCAGTCATTTTTACTGAATTTTGTTAAATTACAGCTCACACACACTGCAAAATGTGGATTCACTGCTTCTGTGGCTTCTTTGTTTTTTTGAAAGTCAGCAATAACAGCAACTTCATTTCAGACTCCACTTTATTTAATTTCACCTGCCTAGGCTATCAGTATTCCTGCTTGTGACCAGCAGCCAAGAAGTAGCCATGCACATTGTGCTTCAAGAGACCACAGTTTAGTCACTCTGTTCACTCTGCATTTCAGGTTTCTGTGGTCTACTTTGCAGTCCGGCAACCTCGTTTAGACATAGTAACAGACAGTTCCCGGCTGGAGTCATTGATAACCTTGTGTGGTAAGTTCATGGACATTTTGAAAAGGCTCACAAGCATGTACACATGCACATGTTGCATGCATGTATTTGTATTCTTCATACCTGCACAACCTCATTGATTTTTCATCATCTGATTACTCTGCATTGTCTCATAAATCCACCCTCTCCTCTATACAGGTTAGGTAAACAAGCAAAAATGTAAGATTTTCATGCCATTGGCCTGAATACAGTAAACTGCTTTTTGGAGGTTTTATTTGTTGAGGTAGTTATAACCACAGTTGCTGTAAAAACAAAAAGAAACAAACAAAAACAGATTCAAACCAGTCACAATTTTTGATTACAGTTGCTGTAAAAATAAAAAGAAGCAAACAAAAATGTATTGAAACCAATCAGTTTCTATTATAGGTACTGTAAAAACAAAAACAAGCAAACAAAAATGTATTCAAACCAATCACAATTTCCTATTATAGCTGTGATGATTATAGAGAATGCAAGTCTGTTTTATGATGTCAATTTTGGTCATATTTCTGAAACATGAAGGCAATAATTGCTGAAGAATGCTATTCACATTTGGGTCAAAGTAACTTAACTGAAGAATCTTATGGACGAATTTCCAGTTAATGTCTGTGCTGTGATACTTTCCCTCCTGTCCTGAACAACTGAGAAGTGATGCAGTAACTCTCAGAGCTGCTGGTTGAATTGAATCTTTCTAGTTGCTGTGAAAATACAGGCTTCTTTTAGAGGATGATTACAAGCTTTAAAAAATGACATAAGTGTTTCCCCTTTAACTCTCAGCAGTTCTTGTGATTTTGACACTTTTGTACCTATTCTCTATGAATGTTTTTCAAGTGCTCAAAGAAGTTATAATTAAGGAAAAAATGTGTTTGTAATATATCAAAATGTGCAGAAATGGATGGGCATTTAAATTCAAGTTTATGTTTTATAAATTGCATTATTTGATGTGTTGTCATGTGACTTTGACTGTGTTACTAAAAATAGAAATTGCCACGCACATTCACTCATTCGTCTTTCATAATGAAAATAAAAAATCAGGATATTGGTCCTAGTTTAACAGCAGCTGATTATTACTGAACAAGAACCATTGCCCCATCAAAGAAGCCAAGTTTCACACATGTAAGTCAATATTTATAGATTTTGTGCTCCAGAAATGGAAGCTTACCAAAATCAGTTTCACCAAACCACATGAAAACATCACCTAAAAGGCAGTAATAAGGCTAATGCTCAACACCACAAGGCAATATGCAATAGATATTACATTTGCTATAACACGGACATGTTTTCACAATCCCTGGAATCACAGATTTCATAATGTTTAAGCTTGGCAACCATTGAAAATGGAGCGCAACATACACACATTACAGTGAATCACACTAACACTCATGAAAACTGAGCAGACAGTTTCTATCACTCTGGAAACACAGGTAAGTCTCACAACCCATACATTTGACATTTGTTTTCTGCTCTTTCTGTTTCTCTTTGTAACATTTTTTACAATTTTTTCTTTCCTTGGTCATAACAGGGATAATAGAATGCGTTGTGAACACATGTTTTTTTGAAACAAGAGGAATATCAGCATGTACATCAAGATCTGCAAGCTGCCTAATCAACTCTGTTGTAAAGTCTAGCTATCCATATCTTGTCAGGTCTTTGTAGTTCTGGTACCATATCTGTATGTTTCTTTCTGAAATCTTCAAACAAGATAAATACATTTACATGTGCAATATCAAGAAAGTGGTAAAAGAGTTTCCACCATTTATTTGTCTTACGCAAAGTGTTATATTTGCTTATAACTGATCACTTTTGTCTACCCCTCCCATGTATGCATTATAATCTTTTATAAGTTTTGATTGCCTAACATTTAATGTTCTGTACTGTCCGTTGACTTTGGATCTTCTGTGAGCAAAACCGAACCTGTTTGCATGATGCATTAAAGACAGGAATGAAACAACTTTTTTGTCCCTCAGCTGCATAGACAGAATATCTCCCTCCCTAACCCAGAAAGAAATCTTGCTTTGGAAAGTTTATCATCTGGATCTTCAGTTCGTACATTGGAAATTTTCAGAAATGACATCAGTTGTTTGAATTGTTTTTAACCATAAAGCTGCATGCCCACAAACCATGGTAGAGGGATTTTTTTGACCAGTACTATACTCATGTACATCAAAAGACCAATAAAAAGATAAAACTCTTCAGGGTAGGTGTTACTCCATGACTGGTAGAGGGAAGGTTTCTGGGGCCCAACAGTATTTACATAATCATTTGTGTAAGTACACAACATGCCTATCGGGCAAGGGGTAAAAAACAGTTAAAAAAAGTCCACAGGATGCAGAAACTTGCCGATGTCAGCACGGGTCTTGCAGTCCTCGATGTAGACACCAGGTGGACGAGCATGGCGGAAGGGGGGCAGGGGGTTCCTTGTCCCCGAGTCCTGCGTGTTGTAGTTTTGGTTTCTGTAAGTGTAAGAAAGTAAAAATTGAAATGTAAAAACACTTGTGCAATGGCATTCTTGTTTTATAAAAGAAGAAGGAAGCTGAGAGTGCAAGATGGCAGATAAATCTAAGTCATTAACCTAACTGTCACGAGCACAAGCTATGTTTGACTGATGGACTAGACCTGAAACATAGAACAATCTCACCTATCCATTCATTTCTGTAAATTTCACAGGTGAAATCTTTCAGGTCATACTGTTCGGGCTTGAAAACTGAAGCAGCAAGCATAAATATCAGTTCCAGTACTATAATGTTGTAGTTTTTGATGAGAACATGAAGAAATGTCATTATTTCACTGAGAGACGAGTGTAAACAAAGTACTTGCACTATGTGAAGGCCAGGTGCCCGTCGAGTTGGAGCTGAAAATCCAGGTCCGCCGTCACTGTCATCATCTCCGCTCACCTCCTCTTTCTCCCAGACCTCCTCATCAGAGCTGTCGTATGGCATTTCTCTGTCAGAAGACTCTTCAGAACTAATTTTTGCCAAATATACACTTGCACTGTGTACGCTGAACTCAAACAAAATCGAAAATGGTGGCAAAAGGGAAAATGATGCATTTGCGTTGTGTAATTTTAATAGGAAAATAATCTAAATGACGTTGATTTGCATACAAACTGCCCAGACGGAGTTTCCTTGATGTATTTCTCGCAGAAAAATACTAGGTTCATTTTTTTAAACTGCTAAAATGGCAAGTTTGTCGATTGATCACCGGTGATTGAAATTCAAGGGAAAGAACTGCAAGGAGTTAAAGAAAGATGCTCTTCTGACATCATTTTGAGGCATTTCTTCCCAAAGGAATCTTGGTGATGGTGGGAGTGATAATGCTCTTCTAAAATTTTGAGGTGTTTTTCCCAAACTGTTTTTGAAAGAAATATTGGTGATGGTGGGAAATTGCTCAGTCCATTGCTGCAAAGCAGATTTTCAGCCCAGATTGCAGTGCACGTAGCTGACCTGCTTAACTAACAATGTCAGTGCTACTTGTTTTACCATGTGTATCCTGTTTGCAAACTATACAAGTCTTTCACTTTCTGCGAGCCAGGGAAGATCAGATCTTCCATTGACGTCTCGCCGTGACCAACAAAATTGCTTTTACCTGTTGTTCTATCCATTTGCCTCATCATCCATTCATAAGTAGAGCCAGCTGCATGCAGCTGCTGTAATGATTTACAGACTACAGCACTAACCAGACGTTGGGATGTTAATTAAAGAAAACAACTCTCAGGTTTTCTAATAAAGTGATAAACACTTGAGCTTAAAAGTTAAACAACTTTTTATAACAGTACACAGATGTTCAAGCCTCAGTAAACTATTTTTACAAAACCTCTACAGGTAGAAGCCTTATTCACTAGCCTACTGCTGTTTAACAGGCAGTCAGTTTGACACATACTCAATATTAGTGGAGGACATGTGGGAAACATACCCAGTGTGTGAAAAAATTGCCAAGAGCATGCAAGACTTGCCTTGTAGACCTGTGCAGCTTGGTCTCGATTTAAACAAGGCTTACATCAAGAATGGGGTGATTAGTATGAGTAGGATGCATGCACAGATAACTCACTTAAGAGATCGAGATCATTGCCCACTAATACGATAAATGTCTCCAACAAAAAGGTGTAAAATGGATAACCAATTCAATGTGGGTTCTTAGAGTTAATGATGTAACATGGGGGAGATACTAATCTCTAATATATTGATCTGTTTGCGGTTGTGGTGTGTTCAATGCCTGGAGTGTTTGGAGGACTTCAGTTCTTCCAAACAGTCCAAACTGTTGAGGATGTACCTCTGGTGAAGTTTATGTCCCTTGTAGTTACATGCATGCCAGGTGAGAGTTACCATAGGTGACTCAGGTCTTTGTCGTTGTGCTTCTGTGATGTCTTTCAAACGCTAATTAACTCCTTTGTTGATTCGGTCCAAACTTGTTTTGTCCCTTTGAAAAAGGGGCCTACCCCAAACACTTGCATGTGTATTGTCATATTAATGTTTCTTTTAACCATTCATGTGTTTGGCCTGAGTGTAGCTGTGACCTATGCGTGAGCCTGCAAATGTAGCTGTAAATTGCATGAAACTGGAAGAATATCAAGGTAGTCAGATGAAAAGTTCTTATGCTTTATTCAGCTCATTGATTTCCTATTGGGTTTCCAGTGGCGGCCATCATATCTTTTGAAACTGAAAGTTCCTTCCTTGCTTGAAACCATTGTCTGCAGCTGTGGCTGTTATTGATTTTCTGTCAATTTAGAACTGCATCATTTACATGATACAAAATTGTTTTTTTTTCTTTCTTCTGCTCATTTGTTGTTGTTGTTTCATTTCCCTCTTCTTAGCTTTTTAAAGTAATGTTTACTCAGGATTATGCTATGAGTGTGTGCATGCTTGCATAGAGTATACACACACCTGCAGGCATGAATTTCTTCAGACAGTGTATAAAATATGACAGCTGAGAGAGGCACAGTACACAAATCCTGCTGTTACATGCAGTTTGTTAGAAAGGGATAAGGGGGGGGGGGGGGGGGGTAACTATTATTTCATACCATTACATTCATTATCTCATGTCTCACAAATTTAACATGAATTTAATGTGTATATATATATTATATATATATATATATATATATATATATATATATATATATATACACACACACAACATGCACACACCCATACATGCAAGCATGTGTGAGTGAGGGTACATGCATGCAAGTATGAGGGAAGGAGGCTGGGAAACAGAGAGAGAGAGAGAGAGATTATGTTAATCAGTTCTGTATTTTCTCTTATTTTTGTGGAGGATCTCTTCTACTGAATCGTTAATGTGGGTAAGGCATGTGCAGCAGAATTATGTAATTTTCCTCAGAAAAAAGATGAATGACTGTGCTGCAGGAAGGTATGCTTCACTTGTCAGCAGATGTAGCTGCTGCCATTTTTATTTCTCGTATATCAAATGCACTATTTTTAGTGTAGGTGAATGGCTCAATGGGATTCCTCTGCCACCTGCATACAATATGTACGCTCATGTGCTGTGTGCAATCATCTGTGTAGTTGGGTGCAAGTCCAGCACAGACAGCCACTGCCAATGGGCCCAGCTTTTATTGTTGACTTTATGGAGGCAGGAGCATTAAATGGCGCATAATTGATTTGTGATGGGTAACAGTGTTCAGTTATTACACTGAAATCTCACTGCTTGAAAATGAAATGCCCAGTAAAAAACGAAGAAGTTGTTTTTTGTTTTTGGGTATGACTTTAAATTTAAAAAAATAAAAATAAAACCCATCACTGTGGACAAAGATTTGACATGAAATTAGGTGCTGTGAACATGTTATAAATTAGATAACGATTTTGATGGAATTCTTTCACAGTTTTAGTGGATTTAAAATAAATAAAAATGTGGTCTCAAAGACCATAAATCCTATGTAGCACTCAGTTGTGTGTATAGTCAGTTCTCGGTTCTCAGATACTTTGCAAACCTGATACTGTACCCAGGATTTTTGTTTTTCATTTGATGCTCCCAAGGTCAGACTGATTTATCATCAAGTCAAGTCAGTATACTTTAATCATCCGTCAGAGCGCAGTTCAACTAATACTAATGCTCACTAAAGGCCCCTAGACACTTTAGTATGTGGGTGAACGTACACTAGTGTGAAAAAGAGCAGTTCCCTTGGTGAATAGAAGAGATGCTGAGACACGGCAAGCAACTCAGTGTCAGGCGTGCATAGCATGTCTTGCACAGTTACAATGTTGCACCACTTTCTGTTCACACATAAATACACTGTCCATGGCTTTTCCCAGTTGCAGACAGATTTCTGTCAAAGCATATAGGAATCCCAAAGCAGTCTATAGACAGTTCATTGTCATGCACAGTGAGTTGTTTATGCTAATTACAGACAGGTTTTTTTCCCCTTCTAATTTCGTTTAGCCAAGTTTCTGTGAAAGCCAAAAGTCAGGCATTATTGTACTCATGCATGTAGTTCTTATTGGCCTGTTATTCGTCAGTCTTTGAACATAATGATTGTACATTAGAAAGTGTGTCAGTGGGTAGACTAGAGGCATCCTGTTGCACCCTTCTTTTGCCATCCTCTTCAACCTCTGCCGAGTATCCACCTTCCTCCTCCTTCTGCGCTTCTTCGTCTGATCCCTTGTGCTGTCATTGTAAGACTGTGCTTGATTTGCCATGTGCTTGATTTGCTAAGACTGTGCTTGATTTGCCATGTGCTTGATTTGCTAACATAGCAGTTGGGAGGGCAATGTCTGAGAAATCAGTGTCACTGTTACCTGCATTTTTAAGATTGAGGAGAAACTCACAGCCACATGAAAAGTTGGGGTAGCCTCCATCTTGTCTGTGCACGGTGGTCACAAACCAAGAAAATCTGAACACCAGTGCCAGTGCACATACAGCAACCCACTTCTTTGCTCTTAGGGCCATCCTGGTACTTCATCTATCATGGCAGCAAGCTCCACAGTCAGAATCATGCAGAAACACAGCAAAAATGACCAGTTATGTACACATTTTAGTGGAGCCTTTACACAAATGATCACTGTAGGTGCAGTGTGTCAGGTGATTGCATATCATCATCATCAACATTGTCTGCATCTAGTTTTTGCCGCTTTGTACAATTTACCATGTGGAGGAGTGATCAGGCATCTAAAACAGTAAAGTAGAAGTGGTGCATAATATATATATATATGTTTTCTGTTTTGCTTTTACAGGAGAATTGCATGACCAAGATGCAGCTACCTTGGAGCTAAAAGTGATCCGCTATGTGAGTGTATTGTGTATATTACGCTGACATTTTCTGTTGATTGTTCTTTAAACTTAAAATTGTGTGCTCAGTTTGGGGGGAGATAAAGTTACGCTCAGTTGGGGGGTGGGAAGGAAAGAATTGAAAAGATCAGGGAAGCATTTAGATTTTTTTTATATGCTTCAAACCTATTAGTGTGCTGAAAGCATGTCAAAGGAAATCTAGGAAAACTGTATTTGACTGTTTGCACAGACTGAAAATGCTTTGAAAAGGAATATGCAGTTTACGTCATCATTGAAGGGAAATGCAAACGGAGGTTCAGAAACCCTTTCCTTTCCATGCTGGTCAATGCATTTGCCTTAGCTTAGAGTTAAATAATGTCAAGCAAAGTGGGGAGGGAATCAACTATTTTGAGGTCAGACCAGAATTTGTGTCTTGCGTCCCCATGGTAGTTCAGGGATTTGAGTGGCCAATTACTTAGATATAGGCCTATATCATCTTGGGTTTTTAGAAAAAAGGAAGTTGGGTGAGAAATGGTTCAGAAATGATAGAAGTGCCACTTGTAAATATTGATTTTTGTCATAACTGTACTGCTGTTTACAATCACTAACACACCTAACATTTTTGCCTCCCTTCGTCTATGTCTTCATTACTTCTCTTGTACAAAACTTGCTTGGATGTGTGTGTGTGTATGTGTGTGTGATTTTTTAGTGTCTGGTTTTGTAATGGTTTCAGCTTCGGGAGCAGACTTGTGCAGAGAGTGGCTTCCTTCTGCTAGTGGTGCCAGAGACACTAGAATTGATCTCCCAGGTAGGGTATACTGTGCTGCACAGTGCTTGGCTATGCTTTGTTGAGCTGCACTGTGCCCCAATCAATAGTGCTGTCTTGTCCAGTGCCGCACAAGACAGATGAGACAGGGAGAGAAGTTTGCCTAAATAGGAGTAGGGGGAATGGATGGTTGGGGGGTGATGTTGTGTATGAGATGCCTCAGCTGTGTGGGAACTCAGAACCAATTGACCAGCTATTTTCTGTTTGAGGTGATAGTAATACATAATTATTATGGTTTTAACACATTTTTACTGTGCCAGGTGGTTTGAAAGTGGTTTACACTTGACAAATTCCACATTTCTGCAAGGCAGAAAAAACACATACCCAACAACAGGAAAGCAAATATATACAGTGTGGTGAACATGTGAACATATAAAAGACACTATAACATTGTTGTTGTAACAATGTGGAACTGATATCTCTCTCTCTCTATATATATATTATATATATATCTCAGTCAGAATAGTTTACTTCCTTTTTATTTTATTTTTATATTTTTAAAATGTTGCTCATACTGAAAGGAACGAAAACTTGAAATATAGATTCACTTATATACACAAGTGCAGTGGAGAAAGAATGGAAATATTGAACAAATACTGGCAACCAGGCTTTAATAATGATGGTTTGATACTTGGAGTGGGTGCAGATAACTCAGTTAGTAGAGCGTCTAACTGAAAAGCCAGGTGCAACACTGACGCAGGTTCAAGTCCTAGGTGTAGCAAGGGATTTTTCCCCAGAGTCAGCTTCCAGTGCGGATTCTCTTATGGTGTCCGTACAGCCCCTGTGTGCAATCACATGCCTCGGCATCTGTGTGCACATTCAAAATCCCAGACACTGGCAGCCACACCACTGTTTGGACTCACGGAAATACTACATTTACCAATAGGAATGGGTAGTGCTGCTCTTGTGGCTGCTGTGCCTTACCCAGGTAAGGTGACCAGAATTTCCTGCAAGGGACAAAGAAGTACTTAAAATAAAAAAGACCCTGGAGGTGTAAAGTAAATGTATAGAGATTGTGACTGTGTGCATGCATGTGTGTGCATGAGTATGCCATGTGTGTTTGTGTGCATGCATGTGTGTGCGTGAGTATACTATGTGTGGGTGTGTAAATCATTTGGCTGACCACTGACGTTTCAGGTTGTTGGTAACACGATACTGCCTGAAGAAGTACGATTTCCGGTAAGCTTTGTGTGGAGTGTTGCCGAGTTTTTAAAGTCTTATTTTTTGTGTTTAAAAAAAAGAAGTGTGTGTGTTCAGGTGTTTAGATAGGACTTCCCGACATATCCTTGTTTGTTTGTCATTTAAGCTTACACATGCATTTGCAGTCAGGCATGCCCTTCAGCACACACATACACATGTATGCATGCATGCACACACACACACACACACACACACACACACACACACACTTGAAAGAAATTTAGGGCTTTCGTGTGATTGACAACCCAGTGACCAGCAGACAAAAGAATTGCTGACAAACCCCAATACTGAAAATGAAGGTGGAAGACCGATGCAAATGGGCACCAGGAAGACCAGGACAAACACAGATGTGAAAATGGCCAGTCATGCACTGGTGTTCCACAGACTCTCAGACACACGCACTGTCAATAATTCCGATGAGAGGAGGGATTCCTGGTGGAAAAAGAACCCCTTGGTTTTGACAAGGGTGGAACGGGGGGGGGGGGGGGGGGGGGGTGTGCTAGGGACACAGATGACATTGCACAGGAAAAAAGGAACTGATTATTGTTGATGTCTGTGTATAGCTGTGTGTATGTTTTTATGATCCATGTGTGTGGAAGACCCATATCTGCTGTCATAATATGGATGCAGATACTACATCTCACAAAGGCCAGGATGTTAGGAAATTCTTATTTTGGCTTACATTTGGATTGCTTGCATCAGATGCTCTGTAAATAAGATCCAAAACAATAACTTTATTTTTGTCAAGTAATAATGATAATGAGTAAGAGTATTTATACAGCATAAAATGATCTCTGTTTTTGCCCTTCTGTCTGTTGAGCTGGTACATAAAGTAGATGTTTAAATGATTGGTTGTGTGTTTAGGGATTATGGAGCTGTTTTGCACCGGCTCTGGAAACGAAGAAGCCCGTGTTTCTGGAACACATACCTGAGGTGAGTAGCTAATAAGTATGAAACCAGAAGGAGAACAAACAAGTACATAGCCTTTATTTCTTCTTGTCCATTTGCCATATTTAAGGATGCATTTAACTGATTATAACTGATGCAGCTTCTCACTGCAGTAAGCATGTTAGCATTTTGTTAGATGTTCTATGAGCAGAATTTTGAAGCTCTGTCAATAAGTTAACCAGTTTTTATGACATTGGCCCATTTCCAGGTCTCTGATGAAAAAAGTGAAGAAAGTCATATTATCCTGTTTGGAATGTGAGTGATCTGAGCATTTTCGGTTTTGTGTTTATAGTTTGAAACTGTACTGAGCAGCTGTTGTTTTATTTACACTGTTCATGTCAGACTGTGTTTGCAGTTTTGACCTAGCTCTCTGTGCTTCTACTTGCACAGGACCGGAGGGGAGAAGTGGAAAAGATAGCAGGCGTGAAGGTCCACAGTTTTGTCTGCATACCCGTGGCTCGAAAAGGTAGCGAGGACCTCATTGCTCTGGCCTGCCTGGTCAACAAGATCAATGAACCGAGGTCAGAATTTCCTTGTTCCTTTTTTTGCTTTTTCTCTCTTGAAATCATAAAGACATTGTATTTTAGTTTTTGAACTGACTGCAGTGTGTTTCAGTTCATGTTTCAGCTTGACAGACACTTACAGAAGAGGTGTTTGTTTTGTCAGTACATGAAATAGGTGTATGGTGAATTTGTTGCTTTCAAGAAAGAGTAAACAGGCATGGGAATTGGACACCCATTGGTGTATATACATGCCCCAGAGTTCACAGAGTGCCCTAAGTTATACCCAGTGTGCCGCAGGGCTTAGAAGCAAAAATTAAGAATAAGAAATTGTTCCTCTGTCTGTTTTAGTCTTGGGAGAGGCTAGGGGTTTGTGGTCTTGGTGCACACAGTAAGTGTGAGGTATTGGTGAACCAGAACTTTGCTCCTGAGCATGTGCAGTGTGATAACTTCAGTAATAGACCATTATGATTAACATGACTGGTGCAGATGGATGTGACATTTTTAACATGACTTATAAACCAGCCATTTTCAGTAATGCATGTATGATAGCTTTTGCAGTAAAAAGTGTAGGTGCAGACATCAGCATGGAAGGATGTTGAATTGCTGAAGCTGCCCGGAGAATCTTCTTCAAATAGTGTTAGTGCTTCAGGATGCACAACAAATGTTTACTTTAGGCAATGGCTTTAAAAAGTGTCAGAACGGAGCAAACGTTGCTGTGTTGTTTCTAAAATACTGCCTTGTTTCCAGATCTGATTTGTGTTATGCACACAGAGGAAGAGTTGTTTCTGGGAAGCATGCAGGTTCTGACCGTTTATCGGTATAGTAACTTGTGTCGCCAGTTGGCCTGCAACTATATTACATGTCAACAAATTTGAAAAGTAGCTAACTAGGTTGCTGTGCTGTATCTCTTCTGAAACATTACTGTGAGCATTTGTAAATGTTTGTCACACCTTTTCTTCTGTTGTGTTGTGGTCAGCATTTTGGATTTGAAGTCTTTGTTGCATGAAGGGGTTGCGGGTGATGCAAATAAAAATAATAGTAGAAAGTGCAGAACGCAAACACAAGTTAGCCATGGAATTTTGTTGAAAACCTGTTTGTAATAATTGTGTTGTCAATTTCAGGTTCACAGAGAACGACATTCAGATTGTTCGACAGTGCTTCAAGTACACAGCCACTGTCCTCACCAGCACCTTAGCCTTTCAGAATGAACGCAAGCTGAAAAATCAAACTCAGGTATGTCAAGATGACATTGTGTTTGTTATGACTAACTATAACTGAAGAGTAAAATACATGAAAGGTTATAAAAACGGCTTCTAAAGAGACTGACCAAAACAAACGCAAGTTATGGACGTAGATGCCTTCATCTGAGTCACAAAGAAATGGTATCATAAAACCCCCAGTGAAAAAGGTCCAGGAAACTTTGCTGTTTATGTCAGGAACACCTTTACATGTCAATCAAATGTCAAAGCCCATGGTCAACACCTTATTTGTGTTATTGTTATGCATTTGGTTGTTAGTTGCAGTGATCAAGTTTGTTGGCTGAATTTATATTAAGTTCAGGAAAGAAGTACATAAACCTTCATGTCAACACTGAAAAATCGTCATTGAGAATTCCACAGTTTCCACTTACTTCTTTTCACTATTGTTGAGTGCAATAAAGTGTGTGCATTTCATCAGACGTGCACCATGCAAATAGCAATAGCTGACATGTGCATTATCAAATTTAGTGGTCTATAGCTTGTGTAAACAGATTTTCCTGATTAGATGAGATAAAGCTCAAAACTAAAAGTCAGAACACAGATACAAAGTCTTGATTAACACATGGTTTTGAATGCCATGGACATTTGTCAGTTTTAGGGGCAGGGCCATGCACAGTTACACATTGTTATGGTTGCTGGTGCATTGCGTAATCAGCTGAACTGACGGTGTGTGGTTGTGCGTGTTTGGTTTTGTATGTGTGTGCATGTGTTGGTGCATGTGAGTGTGTGTGTAGCTAAATGTCACTTGATTGAGCCTGTCTTTTTCTGTCTGCCAGGCCCTGTTACATGTGGCCAGGAAGCTTTTCACACGGCTAGGTGAGTCAAATGGTGACAGTACATCCATTGATCCGTTCATTCCTTTTATGTTTCCCGTCACACGCTTCATACGTGGTTTCCGCATCAAGCACCCAATTCAGGAGGGAGAAGATGATGGTCCGTTTCACTCAGCTAAAAAGAAGCTTGGTCCCAGGAATAACTCGATTGTGCCAAAAAGTTCAAGTCCGTGTTTGGTTGATGGTAACACCCCAGCAGATGGCTCAGCCACCCATTCATCTGAAAAAGGAAAAGGCCACCAAAGCTCTCTTGGCCATGCCCAATGGCACAAGAGCTCTATTCCTGATAGAAGCACAAAAAAGCGAGTGACTATTGCGGCTGCAACACCTCGAGTACAGTCTGTGGAGGAAAAAAGACCTTCATGTCCTACATTGGAGGAGAGTAGTTCTGAGGAATTTTATCGCAAGATGGCACTGAGACGAAAAAGAACGTTTTCAGTAAGCTATTTTCGCATGTATGACCCCATATGTCTTGAAGCTGTGTCGTTATCTGATAGTGAAAATGAATTCGGGGATTTGCCAAATCCGGATGAGGAGGAGGACATTGCAGCTTTAGCTGACCAGCAAGGGAAGCAGTCATCATCGGGTGAAAAAGCTGCTACCACCTCTGTACATACCATCACGGTGTCGGCTGCTTCGTCCAGGAAAAATGGTGATGCAGTTAGATTTTTACAGCAAGGCAGAAATCTAGTGACTGACACCCAAAAGTGTCCAAATGTCACTGCAGGGTGGAATGTGAAGATTCCTACTCCAGTGTCTCGTTGCTTTTCTGACCCAGAGAGATATAAGTCAACAAGCCCTGCAGAGGCTCGTGAAAAATCCATCATAACGGTGTCTTCGTCAGGTGTGAATGGTGGTACCTCTCCTCATGGGCATTATGGCCCTCAGAGTCATTACGGAAGGAAATCTTCACGTTTTGTCGCCCAGGTTCCATTTTGTGGGGTTCGAAAACTGCCAGCAGAGAACTTTCGCTTACCAGATGGCAGCATATGCCCGTATATTACCTTTTTGCTCCGAAATGCACCCTCTGATGGGGCATACTCAGATGGAGATTTTGTGTGTAGGTTCTCTGCAGAAATCTTGGACATTGACTGCAGCTTTATTTGAAAAAAAAGAAAGATTGCTTTGATTTTTATTTTGTTTGTTTTTGTTTTCTGTTTGTTCTTTTTGCTGTTGCTGCTTTTGTGTGAGTGTTTTTTTTCCTCCTTGTCTCCTTGCATTTTTTATATTTTTTACTTTCATTAAAAAGCAGGTGTCTGTGCAGTTGTCATTATTCAGCTGTCCAGCCACACAATCGGGCCTTGGTCAGCAGTAAAGCTTCAATTTTGCATTTTGTTTCAGACACTATAATTGGCATGAGAGTAGATCTTAACCCATGAAAGGTTCAAAAGAACACTATTTATTAGGACAAAAACACAATCTGCAAATTTTCAGGATAATCCCATTTGTCAAGCTACAAAACATTAGAATGTTAGCAGTCATTCTTGTTTCAGATTTGTTTTTGGCATGAGAGTAGTTAGTATCATCATAATTGAGCTTTAACCATTGATGCTGCTTTTGTTAACCTCATTTCAAGATCACAATGACATCAAGAGGTCTGAACTAAATTAGATTCTCTTTGCTTGTTAGACACATTGCTTACATTTTGCACACAAGACTGTTTTCACTGTTTTGCAAGTGAAATAATTTACATGTTTGCTGACTTATCCAAACATTAGCCTTTTCTTGGACACCGTTGAGGCAAACTCTTTCAAATTCATCTGGATTGTAAACTTTTAGCAAATGATGTACATTAATACCAGTTTTGATTTCTTTGACTTTATTTCAAGGTCATGAAGGCATGCTTGATGCAGATTTGTAATTTATAACAAGTTTTTCTCTGATGAAGTTAAATCTTGGTATGGCTTTTTGATAGATTGATACATTGACAAAATCATGCACAGACTTCTTTTCCAGAGTTTTGGGAATAATTTGAATTTATGTGTTGAGCAGATACATTAGTTCTTTCTTGAAACTGTTTACTGAAACCTTATCAACTTGGTGTGGTGGCAACAGTTGAGCTTCACACTTTAAAAGTGGAAAACTTCCACTGAACTTCAAAATTGACAGCAGCATTGGAGAGATTGAAGTGATTTATGTTTTGTCAGTGATCAAGCTCCTGTCCGATTGAATTCAAACCACCTTTCAGTGTGGTGCACAAACACGCAGTCGTGCACCAGGGTGTGAAAGACACCAAATAGTGTTTGCTGTTTTATTGTTTGGTCCAAATTCATGAAGGACAAGGGGGGCAGGGAGAGACATAGAGTTGACTGTCAATGAGAGAGACACAACATCATTTATGACATCAAAGAGAAAGAAAAATAATGTTGAGAGAGACACAACATCATTTATAACATCAAAGAGAAAGAAAAATAATGTGTTAATCGGCCTCATTTCTGACATCGTGAGTATGATGATACAAATTGTAAGTTTTCAGGTGTTTGAGGAGAAGAACATTTTATTAAGTAGCTAGCATAATCACTCCCATGTTTCCCCAGTGCTGTGTGAATTGGTAGGTAATTGAATGATCACTGGTCAGTGCTCCTGCTTCACATTGTGTTTTTGTTTGTTTGTTTGTTATTGCTTACTGCTATTCATTAAATGTTGGCCTCTTGGACATTTACTGTTTGTGTGTATGTGCATGTGTGTGCATGCTGTTTCTCAGTTTTGTTGTTCTATCATTTATTGTCCTGCTTGTTGCATTCCTTAGTTTTGCTGCATTGGTTGCTGTTGCTTTTATGTTTTATACAGCTCATGTCTTGTCTCTACACCTTTTACAGTCTGTTCCATTTCTTGAGTAATTTTCTCATCAGGTATATATGCCTGAAGGGATATTAATTATTTTCTCTTCATAATTGGTTTCTTCAATGAGTATTCAGATTCTATGTTTAAATTAATTAGCTTTCTGTGTGTGTGTGTGTGTGTGTGCGCGTGTGTGCACGCATGCATACATCTTTTGTTCTCTTCTTTTTTGTTTGTGTGTGTGTGCGCGAGTGCGTGTGCATGCATGCATCTTTGTATACTGTGTGTGTGTGTGTGTGTGAGTGAGAGAGAGAGAGAGAGAGAGAGAGAGCGAGAGAGAGAGAGATGCATTTATGTTCTTTTGAATTTGTAGTTTTGTCAATTGCAGTTTGTTCTTTAATTGCATTTATTTGTTATTTATTTTTAATATTGTGTTCTGACAAATGTGTTCTGTCCAGATATAACTATTGTGGTTGACTGGGTATTAAAATTGTCAGACTGTTTTGTTGTTGTTGCTTTTGTTGTTTTGATTTGTGTGTGGGAAAAAAAAATGTGAGCCTACAAAATCATGTGTTCAGCCACCTGTCTGGCATGTGTTGAGAAAGTTCTATTGGCTTTTTCTTGAAGTCTGTGTAAGCAAGGTCATTGAAACTTCATAGAATCATCATAATAATCTTGACAAAATAGCTTTGGTAACCTCAACCCTATTTCAAGGCTATTTGGGCATCTGGAAATTTGAACTTCAAGCTGTACTGGTGAAGTTCGGACTGTGTGGTTGCAGCATTTTTGCAGGCTCATGCGCAGACTTTGTGGGTGTGAATATGATGTTCTTTTAAAGGGGAGTGATGGTGGATGTTACTGCAGCATTTATGCAGTCTTGAAAAATGTGGGCAAGTTTCGGAACATTGAGGTGCCTTTTTCCAAGCAAGTCAAACTGATTTAAAGCCAGATTGAGGAGAAATTAAGAAAGTTTGGGGAAACTTTTGGAATTTTGAAGTGAAAATCATGTGCAAACCCTGTGTAACTTGAAAGACCTTTTTTTCATGGAGTCTGATGAGACCTCTGGAACTTGCGTGAAAGATAGCTTTCATCCAACATTACATTTTTCTGATGGGTTTTGGTGACAGTGATCAGATTTAAAAGTCATCTCAGGGTCAAGCAGATAAAACTGAAAGTTGTTTCTTTTAAAGTTGTTACCCAGTCAGGTTCATAATCCTATGGTCATTATGTGTGAACATAATGCAAATAATGCTTTAAATCAGTTTAACCTGTGTCTAAGAGCTGGGATAGACACTTTTGTGCCTGCACAAAAGCATTGATGTTTGGCATTTTCCTGTGTAGTGAGTAAACAGGATCCTTAAAACTCTGCATAGGACAAGTTCTGTTGAGTTTTATACTGTTCATACTGGTTTAGGTGACCTTGACAAATTTCCTAGGTCACAGGTGTGTTCCAGCAGGGGTGGGGTAGTGGGGATGAGTGTCTCCCTTTGAATGTGAATCAGCTGAAACATTTGTTTTAAGTTTGAATGTGTAATTTGCCTGTGCCAGTGTGGCTGCCCTTTGTCTTGATTTCTGATAAAAGTTTGAAAGTAATTTGCCTGTGTCAGAGTGGCCGCCCTTTGTCAGAACCCTTCCAGCCCTGCCATTGCCCCCTTTTCCCGAACATTGCTCAGATTTTGTGATCCATTTCACCCTCATGTAACCGTACTGGTTGATGCACATGTACATGTGTACACAAAGCACTTGACAATGATATTGAAGAAATGTAGTATTTACTTGAAATTTGGCTCTTTGTCAGTTTGTGTGACCCAGCTGAAAGGCATTAGAGGAGGGATGGAGAAACTGTGCTTTATACTTTATATAGTTGTGTTATAAAGGGGGGAAGTAAAAATTATGGGACTGTTTACAGTGTTTGCCTTTAGTTGCATTAGAGGGGTGTATATGCTTGCCTTGTTTTCTGGCCCAACTCCAAGCACTGATTTACAACATCCTTCCTCCACCCACTGCCGTAATTGATTATGCCATAGGTTTGAAAAACAAAAACAAAAAACCTGTCAGCTAACAGACAGTTTTTTGTTGGTGCTCAAATGGCAGTAAGTCCGTAAGACAACTCAGGTTATACCAGGCATTTCTTTTATAACTGCTCATATTTGAATCCAGACAGAAATCCTACTTTTTAATTATTATTTTTACCTGCCTTATGTTTATATATATGTGTGCTTGGATGCTATGTTGCTTCCAGTCTTATTAGTCACAAACCTGGCGGAGGGCGCTGATGTCATTGGTGGACAGCTGCGTTGAGGGTAAAATGTGCCCCTTAAAATGTGCCCCTTCAGTGGTGTATCCAATTCTGGCAGAGTTTGGAGGAAGGTGCCCGAAAGTGATGCTTGGAGTTTGGTTTTCTGGCATGACAAATCAGATTGTTCATGTTGTTAATTTGCATGATCCTATTTTGCATTGAGCTTTACTCATTGGTATTGGATTCAGTGATTTATGTTGCTGTGGCATATGACATGATTATGACAATTGCAGTGTTTTGAAACGCGTTTGTTGTTGTTTTTTGTCTGTTCTGGTTAGCCTGATAGTTTAAGTGTGTTTCAGTGTTTGGTTATGAGATGAGATGAGATAATATGAGATGATTATGGTTAACCCATTGCACTTATATGAGATGATTGTGGTTAACCCCCCTGCACTTTCCCCATTTGTGCAAATGCCTCCCATGAGCAAAGTCCTGCTTTGATACTGTTGGCAGTGTCACTTCTTTGGAATTACACATGTTCACTCTTAGATGTTGTAAATGTAGTGCATCCTGATATAACTGTCATGGTTGATTGGGCATTAAAACCCAATTATTTAGCTATCCCTCTCCTTATTTCTGCATGAAAAACTAAAGAGCTTGCTTTTGGTAGAGCATAATTTATTGTTTGTTCCATCATGTGTTGCAGCTATTTTCAGGAGTTTTTTTTCTTTCTTGATGGCAGATCAGACTTGAGTGATTGTGACTGAAGTGGGTGAATATGTTCTTTTTTGCAGATGATCTGACCAAGCTGTTGCGAGAAATCATGCAGGAAGCCAGGAACCTGACAGATGCTGAAAGGTGACTGCTATCTGTCCATTCTGTGTCACTGCTGACAGCCATAGCTGGTTGGAAATCATGCTGTGTGTGTTGACTTGAGGTGGAATTCCCTGCTTCAGCTTGCTGATTGTAACTTAGTAGGTTATGGCTGTCATGCCCCGCTGGTCCATGGCACAGGGGGTGATGTACATGCACTCTGTTGTGCAGTTGCTCAGTCTGAGTTTGTTTGTGGATTTTCATGATGGATATGATTGTTTCATACCACTGTCTTTGTCTTTTAGTCTGGTAGGGAAGCTGCCCTTTCGCTATGAAATCCCTTGTGAAGGGAAGTAACTGTGTCAAATGATCCTGGTATATAACTCCAAAAATCAATAATAAACACCAAACAAAAGTTTCAGCTCACTTCGTATTTTTCCCAGTTTGCGAATACAGTGTTCTTGTATATCCAACAGGTTTTGATTTTTTTCACTAAAAAAAAGAAGCGTAAATAAAAAAATAAAAAAATACCAAGTCATAAATGTCCGCATCTGAATGTCAGGTTTTGGGGGGCCTATGGGGTAAACGATTTTGCAAAATTTTCTGTTTGAATCTCCAAAAAAGAAGCTCTGTGAATTTGTTAGGGTGCCCATGGTAAGTGACTGAGCCAAATTTGCAGTTCCAGTCTCAAAGGATGAAGCTCCGATGCCATTGCTAACAGTAGGGCTTTTGTTTATTTTCGGGCATCTATCGCGTGTCCACCTCGCAACTTTGAAAATTCACAGCATCTCTCAAACTTTGCTGAACTTCGAACAAAGGACATCGCTGGAAGTAGTAAACAATAGCGGAAACAAGGCTGCAAGTCTTGCCAGAATCCTGTTCCAGTTTGCATTAGCCGAGATGCTAGTATGGAGCGTCTGCTAGCCGGCCGCTACTGGGCGGTCTGGGGTTTTGCGGTAAGGCAAAAGAGCGGGCGGTGATGGACGGTCTGGGGCCAAGTGGGTTAATGTCTAGTCTCATGGATATGGATAAAGAGATAGTTGCATGCCTGTGTGTGTGTGAGTGAGTGAGTGAGCGAGAGAAAGACTTAATGTCTAGTCTCTTGGATATGGATAAAGAGATAGTTGCACGCCTCTGTGTGTGTGTGTGTGTGTGTGTGTACTTGATGTCTACTCTCTTGGATATGGATGAAGAAATAGTTGCACATTTGTGTGTGTATGTGTGAGTGTGTGCAGGCGAGAGAGAGGCGAGAAAGGGCATAGGTTATTTTTTCAATATGTAAATACTACTTGGCACATTTCTTTAGTACATATGTTTGGAAATGAGCTGCCGGCTATTTATCAAGTTTTTAAAGTGTGTTGGCCAGTGCATGCGTGTGTGTATACTATTTAGACTGAGCCTGAATATGTTCTTTCAACTGTCTTTTTTTCCCTCCCGTGTCTTAGGTGTTCGGTGTTTCTGCTTGACCAGGACTCTGATGAGCTTGTGGCTACAGTATTTGATGGCATCACCACCAACAACAAGGAGGTAACGCTCCTGTCCCACTGTAGGGTCTTTGTGCTGCATCAGTTCCTTTCCCCAGCAGTCGCACACCATATGCCGTGGTCAGTGTGGGTGCATTGCATGTGTATGCAGTACAGTGTATGGTACGCCAGTTTCCCTTCCCTTAGACAATCTGTGCTACAAGTGGATTGAATCATCCATTTTTAGTTGTGAATGCAATCGTACTGTTGTGCTGTTTTTTGATGGTTTACTATTTGTCGTGTCGGAAATTGTCCAGCAAAAGCCTGTTTTAGGCAAGAGATGTTTGTATCGTACACCACAGCCAGATACGTGAAACTATCAGTGCTTTAAGATGGGTTGAGGTGAATCACAACAGAAGAACTAATTAATAATAGTCCTGCAGTGCTCAGTGAGAAACAATAGCATGATCAGAATTGTGACCAGATGTGAGAAGTCTCACCGCATCACGCCAGTTTTAAATGGATTTCACTGCTGTCAGTAGAGGAGGGGACTGACTGCAAGCTCCTTTTTCTGTGTATGCCACTGCATGAACAACATAGCTCCAAGTACATGTGAACTTACACCTTGCCAGCAACCTACCTCTCACCTCTGATCGTCCATCCGTCCCTTCAGGATTTCTTTTGGATCTCAGTTTTTTGCAACTGAGGATGAGTCATCTTGTGACACAGATGTGATCTTGGTAGTATAGTATAACTTTCACTTGTTCGGTAACCATTTGTTTATGGAGATGTTTCTACACTGTGTGAGCTGTCCTAAAGGAAAGCACATTTACTTTTTATGCATGACTGACAGTGCAGTGACTTTCAGTTCTTAACGGGGAACATAGCATTTGCCTAGAAGTCTGATACTGAGGTAGCTCTGCCCATGATGACTGAATGAGAGTGCCAAGCAAGGATTAAATGATGGGAAACCTCTCACATGTTGCATTAGCAGTCAGAAGGAGTGTGATGTGTACATGCTCAACTTCCATAAAATGATAGCTGAGATTCAAAAACTCTAAAAGAACCAATAACTAAGCCAGATTACATTGATTCAGCTGTAAAGAAAAGAACAGGTGTGCTGTGTTTAAAAAAATGTGATGTTTTGCAACTGGCCAGTCAGAGAGCTAGTTTGCCCATGTAAAATACTTGTAAATGCTGCGGAAAGCTTCACCTGTCACAGTTCTAATAATGGATTCCAAATTAGTTTAGAAGTCACTCTGTACTGAATGCATGGAGAACGGTTACTCTGTGCAGAATGGTTATAGATAGCTGCCAATGGCTTCATGACATGGCTTCCTTTGACGGACAGAAGTTTGAGATGCACCTTTGTGACTCATGAAGATAAATCGGAGTTGTCAGCCAAGCAAGGAAAGAGTTGTCACCTTTCAGTTAGACACTCCTCCAAATCAGCGTGCCAGCGTAAATTATAGATTGAAGAGAGTGAGAAATATAGAAGTAAAATCAGAATAGGTATGTGTGTTGTGTGTGTGCAAAATGACCACCTGCAGGTGGTGGTAGACATGGGTTTGATGGTGTGTTTGTGCCAGTTAGCTGTTGCATGCTTTTTACCTTTCCTTTCCTGTTCAAACTGTTTATTAATCTGATATGTGGAGGAGTGGAAGTGGAAGTTGAGATCTGATGCTCATTTATCATGTTTTTGTGTGAGTTAATTGCTTGTGTGTGTGTGTGTTCATTTTGTGATCAGATCATCAGAGATATTTTGGTGTTTCATGTCCTAGGTTCTCTATTCTCCTTGACCATGTGTTATGCTGGTAGTTTAGGTTAAACTCAAGTCCTCAGAGAGGATTGGTTGACTGCCAGCTGATCAGCAGGTCAATTTGTGATTGTGTAACCCTTGTTTCAGTGGAAATTACGGAATGGGGTAAGCGGCAGAACATAAGACTTGGTGTCCCGAGAAAGTCACACACTTTAATTGCTCCTGTTTGCACACATTTCCATTCTCTTTGGCCTTCAGTGTCCTCTGCCTAAGTTCTGACTCCATCTCTTTTTGTTGGATATGGGCTTCTGCTGTGGCTGAGCTTTGACTGCGGCTTTCCATTCCACCACACTGTGAAGAGTCTTGGTGTTTGCTGTATCATTGTTGCAGCGTGTAGCCCTAAGCTTCTTGTCGTGTGTCAGTATATATACATGCAGTGTAAATAGAAAATATAGTGTTTTTTGTTGTTGTTCATTTTTGGGGTCTCATTTTTCATACTTTACTGCAGTACCTTTGGAGTTTTCCTCTGTACATGTGAGAGGTTTCTTTTGTCCGGAGAACACTAGTTGGTACAGAATGAGGCTGGCAGTCGATAACTTACTTTTAACCCTAGTTTTGCTGGACTTTGTAGGTTTGTTTGTGAAGGCAGCAGGCCATGAAGTCGTCAGTCAGTGCGGGCCTGCTGGATCTTGGCTTTTAGTTGATCATCAGACAGCATTATTTGCTATCCACCTGGAGACTTTGAGTAGGAAGGATACAGTGAAATTGAAATAAACTGTGTAGCTGAGAGTTGAATTCATTATACTTTGCGAGCGCACGAGTCGCAGCTGAGCATGGTTACCATTTGGTTTTAAAGAGTAAAAGACCCGCAGGTACTTGTGAAAGTATTTGTGTCACCTGAAATGCCTTGATTCTTGTATTTGTGATGCTCCTGCCTCCAAATGCTGAAAACAAAATGTGAATGGTAGTGCAGATGAACCCAAGTAAACTTGATACTGACATTGTGCAGATGCCTTGTTAACCCCCCCCCCCCCATCCCTCCTTAAGCCTACCATTCTATCCTAAAGTAAAAGCTTTGCAGTGTAAAAAGAACCCTGACAAGCGACAAGCATGAGGTGTGTGACTTCCATCCATTGGTGCTGGGCTGATATGCCCACTTGTCATGGAGAGACTCTTGGGGAAGGGGTCCTATTTTCTAAGACCATTCCTTTTCCTCTGCTCATAGCTGTCACTTTCCCTGTCATCTGGGTTTTGCTTCATGTTTTTGTTGCAGTTACCTCTTTTCAGTTTTCTCTGACTGGAGTAGATGTGTTTTTGTGTAGTTCCTGGGATTGACTGTGAATAGGTTAATGGGTAAGGAGGTAAGGTCAGCCTCACAGGTGACATATGAAGGTGAATAATACAACTTGGAGAGTTGTCATCATGCCTAGCATCAAATGTGAAGTGAGTTTACCTGATCACTTATAATACTGTTATTTCTCCAACCCACCCTTTTGTTCTCCCATTTCTACTTTTGTCCAGGTGCAGAAATCATTTGCTCATGCTGTTTGTTTTGTTTGCTTGCAGCAATAGCATGTGATTTTAGATGTTGCATGTTTTTCACTTTAGAACATGAAATGGTTGAGTTACTGAGAAAAATGATCCAGTTGAGTTAAAATGATCAGAAGTGATGCAGAGCATATATATGTAGTTCACAGAGACCCCCCTCAACCCCCCACCCCTCACAGGGGGGACGAGCAATTGAGCATGCACACATGCAAGAAATGGTAGTTAAACAAAAATGGTAGTTGTACTTTGAAAGAGAATGATGTAAGAACTGTGTCATTAATGATGCAATTAATAATCATTGTCTCTCATTCCCCAGTACACACACTAAGATTCAGCCTTTCATTTGATGTCAGAGCTTTTGCAAAAGTTCTGTGACTATAGCTTCTAGTCTGGTTCATGTTCTGTTGTATAGCTTTCTTGGTGTGGCTGTTGACTGTTTTTGGATATGTTCGGATTCGGTTCAGTGGTGTACAGGTGAATGTCACGGAATACAACATTATGGATCGAGTTGTGACAGAAATTGAACCCTTCACGAGAATGGAACTGTCAAATCTATGATGTCGGTCACTTATGGGAAGAGAAAGACCTCTTGGTGTAGGGACAATTTTCTGGTGACCAGGGCAGTACTTTAAGATTTTGTGAGAAAACGCCCCCCAAAATGAAGATGATGAGGATTAATGTTGTTATTGTGTTGAATCAGCATGCTGAATTGATGTTTACCTGCATAGATCATAGAGAATATGTCAGCTCCCATCATTCCGTGCCATTGTTGATGGCCTAGCTGCCATGCCTGAGGTTGGTCATGGGAGACTGCCAGCCTCTGCTTGGAGTGTTTCAACTGTGTAGTCATCTCTACTGGTTCTGATGCCGGAAAGGCTTTCTTATGGCCTTCTTTGACTGAGCAAAACACTGAATATTATGTATGTGTGTGCCATTCTTTGTTGTTCATCACAGAGAATGACCCATGTGCATTTCAAATTGTGTTTAGAACACTTTCCAATTTATTTCATAAATGAAGCCAATTTCTTCTGTTCACCACAGAGTAGCCGGTTCCTGTATGTGCACAGTGCACAAGCAGTTTCATATGTTCCTAGAACTCTTTCCCCCCTTTTTACTTTGCTTTACACAAAAGCTTCTCATCGCTGTCTACCACAGACTGCTACCGATTGTTTCTGTACCCCTGTGCACATTTCATGTATTCCTTACAGTCTTTCCCCTTTTTAGTTTATCACACATGCAGAGAATTACCCCCCCCGCGCCCCCGCCCCCAGTCCTTACCCCTA
Source organism: Alviniconcha marisindica (assembly GCA_018857735.1). NCBI lineage: Eukaryota > Metazoa > Mollusca > Gastropoda > Provannidae > Alviniconcha > Alviniconcha marisindica. The sequence goes on from JABMCL010002484.1 coordinate 2,305,103, forward strand.
CCCCCCCACACACACATACACACAGTGTTGATAGTGGAGTCACAATGTCAGTGGGGCGGTAATGATGTTACAGTTTTGTTTTGGGTCAGCCTTCTTCCTGTCAGCTTCAGCGAAAGGGAGTAGTTGAAAACTGTTTTGAACCAGACTGGTTTACTCTTGCATGTAACAGTGTACTTGCTTAATGGAAATTGTTCTAAGCACCTGAAGATACCAACACCAGAAAATATGGGGTTCCATACATCTTAAATTTCTGTTTTATTGAAAATGAAAGATGTTTTTCTGATGATCTACGTTGGTTTGTTTTAAGGGGTTCCATACATGCATTATTTAAATATCTTTAAAAAAAGAAAAAGAGAAGGTTTCATTATCCCAGCCAAGTTTTTTTTAAGGGGGCTCCAGTTGTATATATAATATGCTTACAACTTGTAAAGGAATAATTAATGTCCTTGGGCCTGGATGATCTTATGAATGACCTTTTTTTGTGGCTAGTGCAATTGACAGCTCACAGAACTATATGTTCTGCAGTTTTATATTGAAAAGGATATCTCTGTGCTGGAGGCCAGAGGCAGAAAGGAGGTGCAACAGCCATCAAATGTGGAAGTGTTACTTATGAAGATGAAGAGAAAACAAGAAGTGTTACTTCTTTTTTTCTCCCAAATTGGGTTCTGTGCAAGAGCAGATTCTGCTTTCACTCATGACAAGCAAAAAATCAGTTTGTGTTGGGATTCACCCTGGAAGTATAGTGACACCTTTCTGCTCTGTCCATTGTGAATCTTGGATATATTGAGCCACATGCCCCATTTCTGAATGTCTTGGATCTGTTGAACTTACAGTTGAAGCCTGTATCTTGCACAGTGTACACACTATGTATTATAGCACTCTTAGCACTCTGTGTGCCAGTCCACTCAGTGTGCACCGCCTTGGAATCCACATGTAGCTCGCATATGGACAGATGTGTTTACGTGGACTAACCTTATGTTCACACCATGAATCATGGATGCTTAGTGTTCCTTCTGCATGACCCCCAATGCAGTGCATGTCTGTAATGCAAGAAAGTAGACACTGCAGATCTCTGTGAGGATGTGTACTGTGGAACCCTCCTAAGAATTTCATGAAGTGGAAATTCTGCCCAAGACAAAGTACTTTTGAAGTCAGTGCTGTACTCTTGTATTATTTGGCTTTTTTTGGGGGGGGGGGGGGGTTGATAGTTGTAACTTTATCTTAACATAGGGTTCCATTGTAGGAAGGTTAAGTTTACAGGTGTGTTTAGACTTTGTAGACAGAAGCAGATTGTAAACTGAAAGTGAAGGAACAAAAGCAGATGTGGAGGTGGTGAGCCTGTCTGGCATTAAGCAGTATAGGTGGAATGCTGGTAGTTAATGTTTATGTTCATTTAGCCTCCTCTGTAGTGTTGGGTAGTCTGGGGCCATGTACCCCTGTTCCCCTTTGCATCTTAATACTACAGAATGATTTTTGTTTCTAATAACCTCTCAATCTTATGGAATTCCTTTTCTTCATCTCCTGACTCTGTATGTGTGTGTGTTTGTGTGCGTGCGTGCGTGCATGTGTGCACGTGTGAGGGGTTTAGCTGAGTTGATCTGTATCACTCAGCTCGTGTTTTTATTTTATTTTAGTGTGTGTGTGTATGTGTGTGTGTGTGTGTGTGTGTGTGTGTGTGTGTGTGTGTGTGTGTGTGTGTGTGTGTGCTTGTGCATGTTACTTGTGCAAAATGTAACCAAAGTAGCATTAAGTATCAAGCAGGAAAACAGATGGAAAAAAATTAATGGGTGAATTTCATTTGTTTTTGACTTGGGTTCGTTTTCAGTTTGGTGATTTTGTGGTTTTCAGGTTCAGTCAGAAATCAGGCTACCAAAGACACAGGGCATTGCTGGACATGTTGCTACAACAGGTGTGTACTTGTATGCCTGTAAGCATGGCAGGGCAGGGCACAACACCAAGATCTTTCTGTTCAGTTTGATTTAATGTGGTGTATGTGCCCAGGAAAGCCCATATAGTCACGAGTCCACCCCATCTTTGATGTTCTCCCAGTGTTGCCTTTGAAATTGAAACAGTTTCAAGTGTCTGACAGTGGCTCAGTGAATTCTTTTTTCAAGTTCAATCATTTTATAACCACAGTCTGTGCCTAGGCCTCTTTTCTTGTAGGTGGTCCACAGTTTGATGTGCATAGCTTTGTGTCTGCAGGTTGTCTCCAGCTCTTTGTGACAGCGGGTCTTTGGAGACTGGACCATTTGTGATGGTTCCTTTGCCCAGCAACATGCCTGCATTGTATAGTCATTCACCTTGGCCCCTGCATGTCATGGGTCATAGATCCACAGGAGTGTTTGAAGATGGATACATGTTGAGCATTGTGGCATATGTCAGCCTGGACTTCCTGTTTTCACTTTTCAGTTAAAAAATAAAAGCAAGCTTATTAACTATGTGATAATGATATGCACATCACTGCTTACTGTATATAGTTGGCTGTCACTTCCCAAGGGACACCAGAGGAGGGTTCTGCAACTGCCTTGATTTCGTGGTACAGTGGAGGCTAGCTAGTTGGGGGGTGAGAGGGTGGGGGTGTCACATTTCACATTTTAAAAATGGATGACACAGTCCCACACAGGCATACACGTTCTGGGAGTTGATTTTCTTTTCTTGCTTTTTCAAATTTTCAAATGATGAACAATGTGCTTTTGTATTTCAGGAACGTTACTGAACATCAAAGATGCATACTCACATCCACTGTTCTACAGAGGCATTGATGATTCTACAGGATTCAGGACAAGGTAAGCATTTCACTTGCAGGCATGATACAGTGACTCTACCTTTAAACTACCATATTTCGAAACTGCTTACTAGTTACTGTTCCTCAGTTATTCAGGCCTGGATCAGTAAATTATGTGCGTACATTTTCAAAAGTACCAGGCCAGAAAACAAAAAAGCACACCATAAATCCACATCTTGTTCAAAGTCCATTAGATTGTAAGTGTGTACAGTGCTAAAAGTAATATCTGACCCATCATTGTTATCATGAACTTTGGACCTCTTTCCAAGTCTGACATGTTGTGTTGACACATGTTGTGTTGACACACACTGAAAATTCAGTAACCCCCCCCCCCCCCCCCACCCCCTTCCAAACTGTTTTAAAAACATGCAGCAAACTTTGAACTGTGCCAGGAACTATCAGTACCCTATAACAGTTGGAGAGTGTCTTAAGACTAAAACCACCTGTAACATGAGTGATGCAACCCAAACTGAAAGTAGAGTGTATGAGAGGTGGAACTGGGTGGTACAGGGGTCAAGTAAATGGTGCCACTTGGGTGGAACCAGGTGAATGGTAATTTAAGGTTAAAGGCTGAACAGGTTGACCTGAATGCCTGAGAGTAGATACTGAGTTGCATTTGCCTGTTAAGGCTTTCCCATGGAGGATTATGGCTTCTCCTGTCAGGCCTTTAAGTAACAGTGGTCCACAGTCACTTTTGGATTTGGTTGTTGTAAGAATTTCTGAGTTCAGACCCTAATGTTGGGTGAAAAAATAGAGTACAGCCTTTTTTCTCAAACTTGCACACGCTGTCATACATACAAATGAGGTGGTGCCCACCAGTTTGGAGGCTGGCTGCTGTCCTGACTTGTAGCATATTTGTACTGGAGGTTTGTCATGTCATGAAGGCTGAAACGCTTTGGCTGAAATGCTGACCTGGCAATCTGAATGCAACAAGCATTTTATTTTAGTCCTCATGTGGGGACAGTCACAGCGCTGTTGCTAGGGTGGAGCAATGTGATCTAACCAACTTCTTCTTTTATAACTATAACATTCAACAGAACTTATGTATGTGTTGTGGTGTTTCTGCATGTTAGCTAATTGGTGTATTTTTTTTCTTTCTTTTTTTCTTTTGTGAACAGGTTTTAGGTGCTGTTGATGGCATAGATAACAGAAAAATACACATAAAGCTTAATGACATACATTTGTTTGTATTGCAGCAGTTTAATGTTTCTTTTCTCTGTGTTTTGTTTCCAGGAACATCTTGTGTTTTCCGATCAAAGACGAAGAAGGTAAGCAGGCTGTGAAAGATTGCCTTGAATCATTTGCACTTTTTCACTTGATACAAAGTGATCCATCAGTCAAATCAAGTTATTTGCTACTTGTGTAATTATTGCACAGGGTTTCTGTTGACTGCATTCTCTGTGTCATGTTATTATTCAGGAATACGTTTTTGTTGGTTGTTCAGGTGTGGTTCTTGGAGTGGCGCAGTTATGCAACAAGAAAACGGGCACTTACTTCACCACATTCGATGAGGACATTGCCTCGGCTTTTGCCGTCTATTGCTGCATCAGCATTAGTCACGTGAGTTTGTCTTTCTGCACCAGTGGCAGTGCATTCCAGTTTGATGCAAATCAAGGTCTTTAGGTTTTATTTTCTTATTTGTTTTGGAGGGGATAAAATGTTCTAAGCAATGGGTCGGAAAACCCAGCCTGAAGAGAACTTGAATGTTGGCCATACGCTCTTTTAGGCAGGTTGAGGTTTCAGATTTCCACTGCCAAAGAAAATGTCGTCTTGTGTACTGACTACTTAGTTCAGTGAAACATTTGCTTGAAATCTGAATAATTATTCCAGTTTGATTCCTGTTGGCAGCAACTGACCGGGACATCGTCAAGGATTGCAGAGACCATGTGTATGTAATTTAAAGTAGCCAGGGCTTCAGTGCTATTATCTGCTGGTTTACCGTCAACTGTGATTGCCCCAACATGTTTCTAACCTTTGTGCTGTTCTTTTCAGTCGTTGATGTACAAAAAGGTGATTGATATTCAGTACCGAAACAGTCTGGCCAATGAACTCATGATGTTCCACATGAAGGTAACCACCACAGCCATCCCCAGACCTTCCACCTTGGCAGTGTGCCAGCCCTCGTTGCATGACCGTATAACTGTGTGGTAGCTGTAGCCTCGGCATAGTTCAGCCATGGAGACATCACTTACAAGCTTTTGTGTTTTGTTTTCTGTTTGACTTTCTTTGCAAATGACTCATTTTCAGTTTCAGTGCACAGTAATTTTCTTCATCATGATTTTCAGTGTGCCTCTGTAGCCTTTGGTTTCCGTTTGGTATCTCCACACCGTGGTTGATTAAATCTGCCAGTGTTGTAATTCCGAATTGATTGAAATACAAGAAATGGAGAAATGAAAATGAATGTAATGTTACACTGATGTAAAGATATGATCATATCTAACAAACGCATCTGTTTGCTAGCAGTTTCTGTTGTGTGGAGATACCAACACTTGCTTGTGTATCAGTCTCCAACCATCTTATTCTGTAGCTGTCTTTGAGCACGTTATTTTTTATCCTCTGCTTGTGGATGTGTGATTTTCCAGTGTCTGATTTACAAGAAGCTGCAAGATACTCAGCACCGACAAATGTTAACCAATGAACTCTTGAAGTTTCACATGCAGGTCAGTTTTAAAACCTAGGCCTTAGTTGTCGCCAGTTCTAACATGCTTGACATGCTCAGACACTTCTTTGCTTGTTGCTAGCTGTGTGACATGTGCTTGCTTGCTGTGAATAATGTTAACAACCTAACTGATAACACTGGCAGGGGGATGTTGCCCTCTTAGCATGGGAGTCTTCTGAACACCCCCTGACAGTCAGGCTGCCAGTCATCCAAGCTGCTTCGGCCAGTCAGAACATCATGGTTACTAGTCCATGCAAAATTCTCTAAGAGTGGCCACCGTGTGAGTGAAAGACTGGTTTATTGGTTTCTTCCAAGCAAAACCATCAACGTTAGTAATGGCACATGTTCACTGATGATGAGAGGTATGAGCTGCAGTATAATGAGGTAAGTTGCAATCACCAATCACAATCATCCAGTGCAACTCATCCTGATTTCCACCAGGCAATACTGAACATGGTGGTTAGAAAAAATGAGAAAGGTGGGGCATGAATCCCTCTGTTAGATGGTGAATAAATACCAGGTTACCACCTGTGGTATTGCTCTTTGCTGACTTGTGCATTAAGTACAAATGTTTCTGGCATGCTTCGGGCCACTTTTCGTAAACTGGGTTGTTGAGAGGCTGGAGTGAATCATTTAGTTGACACACAACAGACAGACAAATGGTGATGCCCGCACACCCAAAGGCCATACAAAATGAGAACAGCAACAAAAGCAAAGAAAATGCATACATATGCCAGCACCTCCACCCTGTCACTGCAAAAAAAAGGGGAGAAAAAAAGAAGAAGAAAAAGAAAAAGTAAGAAGGGGTAAACTAAACCAAAACAACACATGCACACACCCACGCACACCCACCTACCCACCAACCTGCACATCTGTGTGCTTCCATGCACTAGTTGCTACCACCGCTGAAGAGCTTACAATTTTTTTTATACTTTGGCTAGAAACAAATAGCACTCAAAATAAACAACGTAACATAGCATAACAAATCCAAACTAAGTAGATCAAGTCCATCCCTGGTCTCAGTATAGTGATGACATACATGGGAAAATAGATAAAGATAGGTCACCTAAAGTCTGACTAATATGGAAAGTGGTCAGGTCAGTGATATGATGCTCAGTTTAATCTTGTGCCATTATTTTTGAAACATTGCCATTGCCATTCAGATGCTCATAGAATGAAGGGGATATGCATCAGTGCACAACTGCAATGTGCACACAGCCATCTTTGTCCTGCCCACATACTTAGTGCTTGAATAGCAAGTAAGATTTGGTGATATGATTTTTGTGTGTGGTGGAGGCGGGGGATAGTGAAAATTTTGAAACTTGCCATGGTTTGCCTGTTTCAGAAGTTGTTGCTTTTAAAGTGAGTTGGTGAAAATTGCTGCAGTTGGCACAATAAAACAAGAAGTGCATAGTAATGGGAACATTATAGACAGTTATGAAAAAAGTGTTATGGCTTAACCATGCCACCTTTTGAACCTTTCATCCCTTAGTTTGGTTGATTTCTGTTTTGGTGGTGTACTGCTTGCTTTATACTTTCCAGCCTGTTCTGGTGTACAGGGTCCTGGCTTTTCTTGCATACAGTATGCAGTATATAATCCTTCAGCTTACTTATAACTGTGGTATAGAGTAACATATCCCTTCATGTCCTCTTTTTTATAGTGAGGTATACATCATCCAGTGCTTTTTTGTTGTTGTTGTTGTTGGGGTTTTGTCTTGCTTTTTATTTTCTTCTGTGTTTAAAATATGTGTTCTGATATTTTCATTTTCTATTTGAATGGTTTATTATATTCATTTGTATCAGGTACAGATAAGATATTGAAAGGGGCATGCCAGTATTGCTGTCATTACATTTCGATTGGCATCTGATTAATCTCAGGCTGCACTACTGAGCACAGTCTTATCCGAAGAGGCACCTGTACTGTGTGTATTTCCATTCACAGCTTTTGGCAGTGGAATCCACTTCTTTTCCATAAGATGAAAGTCTGCTAAAGACTGAAGTGAATTCAAGAAGCACCAACAACCACACTCTTAAATTGTAAATGCATATAGGCCTGTAAGATATGACTGTGTTACAAAGTGATTCTGGTGGTACCAGCTGCTTCTCTTTGTTGTCTTAGAGGTGCTAGCTTTCTCAAAAAAAGTTTCTTTTACAGGTCAAAATGTCAATATATTTATATATAAAAACTCAAAATCAAGGGTTTTAGTCAAACATTTTGTTGATTTTATATTGTATTTTTAAACTTAGTTTTTATAGTGGTAAACAGTTTTGTTAGTGATAAATAGTGTGACTGGTTGCACATGACAGGTATATCCTAGCTCACCTGTGTTGCCTCTTTAATATCAAATCGAGCATGGAAGTTGCATGCTGAACTTTGTGCTCTTACCAGAGTAGGGTGAAACTTTGTACGAGTTTGAATTACATTGTCTAGATCATGAATATACCACTAGTTTTGATTTCAGTATGTATGCAAAGGAAATAATTCATTCCTGATTTGCCAAAAACTTTAACATTTGCTTCTTTGACACTGTTTACATGAGGTCTTTCAAACTTTGCACTGTTATAGAATATAACTTTGCTTGTGATCTACAGACCAATCCCTCGTTTTGTTGACATTATTTTGAGGTCATATGTGTGTCAGAAATTTGGGGTGGGGGTGGGGGAATGCATTCTATTTAGTTTGACTGTTGTAGGTTTGTTACATACAATAACAAAGGTCCTGTACAAGATGCTTTGTATATGTCTGGTGTGCATGCAGGGGAGATAATACACCCCCTTTTGTGTTTGAATACAAGTTACCTGAAAGAATCAGGTCTTGCCATGAGTGATTACATCAGTTCCGTCTCTCACTCAGCTTACCTAGAACTCTGAACTAGGACTAAAACTAGGATCATTACATTTTCTGCCTGTCCTTTCCTTACTGTTAAAGCAGCTGCTGAGCTGGCTCGCTCACACATACTCTCTAGGATGGACTATTGCAGTTCACTCCTGGCAGGCATTTCTGCTGAACATGCTGCCTGACTGGTCTTCTGTAAAAACTGTAATGACCATGTCACACCTCTTGTGAAGAAACTCCACTGGCTTCCTATAGCAGAAGATATTTTCTTTAGACGGGCAACTCTTTTGGTCTGGTACTTCGACAGCACTCTACCACTTTTCCTGCTGTCTGTCCTCATACTCACCCTCCAGATCTCGTAGTTCTTCCTCTCAGAACCTTCTGACTGTACCATGCATCAGCCTGGAAAACTCTGGTGCATGATCCTTTTTATTTACCTGGCTCCATTTCTGAATTCATTGCCACTGAATATGCACCTCTCATCTTTGGCATCTTTTAAAACTCAACTTTAAACACACCTCTTTAGTCAATCAGTCAAAATGGTATTTGTATGGTGCGAATCCATATATATCCTAACATAATACTACTATAAAAGTAACGCAAAAACACACCGGCACGTGCCCTTATACAATTATGTATAATAACACTAATACACGCACACACCTGTACATCTTCTGCACCATTTGTCTGTAACATCTACCTATCTATCTGCTTGCCTTTGAGGAATGCTAACTGTATGTCGTGGGGGGGAAATGAAGGATAGCTGATTTAAAAAAAAAAAATTTTATTTATTTATTTGAGGAGTGTTATATGTATTGATTCTTATTGTTTCTTTCAGTAGTTTCTATTGTGATATTGTACAATGCTGCTAGCTTGTAAATTTTTCATATAGTATGGCACTTTAAACAAGTTGTTATTATTAATGTAATTGTTCTAATTGTTATTTTGATCTCTTTTCGCCTTTTGAGGAAAGGCCAGCCCTCTTGGACAAAATGTGTTTTGAGAGGGCCGGTTCCTTTCAGCTGGTTTCATGGTTATGTGTAGTGGCTGGCCGTGCAAACGTTCTATGTGATGACCGACTCATCCCTGTGTTGTGCCTGTGCAGCAAATTCCCCATGAGGAGGTGCAGGAGCTGGCGGTGCAGGGCTTGCCCCACGTGCAGGTCTTCCATGAAAACTTTGACAAGTTCTCCTACCCTCCTCGCTTACTGCCCGAATCGCGCACAGCTGCGGTAAGCAAGGGTGAAAGTTGAGAAGAAGAAAAAAGTCTGCTGATGTGAAGTTATAGTCTTGTACTGTTTGGGGTTGGGGAAATTGTTGGTGACTGGCTTATTTTGAACTGATTTTGAATTTAGATCGTTTTCCTGTTACTAAAATCCATTGATGGTTTCAGGCATGTCAAGCCATGTTTGAGGATCTGGGCTTCGTGAACAGGTGGCGCTTGAAATCTGACACACTGGCAAGGTGAGTCTTCCTGGTACAGCTGTCTGCACACATGCTTCCCCACTCATAAAAATGGCAGCAAGGATTATAACTTGTGTGATGTGTACCTGTTGGATTTCAAGATGGCTTGCAACATCATGAAGAATGGAAATGCCCTGTGCAATGTCATTCAAAATGGAGAAGAAAAAAAGCAGTTGCTCATGCAATGATGCTTAAGAAGAAGAAGGAAGAATTGCTTTACAGTACTTTTAAGAATGAAATGATGTGGACTGTGCATTATCAGGAAAGATAAAAAAGGATTTAAAGTCCCTTAAAAAGAAGGGGGTGGGGGATGGAGGGGGAGTGACTTACTGCTTTGTTCTTTCTCGAGTGCATTACATTGTTGCTAGAAATGAGAAGAAAGTGGTGTACGTTGTTTAAAGCCATTGTAAAACTGGTGCAAAAGTAGAGTCTCAAAGGAGTGCATGCATGGTGCTAGATCAGGGGTTCTTTTACCTAGAGATACAAAGGAAAGTTTCAGAAAAGGTGCTTTTAAAATGGGGGGTGGGGTGGGGATCTGTCTTCAGGGTGGTCTCCTCAGGGTAGTCTTTTATCAGGGTGGTCTTTCATCAGGGTGGTCTCTTCAGGATGGTCTTTCATCAGGATGGTCTTATCAGGGTGGTCTCCTCAGGATGGTCTTTCATCAGGGTGGTCTTTTAGGGTGGTCTCCTCGGGGTTGCCCTTTATCGGGGTGGTCTTTCATCTGTATGTTTGTTTTGTTTTTATCAGGGTAGTCTTTCATCTGTGCGGTCTTTCATCAGGGTGGTCTTTTGACAGGGTGGTCTCTCATCAGGGGTTCCACTGTGCAACATTTCAGAGTGAAAATGAAGGTGGCTTACGGTGTTGTGCAGGTTTCTGCTGATGGTGAAGAAGGGCTACCGCAACCCACCCTACCACAACTGGATGCACGCCTTTGCTGTGACTCACTTTGGTTACCTCTGCATCAAGAACCTGCAGCTTGCCAACTACTTGGAGTAAGTGTTCAGGCCTTTGTAGGGTGGGAAAACCTGAACATGGAATTTTGTTTTGTTTTTGCAAAATGTTAATAAGTATGTTGAAATGAAACACTGGAGTAGCTTGATAGATGCTGTTTAGAAGAGAGAGGGAAAAAAAATGTCGTGGACAATTCACTGTTTGTGATTCAAGTGTGTGTGTGGGGGGGGGGAGGGGGGGGGTCCCTTGCTTTACATGTAACACCAGTCCAGTTTCAGAATTGACTGGAGCAGTTAGTGTTTGAGCACTTTTTGTTACCCCCTTCTTACGTTTCAGTTTTGTTGCTTGTTCTGGTGTGGTGTGACGAGCCACATTTTAATGCTCTTTTGTGTGTGTTTTGTGCTTCACAGGGAAATTGAGTTACTGGCGTTGTTTGTGTCCTGTCTCTGTCATGACATCGACCACAGAGGTACTACCAACTCTTTCCAAGTCAAGTCGGTGAGTTCAAAAGTCCAGCCAAAACCTTCAACCTTTAATCCAAATGTATTATGAAATCAGAATATTTTGACAGTAAACCTGTGATTTCAGACTGAACATGTTTGAAAAACTAGCTAAGCTGGATTTGCAAATGAAAATTTTAAATCCTCCAAAAATGGCAGGCTTAGGCTGTTGTTCACTCTGTGTGTATTTGCTCACTATATGTATATTTATTCACTGTGTGTGTATTTGTTTCCAGCAATCTGTGCTTGCTGCACTCTACAGTTCAGAGGGCTCTGTAATGGAGGTGAGAGTCAGCACTTTCCCCTTCTTTGGTTTTACTTTACCCTTTCGTTTGTTTGGTGTTGAACATTGGTGGTTGGTTCATTAAAATTGCGGAATATTATGTTGTCATCTGAAATGAACCAGTAAGTGTTGTCTTTGAAAGGAAAAGAGAAAACATTAGCTTTTTCTGTTTCAGACTTTGCTTTGTTTAAACTCACTGCAAATTAGTGGTGCAAGAATAGATTTAACTGAAACTGTTTAAAAACACTACACATAGTGCAGTGCAAAAATAAGTTAACTAACACTCCCCACGACAAGTTAGTGCAGCGCAAGAATAGGCTAATGAAAACTCTCGATTAATGAAAGCTCCATTTTATTCTCAGGAGATGTTTCGTGTGAAACTTGTATAACTCGTGATGAGGAGTTTATATGCAGTGGCTGTGCAGTTGTAGGTGAGATTTCATGATTCAGAGATGCATGACACAAGCATGTGCTGTTTCAGAGACACCACCTGGCTCAGAGTATGTGCATCCTGAACACTGAGGGCAGCAACATCTTTGAGAACCTCAGCAGCAGGGTAGGTACCATTAACACTACAGTACATGTCACACTTGTAGCACTATGACAAAAGTTTGTTTTCCATTATGTAAATGATTTGCATTCTTTTAGATTTGTAAAATGTGCAGTAGAAAAATGTTTGGCCTTAAAAAGAGACAAAATCAGTTAACCCACTTGGCCCCAGACCAGCCGCTGCCCTTTCGCTAGGAAATCCCTTGCGAAGGGAAGTAACTGTGTGAAAGGATCCTGGTATACAACTTTAAAAATCAATAATAAACATCAAACAAAAGTTTCAGCTCACTTCGTATTTTCCCCAGTTTGCGAATACAATGTTCTTGTATATCCAGCAGGTTTTGATTTTTTTCACTGAAAAATAAAAGCATTAAAAAAAAAATCCCAGGTCAGAAATGTCCACATCTGAATGTCAGGTTTTTGGGGGCCTACGGGGTAACCAACATTGCAAAATTTCCAGTTTGAATGCAACCGACACTGCAAAATTTCCAGTTTGAATCTCCAAAGATAAAGCTTCGTGAGTTTGTTAGGGTGCCCACGATAAGCAGCTGAGCCATATTTGCAGTTCAAATCTCAAAGGATGAAGCTCCAATGCCATTGCTAACAGTAGGGCTTTTGTTTATTTTCGGGCATCTATTGCATGTCCACCTCGCAAATTTGAAAATTCACAGCGTCTCTCAAATTCGCCAAACTCTAAACACAGGACATCGCCGGAAGTAGTAAACAATAGCGGAAACGAGGCTACAAGTCTCGTGAGAATCCCGTTCCTATTTGCATAAGCCAAGATGCTAGTATGGAGTGTCTGCTAACCAGCCACTACCGGGCAGTGTAGGGTTTCGCGGTAAGGCAAAAGAGCAGGCGGTGATGGGGGGTCTGGGGCCAGGTGGGTTAATGTACCACAATTTTGAACAGTGTGGCATAATTCACCTTTTTTTTAAATTGAAGAGCTGTATGAAAAACTTAAAATGGCAATCAAACCCTTCAGATGAGACCATAAACTGAGGTCCCCCATGTGTATACACCCATACATGTTAAAAAATCCTTTAGTTCAGTGGATTATGGAAGCACCCAAATAACCCATTATGCACTACAAGTGTAAAAGTCTTCATAATGTTGAAATTGGACACTATACAGGAGAAAAGTGCAGCAACACCATCTCCAACCCCCATTCCCCCCTGGAAAATGGAATGCTAATCAAAGTTTCTATATGAAAAGGAAGAAGAAAAAGAGTGTGAGTATTAACAATAAGTCAGACACAGAAAAAAGTAAATGGGTTGAGAGACAGTAGGCACATATTCATGTCAAAGTACAGAACACACATATAATAAAACTGCATTAAACTAAGGCTGGAGCTTGACGAGCCAGCAGCACACATTCTCACCAAGAAATATAATTCTAATAATTAGTCTTACCCTTGGTCCAGAAAGCCCCAGCCCAAAAAGTTTTATGTTACAAGACCCTTTGTTTTAATTCTGTTTGGTGTTTGTGCTCCATGACTTTACTTCAGTATGTATTCACACCCTTTCAGCAGTTTTGTGATTTCAGGTTGTTTACATGGTATACCCCTGGCTGATCAAGTTAGGTTAAAGGAAACTGCCCCTTTTGTTTGTTGTCTATTGCCCAGGTGTCTTTTGCTTTTGGGCATGAAGCACATGAGACTGACATGTTATAAGCCGATTATCCATGCAGCTTCAACCAGACTGGAAGACAGCACAACTCTGAGCTAGGATTAGGCACGGATAAAATCTTGGAACCACCTTGGGTGAAATATTAGCTAAAAGCAGTACAGATGTCAAATCATTTTAGATGCATAAAGCAATCATTACAAAACAGTCTCTACGAATGTGTTTACTCCACCTTAATGCCTTGAAAGTTGATCTATACATATGATGATAATCAGAATGCTCTTTTTTTCTGTATTCTGTGGTTGCATGTTCCAGGAGTACCAGCAAGTTCTGGATCTGATGAGAGATATCATATTGGCTACAGACCTTGCTCACCATCTGCGGATCTTTGAATCGCTAGAAGAAATGGCAAAGAGTAAGTTGGTGAAAGAAATGTCACAGAGTAAGTTGTCAGAAGAAATGTCACAGAGAGTAGGTTGTAAGAAAAAATTGTAAGAAGGAATGGCAAAGCGTCAGTTTAAGAAGAGACAGCAGAGAGTTACGTCACTGGGCATTTTCACCCTCATGACAAAGGGTGGCTGGTGTATGTCTTGAGATTTAAAACATATGTTTAGTAACGCATTTTGAGCTTGAATCTTTTGCTGTGAGCACCATTTACCTTTAACATTATAACTATAGTTTGTCTTGTCTAAGTGTCATTTGCAGCATGTTCTGACATTTGAGTGCAGTTATTTGAGATTTTGAACTGGACGTGGTTGATGGAGCAAGAAAATGAAGGATGTTGATGGAAACTGTTGCAGAGGGTTACAAGAAGCAGGACCCGAAGAACCGCAACCTGCTATTGTGTCTTCTGATGACGGCGTCGGATCTGTCAGACCAGACCAAGAGCTGGGACAACACCAAACACATTGCGGTCAGTCAGCCCTCTCTGATGCCTTCGTTCAGAGGAATCTGGCAGTCCAGTGCATGCATTATTGTTTACGGTTTTGGAGAGGGGACAAATCCACAACCAGAACAAAAAACAAACCGGGGGGGGGGGGGGCTTTTTTTTGTTGTTGTTGAGGGGGATAGGGGGAGATAGAAAAACCTGAGACGACTCCAGTAATACAGAACAATGAAATCCACAAATAGACCACTTGCAAAAAAATGAACAGCAAAATGCATAGGGGAGGCAAGCACAAGATTAAACAGGGCATAAAGATTCTTACTTTAAGTTGCCTCCTTTAGGTCAGAAGATGAACACAAACAGGCACAAATGGCGTGAAATGATGCTAGAAGTGAAAGGCTGTGAATCAAGTTACCATCTGTAAGCTTAAGAACAGTTGCAACCCATTAGAGTGGTTTGTGAAGGCTGCCTCAGAAAATGTGTTCACCTGATCCCTGGACAGTGGACAATGTAGTCATTCCAAGGAACAGAATGTGCCAGGGAAATTTGGTAAGTAAGTAAGTAAGTTGATGTTTTACGCCCAGTCAGCCAGTACGGTTATATCAGGGCGAAGGAAATTTGGTAGGAATTGACTTTTGACCTAGCCTGACTGCATGTTTTGTTTATGCTGAGGTCTCCACGTGCAGGTGCTGATCTACCAGGAGTTCTTCTCCCAGGGTGACCTTGAGAAAGCTCTGGGAGAGAGCCCCCTGGAGATGATGGACCGTGAGCGAGCCTGCGTCCCCGACCTTCAGATCTCCTTCCTTGACAACATTGCCATCCCTGTTTACAGGTTAGGCTGGCTCCCATCGGGAATGTTGCATTGACTTTACTCTGTGGAGCCCTATGGTGCTGATATTAGTGTGCTTGTGTGTGTGCTATAGACCAGCATGCTGTACTTGTAAAAAATATGAATGGGGGAGGGGGGATTTTGGGTATCAGCTTGTGTGTGTGTGTGCTATAGACCAGCATGCTGTACTTGTAAAAAATATGAACAGGGGGAGGGGGGGGATTTTGGGTATCAGCTTGTGTGTGTGCTATAGACCAGTATGTTGTACTTGTAAATAATATGAACAGGGGGAGGGGGGGATTTTGGGTATCAGCTTGTGTGTGTGCTATAGACCAGTATGTTGTTCTTGTAAATAATATGAACAGGGGGAGGGGGGATTTTGGGTATCAGCTTGTGTGTGTGCTATAGACCAGTATGTTGTACTTGTAAAAAATATGAACAGGGGGAGGGGGGGATTTTGGGTATCAGCTTGTGTGTGTGTGCTATAGACCAGTATGTTATACTTGTAAAAAATATGAACAGGGGGAGGGGGGGATTTTGGGTATCAGCTTGTGCGTGTGCTATAGACCAGCATGTTGTACTTGTGAAAAATATAAGGGGGGGGGGGGGGGGGGGGGGGGGGTATCACTTTGTTTTAATGATTATGAATCCCCAAGATTTAGTTTGTTTACAGACACCAAAACCACTTCTTAAATGGAATGAGCACCAGGAAGTCAGTCATGTCTGAATGAACATTTTGATCTGATGCTTGATGATGACTGGAGCATCTGGTCCTTTCTGTGACACAGTATACAAGCTCTGTGTTATTTTTAGATGGCAAAATTTAAGTGCAGTTTCCTTTAAACAGCCGAGTTCAGGTTAGGTACTACAGTTTTACTAATTTTGTGTTGACGCTGTAAGGTGATTGTTGCAGGGTTTTGGCAGAGATTTTCCCTGAAGCCCGCCAAGTGCATGAGTGTGTGGAAAACAATCGCAAGCACTGGGTACGCAAGGCACAGCTCCTCAAGGTGCACAACAACTCTGCACAGACCATGAGCGTACAGGAAATCATTGCGCTAGGTGAAGGAGGGGAGATGGAGGAGAATATGGACACAAGCCAGCAGAATGGACGGTGAAACTGAAAGAGACCGTTTTCCAAGGAAACTCCTGTAGTTCGTGCAAGAAACAATGTGCTGGTATTTCACGCATAGAAACTGATGAGACGCTGCAGGCAAGAAGCATGGTCACTGACACAGCTGTCACACCTGCATGTAGTGTTCAGAATCATGTGGTGATCACCCTGTAGGAATGTGTGGGTGTCCGAGTCTGGAGTGCCGGCTAGGTCTGCTGTGTGGTTGGGCTACATAAGACAGAATGTGATGTTTGATGTGTGGTTGGCTACACAAGACAAAGTGCTACATCTGCTGTGTAGTTGGGCTGTGTGAAACACAATGCTACATCATGTGCATTTGCTGCCCCACACAGAATCCTGCATCGGATGTAGTTGGGCCACATGGGATGGAGTGACAACCTGTGAAAGAATTTATGATTTAAAAAAAATGTATGGTACTGGATTATGAATTGTGTACATGTGTTTTGTGAAGCAACGCAATGCAGAAGAAGAAAAAACAGGAGCTTTTTCAAGGATTGGCTGTTGAAGCGGAGAGGAGTGATCATTATAGAAATCCTGCATTTTTGTTTAGATGCTTTGTATTCAAATAATGTACGTTTATGACAGAGGAAAGACCTCTGCATGCCACTCCCATGAGAATAATGCAAGTGAATTGATGACCTGTGTGAGGAGGAGGCCTGGAGCCCTTGCTCACCCTTATGGTCAAGACTGGACTTCAAAGGCAACCCCATTTTGTGATAGGAATGTGACGCGTGGGTCTCTGTCTGTCCAGCTGCAACTGGACTCGTGTGTTTCATGGAGGGGGTGGATTTACAAACCTCCAGTGTGCAGGGGTGTTGTGCTTTCAACCAGGCGTTGGGAGTGTGGAATGGTTTTATTGTGTGATTAGAAGTAGGCTAATAATCTAAACATTACTGTTACTGTTGCACCACTTTTGTTTCCACATAGGTTTTTCTTCCCCTTTATGGGAGTGCATGTGTGTTGCATTTTATCCGTGACTGCATTTTATCCTTGACTGCATTTTATTCTTGACTGCAAAGGGCAGAATGCTTGTGCTTGATCAGATTATTTATTTTTGTTTGTTATGAATTGTGGTAAGCCCTGCTTTCACTGTTAGTTTACTTTTTTTTCTGACTAAAATGAGAAAAAAGGATCACTGAATCTGCTTCATTAAGACTTCTCGCTGCTGCTGCCAGTAACTTACTTGGTAAGCTCTGGTGTGTTTTGACTGTGTACACTACCAGTGCCAGAGGGAGGGGGGTCTGATCTGTGTCTGGGTGAAAACCGTCTGGGTGATCAGTTTTCACCTCTGATATGTGGTACTCTAGGTACTTGGTTTATTCCCCCTCCCACCCCCACCCCATCCCTTATGTGTGGGTCCATTTCTCTGTATGTCTGCACTTAGAAAATGTGAAGTCTTATAATTATGCAATCATACTTATGCTCAGTAAATCACTAAATGTACATAGGGTGGCCATTAAAAACATCAACAGTGCCCTCTGGCCAATTGTTTGAAAGGTTCATGTGCTGTAACTTTGGGGCGTGTTTGCAAACAAGGTGTTTTGAATATTCACCAGCATTACTAATCTCACTACTGACTCGCATGAAAAACTGAGTCCGTGTAGTGGTCAGTGCTAGGCTGTCTTTCTGCCTGGCCACCTGTTGCACAGAGCTTTAGGCTGTCATTTTCATGGACCAACAGCATGTCGTTTTCGTGGACCAACAGAGCGTCATTTTCATGGACCAACTGAGGGAGTTACCAGCCCTGGAAAGATGTTATACAAACACAAACATAGACCTGAATCTTTTCATACAGTAACTCTTGCCTACATGAACTCCACCAAAGGTACATACTCATGGCAGAGATGATGCGACTTTCTTGAAAGTTGAATGCCATAACTGTACAAGTGTGTGTAAAGCAAAATGATGGACCTCAGACTTTGCACAATGGTAGTTAAGCTTTTTAAAATATTTTTATGTAGTATTCAAGAGCAGCAATTCATGTGGTTTGCTGACTTACTAGAAACTTTAGTTTTGGACTTTTTGGGAGTGAGTTGAGTGAGGCCTTTCAATCTCTGCCGGATTGCAGCCATTGAGGGGTACAAAGACAGCCAAATGCAGGTCATTTCACGTAACATTAAGCATCCTTTACTCCAGGGTAGGAGCATTTAAAGCCAGTTTTTAACAATTTAATGGCATTTCTAAAGGAAAATATAACTAACTGATAATCTGAGGCCTAAAAAAACTTAATTCTGCAGACAAAACGTTTTTAAAAAAATTAATTTGTTTAAATCACACAGATTGACCCCCAACGACCATTTCTCAGTTCTAGTGGCACATGTGCAAGTCTTGCGACCTCTCGCTGCCATAGTTCAGTCTCTGTATTGCACTTCATGTAGTCTTGGCACTGAATTCTCTGGCAATTCAAAGTGAGGCTTGTCTTTTCGCTGCAAAGTACAAGTGACCACGATTTTTTGGGAAGCCTTGTTGAAATTATTTTCATATGGTTTTCACTAAGAACAAAAGAAAAAATATGAAAATACTCTTTGTTAAAAAAAAAAGCCATAATCTTTTGGAAAGTGTACTCTTATCTGTATTTGAGTGTAAACAGGTCTGATTTCTGTCCTTGGGGCTGACTGACAGCTGTGACTTAACCGTTTTCGTGGAAGAGATGGTCATGTTTATGCATTTCATAATGTGAGGTGGCTTAGTGTAGCAGCAAGGTGCTTTGTGTTTTATGGTCTCTATCTGGTGACCGCCTCCCAGTGTTTTACAATATACTGGAATGACTCTTACTGTCCAAATGTAGTATGTTGCAGTGGCATCAGAAATAGTAATCTGGTGATTTTGCCCAGCAAGTTCTTTGAACAATTTCAGACCTTGTGGTCAAAGAATTGCAAAGTTTGAAGAATTTTGTGTGTTTTAATTTTTTTTTAATCTCTTAGATTTTTATTTAAAGCAACAGGAGAACAATACTGGTGTCTGTTGGGATTATTCAAAGGAGACGTTACTTATTTTTCACGTTTTGAAAACAAGTCATATGAGCAGTTTCTCCTCTTGTTATGTTATCTGAAGGAGTTGGAGCTTCATATGATTGTAATGCATGGAGGTGATCTCTGACTTGAAAGAATACTTTTTTAATTTTAAAATTTATTATGCCTGAAAGGAAACAGTTCACATATTTGTGGAAAGGTCCTGACTGTATTTGAAATTTTGCAGAGTTGTTGAGCTAAAATATTGAATAAGCAATTTCTCCTCTTGTTACGTTGTCTGAAGGAGCTTCATATGGTTGTAACGCTTGGATGTGATCTCTGACTTGAAAGGATACTTTTTATTTATTATAACTGAAAGGAAACAGATCACATCATTTCTGGAAAAGTCCTGACTGTGTATGAAATTTTGCAAAGTTGTTGAGCTAATTATGTTATTGGAAACTTCATACGACTGTAATGCTTGGAGGAGATCCCTGACTTGAAAGTATACTTTTTAGTTATTATGCCTGAAAGGAAACAGTTCATATCATTTGTGGAAAGGGACCTGACTGCATGAGAAATTTTGCAAAGTTGATGAGCTAAAATATTGAATACTGGTTATTTGATGATTTCACTACTTTATAAAATGAATTTGAATGAAATGGCAGGCATTCAAATAAAACCCGAGTGTGAGTTGATAGCATATATTTTGCTCTCCTTGTTTAAGTGGCTTTTTAGGCAATGTCTGTATTGATCTCACCTGGACATGAATAACAGCAGTATGGCAACTGCTTCGGTGAGACTTTTTCATTATGCTGAAAACTATCTAGAATCCCTGACATCACTGTGTAACTGTAACCACCACACCAGCACTTTATTTCCTTTAATTTTGTAAAGAGACTCTCAGACAATCTACACCTTAAAACCTATCTGCATTTAATACAGGTCTGTCTTGATCAGGATTTTATGTTTACCCATTAGAAAATCCCTTTCACAAAAGCAGATTTGCTTTTGACTTTGTTTTTGGCTGATTTGCTTCTGATACGCAACTGTGAAAAGAAGAGCCGTTTTTGTGGTGGATATGTTTATTCAGTCAAACCAAATCAAAAGATATGTGTCATGCAACCTGGACCCTCCTCATATTTTGATTTGATTCAAACTTCCTTGTTTTGTATACAGAATGTCTGTTTTTGTGTGTTTTCCCAGTAGAAATTTGTCTTGGTTTAAAGTCCACCAAAGTTACCATTTTCAAAGTGTCATTTTCTTATGCAATCACAATCACTTTACTTTGTGTTATTAATTAAAGCATGGTTACTGCTATTGAAATGTACATGTATGCACATGCTGTTTTTTTCTTCTTCTTTTTTGTTGTTGGTGAAAATGAATCTCTGTTGGTTCTGTGAATGTGATTTTTTTATTTTTTTATTCCCCTAATGCTAGTTGTGAGCGACATTTATTTGAAAATGAAGGTGTTTGTCTGCAGTGACATTTTGAAACAGACACTGGAAGTTGAAAGGGGGCAATTGGTTTCTCCCAGAACCAGTATTCACTGATAAGCTAGCTCTTTGGAGTGGTGGAGTGGAACCTGTCAACATTGCTCAGCCTACTAGGGAAACAGAATACTGTGTGTGTGCGTGCGTGCATGCGGTAGCCTTTGCTTTTTGTTTTGTTTTGTTTCGTAGCTGTGGTGAGGAAATGACTTGATTTTTTTGGTATAATCTTAAGAAATGATAAATTGGTTCTGATGAATTGGATTTTTTTCCCCTTTTCTCCTTTGTCCTTGAGAAGTGATAGGAACCGTTTTAGCTAGACAAATTTGGATCAGCTTGAATGTTGTTGCAACATTTTACATTGGTGTTTTACATCACAATGTTGGTACCAGTCTGCTTTGATCAGTCTGTATTGAATGAGCAATAATGGAGTGGAGTAAAAGAAAGGCCAAGGGCTCCTTTATAGTAATGTTCAAACCTTAGAAACCATGTTGTTGAAAGGGAGTATGCCCAGGTGGAATGTGTCTCCGTCAGTCACTCGCTCACGAGGCCGATTCAAAACTACTGTCATGATTTTGAGTATTTTATTGTCCAACTCCCAGTAATTCTGATGCTGTCATCCAGAAATGATGAAGATTCCTGAATGTAGACACTCTCTGACACTACAGAGTACAGGTACAGGTTTATTCACCACGCAAGTTTGTCATTACTGTTAGTCTGCTTTTGTGTTCATTTGCGGTTCTAAATTGTGCCTTTTTTGTATGGAGATTGTAAAATTTTGACCTGTAGGTGCTTTGCTTAGAAGGACTTGAATTTTGGCAAGATTGATTGGTTTGTTGTGCTTTTTTGCTGTACTAAGTTTTGTTAATACCATGTGTACAGAACTTGCACAGTTATTCAGGAATTTGCATGTCCTTGGTGCAGATGGATATGCAGTATGCAGTAGAATGCCTCAGTTTTTGTCTGTAACATACTGCACCTGTTTTGTTGGCATATTAATAATGAGACCAATGGTAACTCATTAACTGATGAACAACTCTGTAACTTACTGCACCACAGTCGTGCTAGTGGCAGACACAGTGACATCAGTATGGATCTTTGGATGTAAATGAGAAGAAAACAAAACACCATTCTTTGCTGCTTCATTGTTATTTAACTTACTCAATCTTAGAATGTTGACTGTTTCATATTAAAGGTGACAATCTCTTGATTTATACCTTTATTTATTATCGTTTATATTTTTTGTGTTAAAATTATACCTTTATTTATCATTGTTTATATTCTTTTTGTGTGTTAAAACTGTATCATTATTACTTGCAGTATCGCCCATGCCTTAGCAATAACTGTATCAAATGTTCTTGATGTTTTGATACTCCAAGTTGCAGCTAAATTTCTTCTGTACCACAGTTTCTGTTGTAGTAGCCCCTTTTTTTTCCTCTTTTTTTTCTCGCTTTGTTTTCTGTTATTTTATTTGGCAGAGCTCATCATTTTGACTTGCATGAAAATGTAATCGTTTACAGCAGTAAGCCTACAAATACACCAGTTGTACACAGGACATGTTGATCAATATAGCAATAGAAAGGAGATCGTTGTCATTGTGTCAAGAAAGGAACATTAAATGTTTTGGGTCTTTGTAGATGTATACCATACTTTTCAAACTACAAGGCGCATATGGATGTGAGGTGCACCGCCCAGAATTCACTCAAAAGGTGCAGCTTCATGATGGGCATGTACTTCAGAAGCAAAGGAAAGTCCCATGGTGCCATAATGTGGGGAAAGAGGAAACGTTGCTGTTCACAAAAAGTCTGAACTGACCAGAACAGAGTATGCAGTATGCATTTTCTGAAGATGAATGGTGTGGCAGATGATAATCAGCTAACCCAAAGATCAAGGATTTAATTTTATTTTTATTTTGATTCTTCTTTGCTGCTTTTAAATGTTGGCAGTGCATGCATGCCTTTGACTGCACAGCTCTCCTGCATTGGGGTGGGGGAAGGGGGGCCTTTCATATAATCAGTAGAAAATGTTGAATGCTAGCCCGTACTATTTAATGTTGGGTAGTATTCCAGGAGCACAACTAACAACTTTCCTGCATTCTTCAAACTTTGGCAAAAGCCTGATAGAAATGATCACTGTGTATTTTTGTTGTTGTTGACCATTGTCAATTTTCATAGTCATGTGAGAATCTGAAGTTGCAACAGAAAGTCATGGTGCCCCATTTTGAGAGAGTTAATATTGGACTTTGGGTTCTATTATTTTAACTTTGGTTCATCACCAAAGCAACAACAAAATAATGCACCAGTTGTTTATTTTCCTGTGACTGGGGTTACCTCATCCAACAGTAATTTTGTTGTTGACTTGGATGTATGTAATGTTTTTGCTGCATATTCAGACTTCAGTTTGTATTGTTTTGTTTGGAGATGTGTGGTGTGCCTCTGAAGCATTTGTGTAGGTGTTGCTGCTCTCTGTTTTTGCTCATTTACCATGCAACTGCTGTGTGCCGACTGAAAAGTGCAAAGGTGCAATTGTCTGTGGTGTATTGTGTGGTGGCGTTTCTTTTTTGCTCATCCGTCATGGTCTGAATTGTGATTATTGCCTCATATTGCTGTTACATGGCTAAGTTTTTTTGTAGGTTATTTTGGTTTATATTTGTGATTGCATACCTATGTTTACGATTGCATACCTATACATGTATACTCATCCACACTAAACAGAAAACCATCCCAGAACTGTTGTACTTTTACAATTTTCTGTAGATTTAATGGTCACGTTTTTTTCTCTTTCTCTCTCTCTTTTTTTTCTTAAGGATAACGGTTTTGATGTTTACAAACACTGTGTGTGAAATTGTACTTTCTCAGTTGGCTTACCACTTATCTGTGATATACAAGTAGTCCAGTTTATACTGACAAACTTTGCCTAGATCTTGTGATAATCATATGTTGTACCTGTTTCTGTCTTAAGTGCAAGTTGTCTAGACAAATCAGATTCATGTGCTTGTTCTGGGAAGCAGGCCATTTCATCTTTCAGTCACTTTTACTGAAGACTTGGGAGAACAATCCCACATTAAACTGATTTTTGCTTGACTTAAGGTTGCAGTACCTGGTTGCAGTCTTATGTGTCCAATTTTAGAGCAGTTACTCTTCATGTGAAACAGTACTGTGTATCTGTATCTAAAATCAGTTTGAACAATGAACTCCACATTTTTTGTTTTTGACTTGCATAATACGAGGTTTTGTAATGGTCATTGTTAATCCGTGCAGTTGTGGTCATCCCGATAGTATCTGTGACAAAAATCTGTAACTGGGTTTCTCTTGGCTACTGTTGAGCTAGATTTCACTGTCTTTGAACCAGTTCATGCCAGGCTTTATTTTACGATCTTGAGTGTGAATCTTATTTCTACCTCAGTTCACTATCATTTCTGTTGGTTTGTAGTATTATTTCATGCCAAATGTGCGTCCAGAAGATTTAAGCATAAAACGTTAAAAGTTCAGAATAGAAACAAAAATGGCATGGTATATTTCTTTGTAATGAAGAAAAGAGGTGCTAATTGTGGTATTGTATTGCATTTTATGTACTGTTTTAAAATGTAAGTATAATCTCCACATGTGTCAGTTGTATGAACATCAGTTGGTGGCATAATATTTTAATCACAATATGACAATTTATTTGTTTTTATTTTAGTTGTCTGCACTTACTATAGTATAATGTGGAAATCTTTGTCTTTTAGAATACTCTTGTATCCCCCATGAGGAGCGTGATCGTACCACATGACATGTATGTATCTGTAAACAGCTTGATGATATTTCTGTGTGCAAAAAAGTGGCATTTTCAGTTATGTCAGTTAATGATAACATGTGATTTAAGACTTGATGTGCAGTTGTACATTTATTCAGTTGTATAAAAGTAGTTTTATAATGTAAAAATATGTGCACTGTTTATTTCTTACTCTGTTCACTTATGAGATGCTGTTTTACGAGGGTTCATGTTCATAGTTCAAGCGACTATTTTCACTGTCATTTATGGGTATATAAAGTAGTCTCCTTGCACTGCCTAGACCCGTCCCTAATAAGCCTCAATGGTTTCTGTGGACGTTAAGCACCATGTTTACTTTACTGCCTAGAAATGGAAAAGATGACGTGTATATAATAGTAAAAGTAGCATTTTTTTTTTAATATTCAGCAAACGGCTTGAAAGACTCAACACTACAGAAGTTAACTTTTATTTGTTATTGAAGTTTGTGTATCTTCACTTTTGATGCATACAGTTTACTGAACCATTTCATAAACTGGTTTGCTCACAGAACTACCAGTTGTGTAAAATTGTTCTTCCTCCACCTATCTGCTCACTTCTTCTACCTGGTTATGCTGCTCTTTTTATCTTGTCCATCTGCTAATGGTCCATCATCCTTTTTGTTTTCTGCGGACAATTTTCGTCAGTATTTTTGAGTGGCTGGAAGATTATTGTATTGTATTCAGTTGTATTTTGCAGCATGCCGCCATATGTATGGCACTGGCATTTGCCATTGTGCATTTATGTAAAACATCTTTCTACATTTTGTTCCGTTACTATCTACATTTTGTTTCATTACTGTCCCTCTACATTTGGTTTTGTTACTGTCCATTGTGTTTCATATATTTATGTTTGTATGTTTTGCATTTTAGGTCAACACGTTTTTTTTAAACCCAAATTGTCCCAACTCGAGATGACCCAAACGGTTGAGCAGGTGTGATGCACCTGTGTCTGCATACTACCACTAACACTATATATGCACACAGGCACATTTTATGTGGATTCCTTTCTGTCTGGAAGGTGAAGAATTTGTACAGTCCGTTTTCTGAGCGACAAGCTATCGGGGTGCACGTGCAATAGTCGTGCTGTTTTCTTCCTTTTTGTTACCGATACTTTCACTTGTCTGTTGCTGGACTGTCCTTGCGCGTTGCGTGCGCTTCTTCTATCAAGGAGAAAAAGAAACATGTAATGATGAGAGCACCTAGATTTCCTGTAATTAATGTGAATGTGTGTTTTTACAATGTTACTGTTAGTGAAGCAAACAACACGTAGTAAATGGCACTTCCTACAAGGTTCTCAGTCCAGGCTCTTTAAATCTTGCAAGTGGGAAAAAGGAAGATTGTGGTTGGCTGCCCAGAACTCTCTATCTTCAGTAGCCTCAGCCAGTCAGAACATCACATTTAGTATTCTGCATGAAAAACCAGGACAGTGGCTGCCATGCTTGCCTCACAAGCTAAGCATAGCAACGGAGTGACTGAATGGTGGTTTCCCCCCCAAAAACAAATCAACAACAATAACAAGCAAGAAAACAAAACTAAAATAAATATGGCAATGGTTCATTGATCTGGAGAGAAAGGTTACCAACTATCTGCAGTCCAGTGAAGCAAATGATGATGTTTGAAAGCTGGAGTGGCTCCAATCACTGTGCACTCCACCCCTCAACACAGTATAGTGTCACATGGTCAAATTCAGTGCAGAATCCTCTGCTCAGAACGAGGAAACAAGATGAATAAGGACACAGCTGTCGCATTTTCCAAGTACGTAACCCTAGAGAGTTTGTTGGGGAAGCCAACTGGCCAGTGTTGTGGGATTAATCTATGCTGCTGAATGGTCCAGCCAGTGCTGTGGGATTACTTTATGCTGCTGAATGGTCCATTTGGTGGCACTGTTGCTTCTCCATTGCAAGCATCTTTTTTCTTTAAGAGCCCAGCAGCATTTGGACAGTTGTTTTGCAAAGAAGAACACAACCATTTTCAGCATCACTTGCCAAGAGTTAAAAACCTATTATCTGAGGTTAACCAGTTACCCCGTCTATCTGGTATGCTGTGGTTTTAACTGGGGACAGGTGAAATCAATGGGTTCAAGGGGGTTTGCAGCCGAAGGTCATTCAGGCTGCACTGTAATCCATCAGTAAGGGCTTGATTCCTGGCTAAAGCAGAATGAGGGACTGTTCCAGTTCTTCTACAACTACAAGTCAACACTTTTGCAGACTCTTATCATTTGAGCAGCATGTGTTCTAACGGCTGGTGGCATGGAAGGCACAGATAGTGCTTAACAGTATCAGCTACAATAGTCCAGATAGTAACATGTAGCTTCTTCCAGTGGAAAAAAGAGAAAAGACAAAATCACAATTTACACCCCCAAACTCGGTAAAGTAGAATCAGTTTGAAGTGGGTCTAAAAAAAACTAAATTTGGTGGGTGGGAATTCAGTGGCTAAATGAAAATACACTGGATACACAAAAGCATGTTCGTACACACACACACACACACACACACACACAGAGCAAACTAACTTACAATAAACAACAACAAAAACGTTGTGGATCATGAGTTTGGGGTTGTGAATTTGAGGTTTTGTTGGTTGACCAGATATGTGGGTATTAAGATTATGTGCCATTTAAAACCAAATGGTTAATAAGAGAATCAGTCTGATTATATAGACACCATTTTTCATTCTTGATCCTTTTTTTGTTGTTGTTGTTGCTCAAAGTGTAATATTTTCCAGGTCTTACGTGAAAGTTTAAGGAGATGAAGAGGAATTGTGATGTTTGTCTGGAAGCTTTATTGTAGGAGTATCTGCGACATGTACTGCCAGTGTACTCCCAGAGTTTGACTGATATTATACTTTGCGAATACTAAAAACACTGCTTTTTGTTGGGAACACTTTGACAAGCCTGGAAACATTTTGTGCCAGTTCCTGTAAAATCAGAGTACAGGAATGACAAAGTATTGTTTTTGATGCAGTGGATATAATGTAGAATATTACAGAAGAAATATGTACATAGATCAACATTGGGATGGTGGGTATATTATACTTCACCTCACATTTGTAGATTTGGGCAACCACACAGTGGAATCTGAATGTATGTTTTTATAATTAAGAGAGAAAGAATATATGCACAACCATAAAAATATGTAAATGAATATTGATTGTATGGAAGCTCGTTTTATTTATTACTTGGTCTGCATCTTTCATTCCATTTCACTTCTGTTAGCACAAAGTATATTATTACTTTATCATCAACGAATGAACAACACTATCAATTTTCAGATGCGTTTCCTTTCTTTTTGATGTTGGTTCACCGTTTCTTTCCTATCTGCTTTGTGTCTTGTCATTTCTGCACCCTTTGTCGTATCTTAAACAGTGACTTTTTTCCTTATTATCTGCAACAATTGTTGTTACACGCTAACCAGATGTAGTTTTTAAACAATTCATTTATCAACAACTCCTGTTTCTTAATGCTCAGTTGATTAACGAGTAAACATACTGCAATCGTATTAAAAATTGTGCTTTGTGTGATGCTTGAGTCTGTCCCAGTCTGTCCATCTCTCTCTCTCTCACACACACACACACACACACACACACACACACACACACACACACACACACACACACACTGTGTGGGTATGTGTGCAAATGTATCTTTGAATAAATTTTAAGAGGGCAGCTGTTTCGTCGCCTCATCAGGGATCTGGGAGTCATCCCAAAGCTTCTAGAACAAACAGGAAGAGGGGTGTTTGATAGAAAGATGTGGAGATCCTTCTGATATATATGATCATGATGTCATCTAAGCTTAAAACTCAAGCAGCTGACTCTTGGACAGTGATGTCAGGACAGAGAGCACCAACCTTGCATCTTTAAAAGATATATATATATATTATTATACATTTCTTAGGAAAACAAAAACATACAAGGCTCAGGTGTGATGCTGAGCCAGCCAACAATTTTTACACTCACTTGCCATGACAGATTGTGGAGTTTTGTTTTAGAGCTTGTTTAAAACAAAACAAAACGAACCTGAAATAAAGGGCAGCAGAACCCTTCATTAGTTTTGTGTGGCTGGACAAGGTGGTGACCCTGACAATTTCTCTCGCATTCCAAGCCTAGCTGCCTTTCTGGCTCATCTCCCAGGAGAAAGGGTAATGTATACTACTACTACTACTAAAAAAATTCTTCTTGTATGGTGCAATTACCTAAATAATACAGGCTTATTGCACCTTACAGTATACACCTTCTCAAACATTTAATAATCCTTAAACCAACATGCTCACACTCACTCGCATGTGCATGCATGCGCGCACACACACACACACAGGCATATATATGTTCCTATACATAATCACTGACATAGTGACTGACAAACCACACACCCACTCGCATGCATGCATTACTGTATTATAATGCTAATCAAGTTTAAGGGACAGAATCGGTACAATGCCAGCACCAAGTGACCACATCAAAAACAAAAACTTGCTGGACATAAACAGACTGATTGAAAGCTAGACAGTTCTTTTCTCCTCAAAAATGGAGAAAAACACCTAGCAGTCTCACTGACATCAATCGCCTGCAAAATCCTAGAAGGCATAGTCCACAGGGGTAGCATGAGACACCTTGACCAACACAGCATCCTGTGTGACAACCACTGTGGCTTCTGCTGCAAGCACTCTAGTGAGACATCACTTATTGTCAAGTTTGAGTTCAATGTTGCTTTAGGTCCACAGAGACCTTACCGACTATCCCGACTTTCACACAGCTCCCGAGCTCTCGGAAGAGTATCTTACCCTTGGGTAGATACATACCGTTTCGCCTGATCGGGGAAGGAGTGGGGGGGGGGGGGGGGTGAACACCACGCCACACTGACAGAATATGTGGCGTCTTTGTGAAGCAGGTCGTTGTTCTAACGATGAATCACCGCAGACTCCTCCCCTTGAGAGAACTTCACTCCACCGAGGAAACAATAGTGTGGAGAGACCCTGGGGGATCTTGAGCCTGTTTACAATTACAAATTGTGAAATCACTCCGGCAGAGGCTGTGACACAGACAAGTGGCGTTTGAAAAGCAGGTCGGTTTTCTTACGGTGAATCACCGCGGACCCCTCCCCTTGAGGGAACTTCACTCCACCGACGAAACAACAATGTGGAGAGACCCTGGGGGATCTTGAGCCTGTTTACGACCTGTTCGTGTTTCAAGCGAATTCACCATGTAAGAGGCTGTGATACACACAAGTGGCATATTTGTAAAGCAGGTCGTTGTTCTTACGGTGAATCACCGCGGACCCCTCCCCTTGAGGGAACTTCACTCCACCGACGAAACAACAATGTGGAGAGACCCTGGGGGATCTTGAGCCTGTTTACGACCTGTTTACCATTACTAAACCGAGTTGGGAAATTCACCCTGGTCACAGAAGGTGTAGACCCTTGACTGTATTTTAGACCCTTTATAAAGTAATTTGGATTATTATTTCTTTGTTTTGTTTGTCATTTAGGGTGGCTGAATAACCGCGGACCCCTCCCGCACTTAGGGAAATTCACTCCATAGGCGAAACAGTCAAGTGTGCTGAGACCCTTGAGCATGTATGTTTACGACCCGTTTACGATTACCAGTGAAATCGCCCTGCTGTTGGCTGCGACACATGTGGACTACGTATGAGTCAATACCACAGAAGAGGTGGCGTAACACAACACGTAGTTATGTTAGCCCTCAAAAATCGACCGCAAAATTCACCTCTTACCTCTGTTCCATTATGACCATGCTAGAGTGTGAAAATGGTCTGAAAACAGCACTTTCCTTTATTTGACAGTGTGCAAAAAAAAAAAAAAAAAAAAAGTCAGAAACTCTCGAACAGGGAAGAGGGATCAGTACCGGAAGAAATGACAGGAGGGTGGAACTGAGGGACAGGACGACCAGCAGCACAGACTTTGACGTGCTTCCGTTTTCGCCTTCCCCCGCGCCTAGAGCGTACACGGGGTAGTCTTTAACCGATTCCTGGATCTTTTAGGTGAGAAATCACATAATTATGGCCGACATCCGACTGCCCGCTACTCAAAGAGAGTAGCTGTTGCCAAAAATAACGTAACCCGATACTTTTAGTGTCAATGACCCGACAATAAAACGCCGTGTAGAACACCGTCTCTGACAACCGACCTGTCGCACATCGCCGCTCACAGCCCAGGGCTGCTTGCACGTGCAGGTTACGGTCAGCCAGCAATGGCTGCCACACACTGCGAGGTGAACACAGTCCCGTGAAGGGAAGAACAATCCATAACAGCGCTTTTACATGGGGTGGAACGGATAGGAAATCCATCAACACAGCCCAGTCCACACACACACACACACCGAAACGCATCAACCTATAAAATTAATTTAAAAAAGAAAAGAAAAAACGTGCTGGTTTCCTACGTTTAGTGTGAATTATTGCCCTTTTTACCTCTATTTTTGGTTTCAACTATTGGGTCACACTTTCTGCTTTCAATGCCATTCAGCCTCAGGATCAGAAGCAGTTTTTCCTTTCAGGAGTAACTTTACAGAGTATTTCCTACCTCCGCATTAAGAATCCGCCCACTTGCACTGTGCACGACATCAATGAAACATAGGTGAACTACCGAATCGGAACGGACACAGGCCTATTGTGCATTAGATATGTAACACGGCCATGAAATTGGAGAGATACTGCTTCATGAAGCTGAATGGCTTTTCAAACACAACCTGAAAAATGGTGAAAAACGACGGAAAATGAGATGGAAAGCTACGCCACTTATCTGTTTTGGGTTGAGCTATGTTGTTTTCCTGTCCAGTGCTTGGAAGAATGTCGACACGGTCTTGTTTCAGGTTTTTCAAACCAGCTACTCCAACCTAAAATGAACAAAAACTGGAGGCCTGTCAAATGAGGCAAATATATACCTACAACAGGGATAATTTCTGACGATAAAATTATATAGGAAATATTACCCGACAAACCCGCATTGTTCAAAAGCATACCTGAGCATACCTGTGAACGTTGGCAAAGGCTGACTGTAACAGACCACCCGTACCGCGGCAACATCTTGAACAAGTGCTCGAATCGAGCGTTGGGCGAACTCAGCTTGGAGTATTCACGAGAATCTTGTTCAGCACGGGATGTTCGAGTGAGTTTTAGTCCCAGCTCCAGCAACCACAGGCGCAAGATGTGATTAAAAATGAGTTGTGCGTGAGAAGCTAGAAAGAACTCGAAAGCATGGACATTTTAGTTATTGCATGCACCTATTTATTGCTCCCTTTGAAAAGAGAGCTCTCGAACAGCTACATTTATATACTGAGGCTAAACATTCACCCTTTTGGCCCCAAATGTATCACTCTGATTTCATGGAAGTCCGCAAACAGTGTAGATGGAATACCTACCTTTACAATAGCTTTGATGTCTGCCTTTCCAGGCTAATTCCCGTTTGCCCGGCGCATTCAGCTTCCATTTTCTCCAAATCTTCTTGAAACTTAAAGTGACGTGTGGTAGTTTAGTACACTGTTTGAATGTTGCTTACTTATGTTCATTGGCAAATTTTTAGGCATTTTCTTGCCATTAGCTTGTTAGGGAATAACACACTGTACGGCTTGGAAAACCGGTGCTTTACGGTTGTGCGCAAGGGGAAAATGTAAATGTCCTTTGTTGTTGTTATTTTTGTTGTATTCAGGAGAACAAACGCGGACCTTTCGTGTATTTCAGATTATGTCCTCAGATGTCAGTTGACATATTAGGGACAAGTTGTGACCAATGCCGAAGCACGGTGCAATAAATCTTTACGTCCACGGAAACCAGAAGGCTCGTTAGGACGGACAGTCCAAGACGTCCACCTCGACTCTCACACAGCTCCTGAACCATGAAAACTGAGGAAGTACCTCTGGTGTTTATGTACTGCCTTGTATTTACATGCATGCCAGGTGGTTACTGTAGGCGACTCATGTTTTTGTTGTTGTGTGCTTGTGTGACGTCTTTCGATCGCTAGTTAACTTCATTGTGTACTTTCCTTCCTTTCCTTTCATTAGATGCCCACAATTATGTTGATGATTATTCCGGCACTTTTGATGGTGTTCGCAACGTCCACATTTCAGTTCTGGTCACATTTCATCTCTGGTCACAAGTCCTTAAAATTAAATTGTTACACTGTCTCAAGTTCATTCTCTCTCTCTCCCTCTAAATTTAAAAAACAAACTGACTAATTGACTGGTCAATGGGAGGCACGTGACACAAAACATGTGAGTTAGAACTGTTTTTAGCCTATGCCGTGTGCGGTTGAGGGGACATTAAAAATCTATCTGCGTCAACTTTCGGTAGTCGGTGTGGAAGTCAGAGAGAAAAAAATCAGTTCTGACGAGATTATTGAAAATTAGGAATATTTCATTGCTGCAACATCAATTTTATTTAGCCTCCACATGAAACTGTGGAATCAGTCTTGGCTACGTCTGTCAGGTTCTTTCGTTCTTGTTAGGTAGTGGCAGGAACCCATTTCGTTTTCATCTGTTTACATTGGGCACTAGACCTCCAGGAAAAGAGCGTTATTGCCCTCAAAAGACGATGAACGGTCTAAGGGGAACAACTCAAGAAAATCGAAACACTCGCCAGCAATGACGAGTTATTGCCCATGTATGAAATGTCATTTTCCGGATCAATTCGGACATTTTCGGAGGTGACGTAATGTTTTCGAGTCAATTCGGCTATTTTCGTTAAAATCCGGAAGTCTTCGTATTCACGAGAGTGACGCAATGTCTAAATTATCATTCGGCTGTTTTCGGCAGCGTCCGGATAAGGGACACAACTGTGCCTAATTTGTCATAGGCATATATTTAAGAGTTGTTTCCCATAGACCATAAAACTAGTTGACCTTCCTTCCTGTTTCTGATCAACCACAATAATGCCTCGAACAATCAAAATACCCTTTTCCTTCTCTCTCTCTCTCTCTCTCTCTCTCTCTCTCTCTCTCTCTCTCTCTCTCTCTCCAATTACAGAAAAAATCTTCTAATCTTCTTCGGCACCTGGTGTTGCAAAGCAGTCATGATTGCAAAGCACCGTTGAAAAGCACATGCATGCACAACTTAAAAAACAACAACAGTATTATAAACTTCTCAGGGAAACAAAAACATACAAGGTTCAGGTGTGACTGATGCTGAGCCAGCTGACAATTTTTACACTCACATGCCATGACAGATTGTGGGGTTTTGTTTTAGGTTTTAGAGCTTGCTTAAACAAAACAAACCTCAAATAAAGGGCAGCAGAACCCTTCATTGGTTTTTGTGTGGCTGCACAAGGTGGTGACCCTGACACTTGCTCCCACATTCCAAGCCTAGCTGCCTTTCTGGCTCATCTCCCAGGAGAAAGGTTATGTATATTACTACTACTACTCCCACAAGACCTCTTAGACACTGCTCAACCCTGTCATCTTTTAAAGTCAAACTAAAAACCTTCCTCTTCTCACAGTATTTCCATCCTAACTAAGATGAGTACCAGTTCTCCTACAGTCATTGAGAGTGTGTGTGTGTGTATTGTGTGTGTGTGTTTGTTTGTGTGTGTGCGTGTTTGTAGTGCTTTTTTGTTTGTTTGTTTGTATAATACTTTATGTAAATTGTTTTGGTAGGACTATGCTCTACATGTGTATAGAATATCACATTTAGGTTAATATGTATCGTGTGAGTGCTCAGGGCGTTGATGAGCGCATGATAAATGTACATTATTATTATTAAAGATTTCTTGTATGGTGCAATTACCTAATACAGGCTGAACACGCACTACAAACACCCTCTCAGACATTCAATAATCCTTAAACCAACATGTACACATGCCTGCACACATGCACGTTTTCAGGCATATGGTCCTATATATATATATATATATATATATATATATATATATATATATATATATATATATATATAAAACCACTGACATAGTGACTGACAAACCACCCACCCACTCACATGCACGCAGGCAGTGGAGCAGTATTATAATGCTGATCAAGTTTAACGGACAGAATCGGTACAATGGCAGCACAGTTTACGCGACACCACATCAAAAACAAAAAATAAAGAGACTGCTTGAAAGCTAGACGATTCTTTTGTCCTCAAAAGGGGTGAAAGACATCTGGCTGCAAAACACCTGGTTGTCTCACTGATATCAATCACCTGCAAAATCCTAGAACACAGTCCACAGCAGTAGCATGAGACCAACACAGCACCCTGTGTGACAACCACCATGGCTTCTGCTGCAAACGCTGTAGGAGACATCACTTACTGTCACCATTCACAAGATCGCTCGCAGTCTCATCAGAGGGGAACAAGTTGATGTGATCCTGTTGTTCAGCATGGCTTTCAACAAGGTACCCCACCCCCGCCTGCTGGACTTCTGTGGGGTAATAAGGAGCAACAACCTCACCTGGAGAGGTTCCTTCATCAGCAAACGAGGCTGAAGGCATACACACTCGCACCAGCCAGACGTTCTGTGTAACATCAGATGTCCCACAGGGAACGGTCCTTGGGCAGCTACTTAGTCAGGCAGATCGTTGTTGTATGCAAGGAAGTGTCCAGGTAATGAGGGAGTGATCCTTCAAAGTGGCAATATGTAAAGGTGGAAACCTTGTGGTAAAGCAATGTGTGGAGTTTGACTTTCTCTGGCTGTGTGGTCACTGTGGTGGGAGTGGATACTGAACAACTGAAAAACCAGTGTGGTTATATCAGGGCAAGCAGGAGAGAGAAAAAATGACTGCAACAACAAAAGCAGCTGCAGGTTGTCTGGGGACATTCTGCGAGTTTTACATGAAAGTCTTATATTATGTTGTTTGTGTTGATCACAATAATGTTGGGGTTATCTTTTATCCAATACACTGACACATGGCTGAGTCACAAAACATTCTTTATTTCTAGAGATTATAACAACAGCCACCTCTAGAAATGGAGATAAATTCTCCAAATATGGCATGGGGCTGCCAGTGTGGTGGGGGTAATTGAATTTTTTATTTATATAAAAGGTCATATAAATTATGTTCTCAGTCTCACCCTCTTCCCCCCACCTCCATACCCCATTCTCCCTGTCCCTAATAAGTCTTATGGTTTCTGTGGACATTAAATATCATGTTTTGCACCCTACAGAATGCATTTGTCAGTGTACAACTACATATATATATATATATATATATATATATATATATATATATATATATATATATATATATATATATATATATTACACTGAGTGACCACAAGAGTTCAGCTGGAGAATGCTACAACAACAACATGAAAGTTTTTGTGTGCCAAAACATTTTTGCAAGCAAGTCTCTAGCTTTAGTTGTTAACTGTCATCACACTGACATATAGCATTAAATCTCTTCTATTTTTGTTGGTTGTAATCCACTAGATCAGTAGATGCTGTAAAATTTCACAAGATTTTGACGACTATGCTAGTGTGAGAAAAATAACTGTACAAGCTTAATCTAGGGAAAAACAACAACAACAACAACAAAACAGAGGAAGTACCTCTGGTCTTTATGTACCTTGTATAACTTTACACGCATGCCAGGTAGTTACTGTTGGCGACTCAGGTCTTTGTTGTTGTGCTTGTGTGATGTCTTTTGTTCGCTAATTAACCCATTGTGTACTGATTCCGTAGACTGCCTGTTCTACAGATTTCTTACTCTAGGAAGGTGAATTAGAACTACTTTTAGCCTATGCAATGTGCGGTTGTGGGGACATTAAAATCCAGCTGCGTCAATTTTTGGTCGTCGGTGTGGAAAGTCAAAGACAAAAATCAGTTCTGACGAGATTATTGAAAATTAGGGAGTATTTCGTCGCTGCAACATCAGCCGGCTTTATTTAGCCTCAACATTAAAACTGTGGAATCAGTCTTGGCTACGTCTGTCAGGTTCTTTCGTTCTTGTTAGGTAGTGGCAGAAATCCATTTTGGACTGTAGCTACAGACCTCCAGCAAAAGAGAGCGTTATTGCCTGCAAAAGACGATGAACGGTCTAAGGGGAACAACTCAGAAAATCGAAACCATCACCAGCAATGACGAATTATTGCCCATGTATATATATAACTCGTCATTTTCCGGATCAATTCGGACATTTTCGGAGGTGACGTAATGTTTTCGAGTCAATTCGGCTATTTTCGTTAGAATTCGTAAGTCTTCGTATTCATGAGAGTGACGCAATGTCTAAATTATCATTCGGCAGTTTTCGGCCGCGTCCGGATAAGGGACACAACTGTGCCTAATTTGTCACAGGCATATATTTAACAGAGTTGTTTCCCATAGACCATATTCTGCCCGATCTGTTCCTGATCAACCACAATAATGCCTCGAACAATCAATTTCTTCTTCTTCTTTTTTTTTTTTTTTTTTCTATTACAGAAAAAATCTTAAAATCTTCTTTGGCACCTTGTGTTGCAAAGCACCATCATAGATTCAAGGAGACTTGAAGAGAACACAGAAACGGACCGAGTGAAACGCACGCACACCTCACAAACGCGCACGCACAAGCGCGTGCTCGACACTGACACAACAACCATTTATTATATTACTTATAAAAGGCAAGTTCTGCCAAATATTATGTATTCTTTTGTTTTTGTCTAATCAAAAGGGGCTCAGTCTCAACAAGCATGTTTTGATCAACAAAGTTCCTATACAACTGAGGGATTGTCTAATGTGGGGAAAGCAGTTGACATCTCTTCCGAGGTGTTGGCAATGTACTTTGGTCTTCCGAGGGTGTCTCCATTAAACAACAACAGACATGTAAATATGATTAAACAGATTCATTCAGTGCGTTAGTATGTATCATAGGGGAAAAATGCTGCACCTTAATTCATACCAGCTGTTGTAATGCTCCCCCCCCCCCCCCCCTCCAGACCTCCCCCCCCCCCCCCCCCCCCCCACTCCAGTTGACAAATCTCTGTTGCGGCCAGATCACTGCATTCACCACACTGACCGAGCTGGTTCAGTCATGTCTTTACAGCCACGTGTCAAATAAAAATGCACATAGAATAAAGCATGGTGTTGAGAAAATTCATAATCATACACAAATTCACAATAACACGTTTTTGACACGTACACGAAAACCAGCAATTAAGAAGTTATGATTCCAAAGACGCATAGTGTGCATATTATACTATTACTACTACTCTCAGTTGAGCACATGATACTAATGATAGTTATTAACACACAGTTAAACTGAAATCACCACTTTGTTTTATAACTAAAAGCGAAGGAACACAGGGAGATAATGAGAGGAAAAAAGGAGAGAAAATAAAAGAAAGACAAAAAAGATAACACGCATCTCAGTGCCTTTCCCCCGCCCCCCCCCCCCCCCCCCCCCCAGCGTTATCACGATTCAGTCAACACTTTCAGTCGTGAACACACCTTCTATACTAATGTTAGAAGACAACACGATTGTACATCAGTATCGTCTTTTTTAATCAGAGTGTAGGACTGAGTGTCAAGGCTCAAAAACTTAAATCAAACAACTGAAATAAAGCTAATACTCGTATTGCCGGAGAACGTGTTCACCTCTTGGTCATATAGTGCAGTTTAGCTCCCTACTAAGCCTCTTAAAAGAGAGAGAGAGAGAGAGAGAGAGAGAGAGAGAGAGAGAGAGAGAGAGAGAGAGAGAGAGAGAGAGAGAGAGAGAGGAGGGGAGGGGGGGGGGGGGGTTATAACTTGTGCGTTTGGGTTGGTCATAATGGAACAGATGGTGTTTTGTGCAGTTCAACTAGCCCCCTTGTTAGAAGCTCCTTTACTAGTTTCGACGGTATTCAAGTTTGAGTTCAATGTTGCTTTAGGTCCACAGAGACCTTACCGACTATCCCGACTTTCACACAGCTCCCGAGCTCTCGGAAGA
Source organism: Alviniconcha marisindica (assembly GCA_018857735.1). Classification (NCBI taxonomy): domain Eukaryota; kingdom Metazoa; phylum Mollusca; class Gastropoda; family Provannidae; genus Alviniconcha; species Alviniconcha marisindica. The sequence goes on from JABMCL010002484.1 coordinate 2,343,680, forward strand.
GTATCTTACCCTTGGGTAGATACATACCGTTTCGCCTGATCGGGGAAGGAGTGGGGGTGGGGGGGGGGGGGGGTGGGGGTGGGGGGGGGGGGGGGGGGGGGGGTGGGGGGGGGAGGAGGTGAACACCACGCCAAACTGACAGAATATGTGGCGTCTTTGTGAAGCAGGTCGTTGTTCTAACGATGAATCACCGCGGACTCCTCCCCTTGAGAGAACTTCACTCCACCGAGGAAACAATAGTGTGGAGAGACCCTGGGGGATCTTGAGCCTGTTTACAATTACAAATTGTGAAATCACTCCGACAGAGGCTGTGACACAGACAAGTGGCGTTTGAAAAGCAGGTCGGTTTTCTTACGGTGAATCACCGCGGACCCCTCCCCTTGAGGGAACTTCACTCCACCGACGAAACAACAATGTGGAGAGACCCTGGGGGATCTTGAGCCTGTTTACGACCTGTTCGTGTTTCAAGCGAATTCACCATGTCAGAGGCTGTGACACACACGTGGCATATTTGTAAAGCAGGTCGTTGTTCTTACGGTGAATCACCGCGGACCCCTCCCCTTGAGGGAACTTCACTCCACCGACGAAACAACAATGTGGAGAGACCCTGGGGGATCTTGAGCCTGTTTACGACCTGTTTACCATTACCAGTGAATTTACCCTGTCAGAGGCTGTAACACGGACTAGTAGAGTCTTTATAAAGTAGGTATTTGGATTATTATTTCTTTGTTTTGTTTGTCATTTAGGGTGGCTGAATAACCGCGGACCCCTCCCGCACTTAGGGAAATTCACTCCATAGGCAAAACAGTCAAGTGTGCTGAGACCCTTGAGCATGTATGTTTACGACCCGTTTACGATTACCAGTGAAATCGCCCTGCTGTTGGCTGCGACACATGTGGACTACGTATGAGTCAATACCACAGAAGAGGTGGCGTAACACAACACATAGTTATGTTAGCCCTCAAAAATCGACCGCAAAATTCACCTCTTACCTCTGTTCCATTATGACCAAGCTAGAGTGTGAAAATGGTCTGAAAACAGCACTTTCCTTTATTTGACAGTGTGCAAAAAAAAAAAAAAAAAAAAAAAAAAAGGTCAGAAACTCTCGAACGGGGAAGAGGGATCAGTACCGGAAGAAATGACAGGAGGGTGGAACTGAGGGACAGGACGACCAGCAGCACAGGCTTTGACGTGCTTCCGTTTTCGCCTTCCCCCGCGCCTAGAGCGTACACGGGGTAGTCTTTAACCGATTCCTGGATCTTTTAGGTGAGAAATCACATAATTATGGCCGACATCCGACTGCCCGCTACTCAAAGAGAGTAGCTGTTGCCAAAAATAACGTAACCCGATACTTTTAGTGTCAATGACCCGACAATAAAACGCCGTGTAGAACACCGTCTCTGACAACCGACCTGTCGCACATCGCCGCTCACAGCCCAGGGCTGCTTGCACGTGCAGGTTACGGTCAGCCAGCAATGGCTGCCACACACTGCGAGGTGAACACAGTCCCGTGAAGGGAAGAACAATCCATAACAGCGCTTTTACATGGGGTGGAACGGATAGGAAATCCATCAACACAGCCCAGTCCACACACACACACACACCGAAACGCATCAACCTATAAAATTAATTTAAAAAAGAAAAGAAAAAACGTGCTGGTTTCCTACGTTTAGTGTGAATTATTGCCCTTTTTACCTCTATTTTTGGTTTCAACTATTGGGTCACACTTTCTGCTTTCAATGCCATTCAGCCTCAGGATCAGAAGCAGTTTTTCCTTTCAGGAGTAACTTTACAGAGTATTTCCTACCTCCGCATTAAGAATCCGCCCACTTGCACTGTGCACGACATCAATGAAACATAGGTGAACTACCGAATCGGAACGGACACAGGCCTATTGTGCATTAGATATGTAACACAGCCATGAAATTGGAGAGATACTGCTTCATGAAGCTGAATGGCTTTTCAAACACAACCTGAAAAATGTCGGGGTAATCCCCTTTATCAAGCTACAAAACGACAATTAAAACGAAACTTAAACGGTGAAAAACGACGGAAAATGAGATGGAAAGCTACGCCACTTATCTGTTTTGGGTTGAGCTATGTTGTTTTCCTGTCCAGTGCTTGGAAGAATGTCGACACGGTCTTGTTTCAGGTTTTTCAAACCAGCTACTCCAACCTAAAATGAACAAAAACTGGAGGCCTGTCAAATGAGGCAAATATATACCTACAACAGGGATAATTTCTGACGATAAAATTATATAGGAAATATTACCCGACAAACCCGCATTGTTCAAAAGCATACCTGAGCATACCTGTGAACGTTGGCAAAGGCTGACTGTAACAGACCACCCGTACCGCGGCAACATCTTGAACAAGTGCTCGAATCGAGCGTTGGGCGAACTCAGCTTGGAGTATTCACGAGAATCTTGTTCAGCACGGGATGTTCGAGTGAGTTTTAGTCCCAGCTCCAGCAACCACAGGCGCAAGATGTGATTAAAAATGAGTTGTGCGTGAGAAGCTAGAAAGAACTCGAAAGCATGGACATTTTAGTTATTGCATGCACCTATTTATTGCTCCCTTTGAAAAGAGAGCTCTCGAACAGCTACATTTATATACTGAGGCTAAACATTCACCCTTTTGGCCCCAAATGTATCACTCTGATTTCATGGAAGTCCGCAAACAGTGTAGATGGAATACCTACCTTTACAATAGCTTTGATGTCTGCCTTTCCAGGCTAATTCCCGTTTGCCCGGCGCATTCAGCTTCCATTTTCTCCAAATCTGCTTGAAACTTAAAGTGACGTGTGGTAGTTTAGTACACTGTTTGAATGTTGCTTACTTATGTTCATTGGCAAATTTTTAGGCATTTTCTTGCCATTAGCTTGTTAGGGAATAACACACTGTACGGCTTGGAAAACCGGTGCTTTACGGTTGTGCGCAAGGGGAAAATGTAAATGTCCTTTGTTGTTGTTATTTTTGTTGTATTCAGGAGAACAAACGCGGACCTTTCGTGTATTTCAGAAGTTGAACACTGTCGAGTGTTGCCCTCTACTTCTGACATCTCTGGCATTCGTTGCTTTTGCTAAAGCTATGCCACGGATTAAATTTCCCAGCCAGTCTACGGCCCATCACCTGATCACCTGTTTCTGGGTGACCAGAGAATGTGCCCATACCTGCAGGGCATGATCTGGACGATAGCGCTCCCGATGACTGATTTAATGATTGACACGGTTCCATTTTGGGGTTGTTAACTGATTAATTAATTGATTTAGGGATTTAGTGCGTGAACGACTGGTTGACCCAGTGAAACACAGTGTGATTAGATAGACCATTTATTGACTGACTGATTAATCGGATAATTATTGTTATTAGTACTGAGTGAACGATTGGCCTGTGTGCTTGACTGATAGGCTAACTGATTGTCTGACTAACTGGTCAACTGTTTGACTGACTGATTATGCCCACTGTTTGAACAGAGGGTGAGGTTCGCGATCCACGGACAGAGAATGAGACAGAAAGAGATCAGAGATGGCTGCATGTGTCCCCGGGTGTCCAGATCCCGGCCACTAAGTGGACGGCGCCGAGCAGCTCCAACTGCGTGTGTCTGAACGCATGCTGCCTCTCTGCACACTTCCTCAGCTGTGGGTCCTGCGTCCTTGGCCGTTAGACAGTCGTTGCTTCATCCTGACCACGCGGCTTAATTATCAGTGGGCACTGTGTTCGCGTAGGCTTAGCTAGGAGTATAATAAACATAGTGATGTCGCATGGATTATCTTGTTCGCGTGTGCAATGCCTGTGAAGCCCCAAAGTGTGTCTGCCTGTTAGTTTTTCTTTCTGCCTGTCGGTCTCCACGCCCTGACTGGGTGTTAATATCTATTTTTTATGTCCGTCCGTCTTACTGTCTGTCTCTCATATACAAACACGTCCACATACACACGCACAAACGAACGAGCACATGAACACACACACACACACACACACACAACACACACACACACACACACACACACACACACACACACACACACACACACACACACACGATCATAAGGACAAACATCGGAACTTTAGAAATTTCTTGCTGGTTTCCAAAAACACAAGGTCCGAGGAACATCAATGTCAATGCAGTTTGCATTCAAAAACAACAACAACAACAACAACAACAACAACAACAACAACAACAACAACAACAACAACGTTTGTTTTTACAACAAAATTAGGCAGTAGTATTATTTGTGCATCCAAATTTAAAAGTAACAATTTTTTTTAAGGACTTATGCAATAACTACTGCAATAAATGAATACTGCAAGCATAAACAAGCAATGCAAGGTGACCATAGTACAGCAATCTTCGCTGTGTATGAAACAAGTTTGTTCGTTGGGATTTCTGGATTATTTATTCTCCGATCAGGATGGGTTATTTTTGTGGCGGTTTATTTTTAAGTTTTTTTTTTTTATAGGCGACCTCGATTCTTGATTACACTGGATATACAGCTTCAACGTGGGAGTTTTCAAGAATGCATGTTGCTTAATTATCTAATTATCTTTCTTCAATTTTTTTCTCTCCAGTAACGACAGTCGACATTTCTCTACCAAAGCGTTAGTGATACGGAAACTGGCGGTTCTGAATTCATACCAATAATGAAACTAAAATCGACATTTCTTAATTATTCGCTTATAATCTATAAACACATCCGGTCTGTGAAATAAGGACAGAAAAGCCACCAGAACACATGCACAGATCCGTGAGCAATGGCTATGCCAACCCGTATGGCGTGGATCTGTCAACTCTGACCGCCTGCCGTATATATATAAATGAGCAGTTAAACAAGAAACACAATTCTTATCGAAAGAGGGTTCTTTAGCACAGCGTTTGATTGTGATTTGTTTTAACATATTTTGAAAATGTATGGCCGATATTAACGAGTTCAACACATAATCACACATAAGTACAACTTTTAGCATTCAGATCTGCAACATTCTACGCTCTATAGTAAACAACAATATAGCAGATGGCCAAGTAAATAAACAATAGTGATTGGTGATAAACTAATCAAAATAGCACGATGTCGCATGTTGATTTGATCAACTAATGTGTGTATAACGTAAGCAACCAAACATTATTGAACGTTGAAACGAAATTCAGTCTCTTGCACACACACACACACACACACACACACACACACACACACACACACACACACACACACACACACACACACACACACACACACACACACACACACACACACACACACACACACACACACACACACACACACACACACATTCGCCCGCGCGCACGCTTGACTGAGAAAAATGTAACAGGTGACTGCTAAACAGCATTTCGTTAACAATGAAAAAAATCAATGAAAAGCCAACAACAGGACTTATTCGTTTTGGGATCAAATGGATCTCTTGGTTTTGTGGAGTTAAAAGAACATCTGTAAATCTGGATCCTTTAGTCATATGCTGAGGCTGCACTAGCTCAGCACGAACAGATGTATACGAGAACTAGCTAGACAGATCAAGGGAAAAACCAACAAAACATTTTTTGCAAATAACAAAGGCTGTCAGCCTGAAGCACTGGTTCAGTTAAATGAAAATTCAACTAAAGTTAAGTGAGAATTCAACTAAAGTTAAATGAAAATTCAACTAAAGTTAAGTGAGAATTCAACTAAATTTAAATGAAAATTCAACTAAAGTTAAAATGAAAATTCAACTAAGTAACACTTTAATCATCCCGCAAGGGACAATGCCATCAAAGATAAACATGCATCAACAGACATAGTCAACGATATGACCATCCCATCCCACCCTCGACGTCAACCCACACACGGTCATAGTCATCACTGCTGTCCCGAGATGGATGTTCTACTCCTGCACAGCGGGCAGCCCTGACGGCTCCTTCGTTTGCTTCCCACTCTGCATGCTGCTCTTCCGCCGGGCTTCGCTGATAATATCCGGCAAACTGCCCGATCGTTTCCGTCTGCCCGACATCTCCAGCGACTGCTGTCGGAGCTTCTTGCGCATCAACTTCCGGCGGAAGAGCTTCTCTCCGTCGATGAGTTCCCTGGACGGAAAGCCGTATCGATCACAAAGCAAGAATGTAGCAGCAACGGCAACTTCTGTTCAATTAAATTAATGACGCAGGTCTTGGTTGTTATGCTCGTGTGACGTCTGTTGAGCGTTAATTAATAATTGTTTGTTGATTCTATACACAAGCGATTATGGCCTCATTTTGCTTCAGATTATAAAGACGGGTAGCAAACCAGAGTACTCGGAGAAAAACAGCGACCTCTTGACAACCAGTCCCAAATTCAGATTACTACTGTTTTTGCTGCTGCTGCTGTTATTACTACTTCTACTATAAAACTTACGGGTAGACGGGTAACAAAGCTGAGTACTCGGAGAAAACCAGCGATCGCCTGACAACCAGTCAGATAATAGGATTATTGCTACTGCTGCTACTACTACTACTAACACCATCACCAATACTACTACTAATACTATACCAGTAACAACTGCTATTACTTATTGTCATTTGTATATGTCACTGCAAGCCGTCATCTTTATTATCACGATTATAATTATAAATGAAATACTATATTCATTTGTTAAAAAAAGCTGTTTATTCATTGTTCAGTAATACGATTGATCATTTACCCATTCACTTCAGTTAGCTATCGTTTTCCAATCGTCGAGGTACTTACCGTGAACCAGTTCCTCCAGTAACCTTTAGCCGGTAGTGACGCAAACAGAAAGACAAGCTGGTGTTAGAGGCAATGTTAGTATGTTAGGTCACACACAGCCACACAGATACACGTTAGATCTTTCGAGGAAGAAAGATGCTGATGTTAATTGTTAGAGAGTACAAAACATATGTTTTAGACGTTTCTCCTAGACCGAAAAGCGCGCGCTCGCACACACACACACACACACACACACACACACACACACACACACACACACACACACACACACACACACACACACACACACACACACACACACACACACACACACACACACACACCGCCCGAACATACACCACACACACACATTCACACACACATACACACACACACATTCACAACACACACACACACACACACACACACACACACACACACACATACACACACACACACACACACACACACACACACACCACACACACACACACACACACACACACACACACAACACACACACACACACACACACACACACACACACACACACACACACACACACACACACACACACACACACACACACACACACACACACACACACACACACACACACGTAACTGAACGCACGCTTAATAGACCCCATACTATATGCAACTGTCTGCGCTCTATATTAGTAGTAATAAAAATTAACAATCACTGCACACAGGAAATATTATTTTGATTTGATCAAATGATTTCAGCAAAGTACCGAGGTTAAGCTACAAGCAAAAACAACGAAGAAGAAAGAAAAAACATGACACAACTAAAGCTACTTTTATCAATGCCGACCACCATGACACGTGAGGAATCACATTTTTAACTTCTCTGAACTAATTCCTTTCCGTGGCAAACGTCGAACGAACGAAAATTTTGTTATTAACGAGGGTACAAATGAGTACAAAACACAGCACCTTTTTGTTATTAACGAGGTTAATAGAATAATTACAAAACACAGCACCTTTTTGTATCCAGCCGCAGATCGAGAAACATTTCCAAATTGAGAGGAATAAAGGAAACACCCCATCTGAGAGCTGAACCTCCCACCCCATCCCCTTCAACCCCTTCACAGCCCTCAAAATAATATATGCTTAACTTTTATCAGGAAAGAAAGTGCGTACGTTTAAACGAGCTCAGATCAGTGTCTATTTAAATTTGTGAATTAAGGTCAGCTTTTTGTCGTTGTTAATAGTTTGCTGCAGTCTTGATGTTGTCTTCTTTTTGCTATATGTTGTTACTTTAATCATCTTAAGATCAGTTCAATATCGTTATTGTGAAAAGACGTTCAATAAAAAGAAAGAAGTCAGGAAAGAAACACTAGATCCAGAATCGACGTAGTAATGAGAGAACGATGACGCCGAACAGTCACCAGCCTTTGTATGATTGTCAGCTGATACAGGGGAGACATGTCCATGTCACAAAAAGGCTTCCTTCTTGGATCGGATTCGGCTCCTGAAAGGATTGCAGTGGGTTTTATTTATGCTGAGGGCTACGTGAATCCCTCTCTGTTCACTTTGTCTGTAAGGTCTGTTTGAGCTAGAGACATTGTTTCAGAACTTCCACTTTAACTTACACATTTCACATGTTCTACCTGCACATACGGCTAGCATCATTAGTATTCAGAATAATTCAAACCACAACGCGTTGTGCAAGGGGAGAAAATATTGCAGTGACGTGTTCAATGACGTCACGGGATGATGACGTACTTGAGGTCAACGATGCCGTCCTTGTTTGTGTCCAGTCTTTCCATCAAGTCCTCCAGCTGACCCACCGTCATCGGCACGTTGGCGCTCTGGACACAAGAAACTTGCTCAGTTTTGTTGTTGTTGAATACTTGATGAATGTCTGTTGGATGTGTACTCGTTATACATTTGCTCTATTGTGGGCTTTTTATTCTGGGACATTAGAATAGCTTAGGACTAAATTTCTGTCATCTTCCATAGGTCACTAACATGCCATTGTTCAGAAGGATCTTTTTTTCTTTCTTTTTCTTTTTCTTCTTCTTTCTTATCTTCCTCTGAAACGCTCCCCCTTTCATTCATCGTCGTCTCTTACCTTTTTGAACAGTAATTGTCTTCTAAATTTCATACACAGACAACCACATTAACAGACATATACACAGACGCACACATACAGACACATTGATTCAGACACACAACAAACACACACACACACAACACACACCACACACACCACACACAACACACACACACACACACACACACACACACACACACACACACACACAGACACACCAAACACACAACACACACAACACGACACAACATATCAGACACAGACACACACACAACACACAGACACACCAAACAACAAAAATAAACACAGACACGGACATACAGACAAACTACAGACACAGACCACAGCACAGACACAGACACAGACACAGACACACACAGCACACAACACACACAACACACACACAACACACACACACACACACACACACACACACACACACACACACACACTCTTACACACTCCACACACACACCCCACACACACACATCTCACTACACCTCCTCTCTCTCTCACTCACACACACACACACACACACACACACACACACACACACACTCTCCTCTCTCTCTCTCACTCTCTCCACACACACACACACACACACACACACACACACACACACACACACCACACACACCACACACACACACACACACACACACACACACACACACACACACACACATCACTCCTCTACACTCCCACACACACACACACACACCCTCGCTCTCTTCTCTCTCTCCTCCTCTCTTCTCTCTCACACTACACACACACACACACACACACACACACACCACACACACCACACACCACTCACACACACCACACACACACACACACACACACACACCACACACACACACACACACACACACACACACACACACACACACACACACACACAACACACACACACACACACACACACACACACACACACACACACACACACACACACACACACACACACACACACACACACACACACACACACACAGTACATTCACACCACTCACAATAAGCCCCTTGGCGAATTCCTCCCTGGTGACAGTCATACTCCTGTCGGCATCGAAGCGCTTGAACAAGTCGATCACACGGTACGCCTTTTCACTCATGTACTCATACAGTGCCTGGACAGGGTCCTGGTTCACACAAATAGAGACTGGGATGAAAAGGTTAGTGGTGGCTGCGCAGGATGTGTGTAGAATCTACACCTACTGGTGCGTTTTCTGTTTTAAAGGGGAACCGAAATTAAGAAGCATGCACGGGCCCTATCCATAGGAATGGATGGAAGTGAGAATAGACGTACAGCAAATTTTTCGTTCGATTTTTGGTCTTGTTTGTTAAGAATCGACGTTTGGAAGTTTGAAAGTCGCGTGAACACGACCGTGAGTGAGGCTATTTTGTGAGCAGCAGTCTGTATCAGTGATGTCATAAAAAAATAAATAAAAAAAAGCAAGCCGCTATACATGGCAAAAATACCATATACGTCAGGGGTGGTCAGTTTTTCTCTACTCTTGAGTGGCAAAGAGCGGACCAACATGGCTGCGTCCTGACAAGCTCAAACTGGAAGATACGTAACACTTCTTTTGTATAAATATTGAAATAAGGAAGTTAATGCCTTCTGGCTGGTCAGTCCTCGTACTCTTCTTTCATTTACCACAACTGGATGAAGACTTGAATAAGTGCGAGAACTACCCATAGCTTTTAAAAACTCTTCTCCAACGAGAAAGAAGACGAGAGCTAAAGAAAGGAAAAGAAGGAGGAAGAGGAGGGGGTGGTGGTGGTGGTGGTGGTGGACAGATAGAAGAGCAGGATAGTCAGAAGACGAGGAGAAGTCAAACGGTGGGGTAGCTGACTGACCATGAAGGAGGAGATCTTGTCGCCTTCCTTGACCATCGTCTGGCCTTTCTTGATGACAGGTCCGGTCCTGCACACCATGAAGCGTGTCTTCTTCGTCTCCTCCAGCAGCTTGACGAACTCTTCCTCCACCACGATGTTCTGTCGCACCAACATCAATCATCATCATCATCATCATCATCATCATCATCATCACCATTATCTTCATCGTCGTCGTCTTCTTTATATTTCCATGGCCATTTTTGATGTACCTCTAGTGGAGTTTACGTGTACACGCATGCCAGGTGATAGTTACCGTAGGCGACTCAGGTCTTTGTTGTTGTACGTATTTCGAGCGCTAAGTAACTCCCTTGTATGTTGAAAGTGAAAAAGTCATCATGATCTTATTCTTACAGTAATCACAATCACAATCATCATTACATTCTGTTTTGTTGCATCATCGTCATCATTACCATCAACATTGTTATCATCATATCCATCAACATCGTCATCGTAGTATTGTCATTGCCATCTTTTTCGCTGATACGCGCAGGACGCTGCCAGTTCATGCCGTTTGGTGGCGGTGCTGGAGTTGGGTCGGAAGCAAAACCCTGAGGTTCACACACACACACACACACACACACACACACACACACACACACACACACACACACACACACACACACACACACACACACACACACACACACAC
>JABMCL010002484.1:2367500-2375000 GCA_018857735.1 Alviniconcha marisindica
ATTGCAATGGCAGTCACTCGAAAACCTCAGTCTGTCTGTCTCTCTCCCTAGCAGAGAGAGAGAGAGAGAGAGAGAGAGAGAGAGAGAGAGAGAGAGAGAGAGAGAGAGAGAGAGAGAGAGAGAGAGAGAGAGAGAGAGAGAGAGAGAGGGGCGCTCATTTTTAAAGCAAACAAATACAACAGATAATTACCATACTCACCAAAATAAACTTCACTTGTAACGTCGCTTTACTCCTTTTCGTTAATGGATCTCTCCCGTTGGCGTCATTTGTGATCTATTCAGTCTTCAGTCAAATTGTGACATAATCTTCACACACTGTCACTTTACTCAAGCAACGCAGTTCCACCGGTCACCATTAATCTGTCATTTAATCATGCCAGTTCTGACTGAAACCAAGTTTTAGGACAACTTAAACTCCGCGTAGAAGAAACACATTAACCCAAGAACGCTTTCCTGAAAACTTGTGCCTGTATGTGAAGCATAACACTTGAACGAAGCGAAGTGTTCCAGAAAAGAAAAAAAAGAAACAGGATAAGCAAAATCACACACCAGAGAAACTCATTTCCTGCTGGCTAACACCGTACACAATGTCGAACCAGTGCGCCATGTAGACTTAGGACCACGTAACACACAGGCTCTCAGGGTAGCAGATTATAACGCTACATAGAATCACTTAACACAAACACAAACACACACTGCCATTGACACCACCACGTCTGCACCTTTCCCCGCTAGGCTGGGGTTCTTTGATAAGACAACCGGCCCGGTCCATGGCCACTCAATTACCCGTCATTATTGTGATATCGCGGGCCACTTTCTCAATCAGCACAGTGCAATCAAGCGGCGACAGCGGTGACGGATTCCTGTTAGGCACGCAGTGTGTGCAGAAAAGAGGCAGATTACAGAAGTTAAAGGACCCTTCGTGCTTCTACACGTATATCATTTCGTTCATATCAAAACCCACGCTTCAATAGTAATTTTTATTTGTTTTTTGCTGTACAGTATTTACCAAAAAGTTTCATTCCTAGGGCTTAAAGCATAGAACATACTAAAGACTTATATTCATAAATGTTCTTTGCAAAATGTAGAGATTTGAGTGACATAATTTGCGAGTTAAAAGGGCGAAAAGTATGAAGATACTGCGTGCGTGCGTGCGTGCGTGCGTGCGTGCGTGCGTGCGTGCGTGCGTGCGTGCGTGCGTGCGTGCGTGCGTGCGTGCGTGCGTGCGTGCGTGCGTGCGTGCGTGCGTGTGTGTGTGTGTGTGTGTGTGTGTGTGTGTGTGTGTGTGTGTGTGTGTGTACGTAATTATCTATCCGTCTTATGATTGGACAGATTTACAATTTTGTTTACGCGAATTTTGTTCTGATCATAAACTGAAATGTTATGCCCATCAAGCTCACGCATAATCCCATGACGAAAAAATAAATGCGACCCCGCTCCTTTAAAGATTACTGATTGTAAGCTGGCATCGTAATCTAACGGTAGGCAAACGATACGTGTTTGTACGCGCCGCGGGCTTCCAAGACTGATTAACGGTCTTAACCTGCACAATAGGCAGCGCTGATTATGTGGTGGCATACATTTTTGTCCCACTGGGAAAGCCACCCACAGGAAATTGTTTTTTTCTCCTTTATTCTGTTTTGTTTGTTTGCTTTTGTTTCTTCTTCTCCTTATTCTATCGCCCTGATATAACCGTACCGGTTGACTGGGCATAAAACATCAACTTACTCCTTATTCTTTTTGGGTGCGGTGGAGGGGGGGGGGGGGTAGAGTGGAACTATCCAATCTACTCATCAAACTTTTAAGACGGGCTTTGCATCAAACTAACAAAATAGGCTGGGACTGCCTTGGGTTCCATTATATAATCCTTGCTGCTTTGACCCATAATTGTCTCTAATTGTTTTTATAGTGTTTTACATTCTTTTATCTGGTGACACCTTCCTCTCCTCCCCGCGCCCCTCTCGCTTCCTCCTGTATTGGGATACTGTGAACACAAAAATTAAGGTCGTCTTTGCTGAGAGTCCACAGCTTGGTCCCCCCCCCCTCCTTTTAAATTTTGTTTGTTTGTATAAGCCTGGAGTAGGTCAGAGTATAGATTTCACGCTTCGCATATTCACAAGTTTCCCGACCCATGGCATTGAATAAAGGATTGTTTTGAACAATGGGCTGAATTAATCTTCCGGTGTTATGGGGGGGGGGGGGGGGGGTCACAACACAGTAAGAGTAACAATTCCAACATTTTATTGAGGAAGATGTTTATAGTAGATAACGTATAATAATGAGTTACTGCAAAGGGTTTCAAGGTCTTAGAACACTAGTCGTCATTGTAAAACCAGTCTCTGTAACTCTTTTTCAGTGGTGTATGTGTGTGTGTGTGTGTGTGTGTGTGTGTGAGAGAGAGAGAGAGAGAGAGAGAGAGAGAGAGAGAGAGAGAGAGAGAGAGAGAGAGAGAGAGAGAGAGAGAGAGAGAGAGGAGAGAGAGAGAGAGAGAGAGAGAGAGAGAGAGAGAGAGAGAGAGAGAGAGAGAGAGAGAGAGAGAGAGAGAGAGAGAGAGAGTCTTCATGTAATTCTGAGAAGGTACACACGAGCCACAGGTACTGGAGTAACTCCATGCATGATAATACTAAACAAATTAAAAAACACACTTTTGGGTGGGTGTCTCCAACTATTTGCGACAGACATATTATGAAACAAACGCTCGTGAAGGCGACTGACCCAAGAAGACACATTCTAAATAAAGAACTCGACTACATGCTTGCAAACGTGCACGAAGAACTGAAGCAGATCAAAACTGTCAGAATTCGCAGTACCTGTCCAGGACACGTTCATCAAATAACCGTTTGACCATTACGAAGATTAACGGATTAGTTCACAGCTCCATAGTTCTTCTGGCTCGGACTGAGTGCACCACGACTGGTGGGGTGGGCTTAACTATAAGAACGTATGTGTAACAAGGACTGGTCCTTTCTAGTTAAGCTATCTTAACAAAGGGAGTACGGAATGTTACAGATACGAGGTGAGGAAATGGTGGGGTGGTGCAGTGAGGAAAAGAAAGTATGTTTTTAATCCCTTCCATACAGTTGTGATAAATCATTACGTCTTTAGAAGTCCATGCTCGCTAACTCAAAATTCGTGGGGTGTCTGTGTGGTCGGGAAGTAGATTAATGATAATTATAATCACATTTTGCACAGTCATTCATAAAACTACATTATTATGTGTACATGTGGTTCATTTTATACCTAACCTTAACTGCCCCGTGTTTCAGGTCTCAAAACATTCAGAAAGGTCCTCTTTTGTCCGTATATTGTCATCCGCTTCCCTCTCCTTACCTGTCTATCTCTGTGCGTGCGTGCGTGCGTGCGTGCGTGCGTGTGTGTGTGTGTGTGTGTGAAGAGGGACTGAAGGAAACTTCTATCCACTGAAGCATAGTAACACAAATAATTGTAAATAATCAAGCTACCGTAATTCGTATTTCAAATTTAGAGCATATTCAGTATTCATGCAGCCAACTCCACAGTTCGGCGTGTTGCTACTTATAAAAATAGCCTACTGGAATGAGAGAAATAAAATGAAATCAGTTTAGCTTATTGCGCCTGACCGAAAATAACGTGCAGAGATTTAGGCCTCTGGGCTCTCTCTCTCTCTCTCTCTCTCTCTCTCTCTCACACACACACACACACACACACACACACACACACACACACACACACACACACACACACACACGCACACACACACACACGCACACACGCACACACGCACACACGCACGCACGCACGCACGCACGCACGCACGCACGCACGCACGCACGCACGCACGCACGCACGCACGCACACACACACACACACGCACACACGCACGCACGCACGCACGCACACACACGCACACGCACACACGCACGCACACACGCACACGCACACGCACACACACGCACACGCACACACACGCGCACACGCACGCATGCACGCACACACACACACAAACACATACAGGCGCGCTCGCACACACACGTAGAGTCTCTCTCTCTCTCTCTCTCTCTCTGTGACACACGCTTGAGAAAAAATCAGTCGCCTCCGATTTCAACTGGTCTTTTGTTGAGCTTAAAGGACACGACTTCCAATAGCTGAGTGGTTCTGATCGAATGCCTTACTACACCCGTCACTTCCAGAAATCGTAAATCTTCCCTCTGGACTCACGGAGAGTCAAAACCGATTACTTCGATTGGACTCACAGAGAGTATGAGACCAGTTAATTCGTCTAGATGCACGCAGCGTATGGCAAGTTCATTAGACTGGACTAAGGCAGCGTAATTCGACTGGTCTGCACAGAGTAAGACAGGTTAATTGACTGAACACACGCTGTGTATCGAAAATCAGCTTTCAGAACATTTTCTGAGGCAGCGTCCCAAAGCGATGTTAGAAAAAGTGTTAGATATCGAAAACCAGTTGCTGAAGCTAATGATGGGTGGGGGGAGGAGGGGGGGAGGGCGGGGGGGGGGGGGGGGGGGGGGGGGGGGGGGGGGGGGGGGGGTGAAGGTGCTGCTCAATTTACTTACGTGCTATTCATATAAACGTGACGTAGGTGGGTTTTGGTTCAGTAAAGTGATCACACCAAAACAACGATATTCTCAAATGCATGAACACACACTCGTACATGTCCGTGTGGACATTGAAAACTGAACACGGACTGATTAGAACAAGTTTAAGTTTGCTGTATTAACATTTTTGTGAGAATGTGATAAACTGAGAAACGGTTCAGTTCAGTGTTGCTCTACGTCCACAGAAACCATAAAGTTTATTAGGGACGGGGAGCCCAGGACGGGCACCTCGACTTTCACACAGCTCCTGAGCTCTGAGAAAAACGGTACAGAAAAAAGTCCATAGTGTGTGAATGAGACAAGCATATTACAGTGGTATGAATAGTTAAGCGGATATGGTGAATAGCCCTATACGTGTTTATAATTCTAACCTAACTGACGATTTTAGTTCAAGATTATTTTCGAGAATAAAACGTGCATGACTCATTTAGTTAACATTTTACAACATGAACAATAATACATTTGATTTGTAAGCAAAGATATTTGTCCATATGGCAAAGGTCATTATGTGTGGTTACAGACAACTGAGATTAGCGTCCAAGGGAGACAATTCATGTATTCTGAAAAGGTTTTGAGGTGCTTAGAGTTATCTCAAGTAAGATAGGTACTCCCATTCTTCTGCAAGTAAACCAGCTGGAAGTTAAGTATTCATTACTTGTTTGCAGAGTAAGTGTGTTTGTTGCTTGAAAAACGGCTTTAGTCTGAAAATTTGCTAATATTTGTACAGTCCTATTAAAATAGACATTCTTTTAAACTTTTCGTGTGCTTTTGTGACGGGTATGAGAGAGAGAGAGAGAGAGAGAGAGAGAGAGAGAGAGAGAGAGAGAGAGAGAGAGAGAGAGAGAGAGAGAGAGAGAGAGAGAGAGAGAGAGAGAGAGAGAGAGAGAGAGAGAGAGAGAGAGAGAGAGAGAGAGAGAGAGAGAGAGAGAGAGAGAGAGAGAGAGGGGCAGAGGCAGAGGCAGAGACAGAGGCAGAGGCAGAGACAGAGAGGCAGAGAGGCAGAAAGACAGAGGCAGAGAGAGACAGAGAGAGATAGAGACAGAGACAGAGACAGAGACAGAGAGAGCAGGATTATTTTATTTTCAGTCTACGCTGCTGAGTTAAAATTCTTACTTTGAAGTTTTATTTTGTACTCTTCCACTCGTCACGTTAAATGTACTTGAGGTAATCTAGCTGTCTCGATCTTTCCTAAAATATAATTTATTTTACGGAAATATGCCTGCGGTCGGGCATAGTTTAAAGCCTAGAGTCTCGTGATAAAACGCAGCAGACCATTATCTGTACTGCTTCATGAACTTCAAAAGATAGCACACCTTGAAATATATTTTCCGTTTTAAATTCGGGCAGTTCTTCGTTGGGCACAAGTATTCAGGATGTCCCACACAAGTATTCAGGATGTCCCACACAAGTATTCAGGATGTCCCACACAAGTATTCAGGATGTCCCACACAAGTATTCAGGATGTCCCACACAAGTATTCAGGATGTCCCACACAAGCATGTTGCTCTTCTGTCTGTGGTTACTCGTTGTTGTGGCGAAGATGTCCACTAACACAGCTACTCGTGCTGACGACGTGGATGTTCAGTCACTGCTGACTCTAGTCCAGCAGCAAGCCGCTACTATGCAGGCACTGCAAGCAAGGGTGGATGCGCTAGAAAGTAAAGACCAAGCTCGTGACCATAGCCTGTCCGTTGTTTCATCTGACTTGAGGAACCTTAGCCTCAGAGTGGGAAAACAAGGTAGGCTGTCCGTAACTGGCATTTGACCCCGCCTTTTTGTGAGTGTGCGCCTCACACGTTTCGTCTGATTGGTTTAATTAAAAATAATTTTGGAATCATATACGTGTTTATTACCAATTCTAGTTTATTAACAGTTTATTACCAGTTCTACACATGTTTTATTACCAGCCTTTTTGTGAGTATGCGCCTCACACGTTTCGTCTGACTGGTTTAATTAAAAATAATTTGGAATCATACACATGTTTATTACCAGTTCTAGTAATGTTTGGAAACAATGAATTTTGTTATTGTTATTTCTATGTTGTTTTAATAATAATTATGGATGTATGTGAAAAGCACGTGCAATGGCATAAGACATGTGAATGTGAATTTCATTTAAGTAAGAGAAGTGAGTCAAGTTCTCTGGAACATAAAAGAAGCCAGTAAAATGACTGAACTTAAGTTAAAATTGTGGTTTATGGACATCGTCTAGTGGCTTTGCCGCTCGCAGTTAACAAAACATTATCAAAACACATGAAAGGCTAAAAAAACGCAATTTATTAGGACAAAAATACAGTGCAAATTTTCGGTGTAATCCCCTTTGTGAAGCTACAAAACGACCCTTGAGCCTTGAGCCCTTTATGTGTTTGGATCTTCTCTTGGAACGCTAGCAGTCATTCTTGTTTCAGAGTTTTTTTTTAACGCACCATTAAAATGGCCCACACAGCTGTCCATAGGCTTGTTATTGTGGAATCATCTGGTGGTAGTGACAGAGAAGCATTATATATAGTTCCACTTCTTTCCTCTCCTCCCACACCCACCCACCTCCTGGGGTCTGATGTGTATGATTGTGCCATGGTGCGTGCGTGCGTGCGTGCGTGCGCGCGCGTGCGTGCGTGCGTGCGTGCGTGCGTGCGTGCGTGTGTGTGTGTGTGTGTGTGTGTGTGTGTGTGTGTGTGTGTGTGTGTGTGTGTGTGTGTGTGTGTGTGTGTGTGTGTGTGTGTGTGTGTGTGTGATATTGTTTTAATTGCTGTGTGTGTTACTTTAATTAATTATTTTAATTATATTCCCTTGTGATAAGCAGAAACAAGTATGTGATCATAAGTTAATTACTATTTTATGACGACGTCACAGTTTGTTCTATATTTATAACCATGGTTAAGGTAAGACCCATTGTTGGTGGT
>JABMCL010002484.1:2382500-2385000 GCA_018857735.1 Alviniconcha marisindica
TTGGCTCAGTTTTTTTTGATCCAGCCGGTATTTTCATGGAGCCGTCGTCATTTCCCGTCGCTTTCCGACTTCTTTGTGTGCTACGGAGGGAGACTTCTTTCTCCTGTCCGACGTAAAAGACGAGGAGTCCCGACACATCTCGCCCCCACGTGGAATAAACGGCAGAAGCTCTCGTTGCTAGGTTACTACGCGTTGACATGACCCCGATCATTACTGTGTTACTGAGTGTGGGGCGAGTTCCATACAGACGTGTCCTTCCACCCACCACCTCTTTAGGTTCTTCACACTGTTTTTGAAGAAGGGACATATACTGCAGTCTCTCATGTTGAACAATCAGCAAGCCTATCACATACCCACCGATTAAGAGAATCACGTCTATCGTCTTTTTCTTACATTTCATTCGCATTATGACTACTTGCAGTGGCGAGAAAACCTATAAATATACGTTGTGCAATACCAAACGCACACCCCAATAGCGATAGACTGCCGACCTATACAATGTGTGTTTAATGCAACAAATGTATCTGGGTCTTGGAAAGGTGATGCTACGCTAAGTTTGGTTTTTTGTTCTCCCTAAGTAGCCTTCACGAGTGTTCACGGGGGGGGGGGGGGGGGGGGGGGGGGGGGGGGGGGGGGGGGGGGGGGGGAGCGGGGGAAGGGAGTCCGGGAGTCCAGCTGTTTTCACAGTTCAAAATGAGCTACACGTGAAGCCTTCTCAAAACATAATTAGTTTAACATGTACAGTAGATGACATTAAAAACTGAATATCGGAGATTTTTTTTTATTGTTTTTGAAAATGCCCCATTTTTGTTTTTTTTTTTTTTTCCACGCGAAAAGCCGAGTAGGATAAAAGTAGGATCTAGCAGACCCCAGACAGCGAAGCGGCAGCTTGCCAAACAGGGGCTTGTTTTTCAAAAGTTCTGTTTTCATCTCTCTCTGTGTGCCTCGTGTGTGTGTGTGTGTGTGTGTGTGTGTGTGTGTGTGTGTGTGTGTGTGTGTGTGTGTGTGTGTGTGTGTGTGTGTGTGTGTGTGTGTGTGTGTGTGTGTGTGTGTGTGTGTGTGTGTGTGTGTGTGTGTGTGTGTGTGTGTGTGTGTGTGTGTGTGTGCGGTTGTGTGAATGTGCGGGCGCGCGCCCGTGTGTATGTGCGAGTGGCGAGTGGGGGGGGGGGGGGGGGGGGGTCGGCAACTGCCCGACTTCAGCTGATCACCGAATCACTCAAACTCAACTAATCACGCAACTCCCCTCCTGCCGGCCCCCCCCTTCCCCCTCCGATACCCCGTGTTGTGTACAATTTGTTAGAATTTTAATATATACTTTTGCGCCTCTTCGTTCTTTTACTTGTTAGAATCGTCATAGTCTTCGTTGCTCCCTTCTCACTCTATACTATCCCTCAGGCCCCTATCATCAAGCGTCAGAATTGGAATCACCACTTCTATGCCTACAACGTCTTACCCGAAAACATCCACACTCTTCTGAAAACGCCACGTCTGACTGTTATTCGGACATCAAAAACTGGATGACACAAAACAAACTTCAACTAAACGGTGACACGACAGAAGCGATGCTCGTAGGAACAGGACAAAAATTGTCCTTCACATCCATCCACACTCTTCAGCTTGACGATATCTCAGTTCTACTCTCTGAGTCTGTCAAAAGCCTCGGCGTTCTCCTCGACAGAACACTGTCCATGGAGGATGTCATTCGTCAAACCTCCAGATCCGGCTGCAAGTTCCATCGAATTAGTTCTGTCCGGAAGTATCTTTCCACCGAGGCTACAATGCAACTGGTCACCTCACTCATTCTGTCACGCCTCTTTTTTTCTGGTTTGGCTGCTTCCTCTGTCCGTAATTTATAACCTGAGTCGCATTCAGAACTGTGCTGCCCGCCTCAGCATACTGAAAAAGGTCAAACTGACCTCATCACCCCTCTGTTTCAATCTCTCCACTGGCTCCCAATCCCACGAAGAATTCAATAAAGGATAAATACTCCCTCCTATAAATGTATTACGCGCACTGCTCCATCTTATCTCAGTGACTGTCTTCAACTTAACCCTCCGTTCCTCTCTGCTCTGCGTCTGATACTGTCAGCGTCCAGATTCCTCGTACCAGACTTTCCACTGTTGGTTCGGCGCCTTTTCTGTCTTCGGCCCCTATGCATGGAATGACTTAGCCTTACCCTTCATCTCAGAAAGAAACCCGCTTGGGACTCCTTTAGATCAAACCTCAAGACATTTCTTTTCCCAAAACAATAGACGTGCTGCCATGTTTTCCGTTCCGCGCTGCTCTATTCCTCCGCCTCATGTCTCGTTTGTTGTCCGTTTAAGTTGTGAAGTTAAGTTTTGTATACTCGTGTGTGCGGGGGAGCATGTGTGTGTGAGTGTGTGTGTGTGTGTGTGTGTGTGTGTGTGTGTGTGTGTGTGTGTGTGTGTGTGTGTGTGTGTGTGTGTGTGTGTGTGTGTGTGTGTGTGTGTGTGTGTGTGTGTGTTGTGTGTGGTGTGTG
>JABMCL010002484.1:2392500-2397500 GCA_018857735.1 Alviniconcha marisindica
CAGTGTTTTAGTTTGTGAATAAAGTGTAGTAGCATTTGTTGAATGCTTTGCTGTAGAACTGATTGTGATGACTTTGTACGCACCTAGGGCTTTATTAGCAGGTTAGACGCTCTAAAATCTCATCATTGTTACTATTACCGTATGTAGCACTCGAGCATGACGCTGGTCCCTTTGCCAACAGATTGACCCAGACAATGCAGATGAAATGCTGCAGCGCCGAGACCTGACCCGAGAGAGACGATTCATGTCAAGCAACAAACGCTACGCCTGGCCCAAAGCCATCGTTCCCTTTGACTTCGACATGCCCAACAACAGCACTGGTGCGTACGTGTGTCTATAGTATATAATACGCTGTTCAGGTGTACATTCCTTGAACTATATGTTATGTTGTACAGGTGTGTATTACCTGTTATATGATGCTCCAAGGTGTGTATTACTTGCTATAGGCGTGTGTCTTGATGTGGAAGTGTGTATTACTTGCTAAATACTCTGTCGTCCAGGTGTGTGTGTGTGTGTGTGTGTGTGTGTGTGTGCGTGCGTGCGGTGCGTGCGTGCGTGCGTGCGTGCGTGCGTGCGTGCGTGCGTCGTGTGGTGGTAGTTGTGTGTGTGTGCTGTTGTGTGTGTGTGTGTGTGTGTGTGTGTGTGTGTGTGTGTGTGTGTGTGTGTGTGTGTGTGTGTGTGTGTGTGTGTGTGTGTGTGTGTGTGTGTGTGTGTTCGTGTGTTTGTGTGTGCGCGCGTGTGCGTGCGTGCGTACGTGCGTGTGTATGTGTGCATGTGTTTTACCCGATATACGTCATGTCATGCTGATGTGTATCAGTTTTTGCATGTCATGCTGCACGGATGGGTGCATTCATTGTCTAACATCACGCTGCTCAGGTGTGTACTACCGAAAGGAAGCGCTGGCGGCCATGACCAAGTGGCACAAGTACACCTGTGTTCGCTTCGTGCCCTGGGTGGAGGGAGAAAC
Source organism: Alviniconcha marisindica (assembly GCA_018857735.1). Classification (NCBI taxonomy): domain Eukaryota; kingdom Metazoa; phylum Mollusca; class Gastropoda; family Provannidae; genus Alviniconcha; species Alviniconcha marisindica. The sequence continues at coordinate 2,393,468 of JABMCL010002484.1, forward strand.
GATGAAAGAGTACGGGCTGACTAAAGAGTGGCACGTCACCATTACCAAAGGAGATGGGTGAGTACGGAAATACAGTTGTTAGAGTATCTTCCTCTTCTTGTCGTTCGTCCATCAGAAGCACAGTCCAGTCCGCGTGGCAAATCCTGTCCAGTTTCTACCGAGGCCGTAGAACCTGGTGTGACTAAGGGTCTCCGGTCACTCATTGGCCAATGAGTCTTCCTCGACATGTTGTAGTTGTAGCTTGAACATGTCTGCAACATACCTTAGAATTTGATTTTATAGCCTTTTTTAAAATCAGTGACAGCAGTCATGCTCTTGACTTTTTGTTGTTGTTGTTTCTGGTCGCTTTGGTTCGCATCGTGACAGAGCGGCACCAGCAAAAGATTTTGTGCGTTTGGTTTGTCTTTGTACGAGTGCGAACAGTCTCTGCACAGAAGACACGGGAATAATTTTATTGTCTCTGAGCCTTTTTGGAGTGACGAGAAAACAAACAAAAGAACAGAAAAAACACACACACCATGTTTAAACATAGACGCAGTGGGGGTACTCTGACATTTATTTTAGCTGTCTGAATATGTTATAGTGTACAGTACATCGGATTTTGCAGATGCGCTTCACACAAGGGAAACATACGAAGATCTAAGGGAGGCCAGTACAACAGTTGCTGCGGCCGGGTAAAAGACGTCACATCAAAGAACAGCAATTAAAATATTTGAGCACACACACACACACACACACACACACACACACACACACACACACACACACACACACACACACACACACACACACACACACACACACACACACACGCACAATAGCACCTCTATTACCCAGTCATCAGTTATGATGGTCCCTTAATCTGTCTGACACTTTATTCACACTTACACAACATGTATGTAAACATATAGTTATTTCAGTAGTTGTGTGTGTTGCGTAGTACTCGTTTATCACATGTACACAATACCCTGTTTTCATTCAGTGCACGCACACTATCGTATTATTCGTTCAGCATATGCGCCCTATATGATTTATAATATACGTCCAGTGCTCGTACACTATTCACATAGTTGTTCAGTACATATGTTTAGTAATCACTAAACGTCTTCTACACTATTTTCTCATTCAGTACATATACTCTGTACATCGTTTTTCGCTTAGTACTCGTGCATTATATATTTTGCATACCAGTAAATGTTCACTATTCATGTTGGATCAGTACATGCGTGTTTTAGTATTATTTGCTCATTAAACATCCATTTAGTATTATTCGTTCAGTACACGTGCACAATAAATGTTCCCTCTCTCTCTCTCTCTCTCTCTCTCTCTCTCTCTCTCTCTCTCTCTCTCTCTCTCTCTCTCTCTCTCTCTCTCCTCTATAAAGATATATATGTAACATACATGACATTTTCGCTCAATACAAGCACAGTACACGTACTGTTAGTTCAGTGCAAACACACACTGTAGTATGTTCGTTCAGTACGAATACACGACAGTATGTTCGTTCAGTGCATGTACACGACAGTATGTTCGTTCAGTACATATACACTATAATATGTTCGTGCAGTACACGTGCCTTCACGAGCTGGGCCACACCTTGGCACTTTATCACGAACATCAGAATCCGTTGCGTGGTGACGTCATGGAGCTGAACTGGGACCGCGTACCATTCAGTGAGTTTGCCACTGCAACTGACCTCTCCCCTGCACCCTTTGAACGACCTGCGCTTTAGCCAATCAGCGTCTGCGCATAAAACACACCGCCTTAGGAAAGCACACGGGCTGTTCAAGCACTATTGTATTGTAAATAAAGGACGTGCCCTTGCAGTTTTCGAAAACAATGATCAAGCGCCTAGAGTGCACGCAGTTCAAAACGTGAGTTCGAACATACGTTATGTTGTTTACGCCGTTTGTCTATGTGGACGGGGCTAGTTCCAACACACGTCATGTTGTTTACGCCGCTTGTCGAAGTGGGCGGGGCTATCTGGCTAAAAGCGAGACGTCAAACACACGTCATGTTGTTTACGCCGCTTATCGAAGTGGGCGGGGCTATCTGGCTAAAAGCGAGAGGCTGAACACACGTCATGTTGTTTACGCCGCTTGTCTAAGTGCGCGGGGCCAAGCGAGAGATCAAACACATGTCATGTTGTTTACGCCGCTTGTCTAAGTGGGCGGGGCTAAGCGAGAGATCAAACTCATGTCATGTTGTTTACGCCGCTTGTCTAAATGGGCGGGGCCAAGCGAGAGATCAAACACACGACATGTTGCTTACTCCAATTGTCTAAGTGGACGGGACTCTCTGGCTAAAAGCGAGAGGTCGATTTCCACTTGGGCCGCGAAGCCACTGCACATGCCGCGACTTCATCCTCAGAACTTTGGTTGAAGCGAAAAATGTGAAACAAAACAAAAAGCCCTTTGAAAACTTCGTATGGTTGTTCTGTTAACATTTATGCAGCCGGAAGTATTTTTTTGTTTCGAATGTCAACTACTCAGGGTGCAGTCGTGTTGGCTTGCTCTTTACTAATGAAGATAAAAAATAAAAATAAATGAAAAAAGTGGCGTCGTGACGTAATGTACACTTCTGCCATGAATGTCATAACGTTGCATACACTCTCAAATTGGCAGCGCTCACGGCCGTGTTTTCGCGACTTTCAAACGTTGATTAGAAAACAACAACAACAAAACAACAATAACACTAGACCATAAATAGTCTGAAAAACTGCTGTGAGTGTTAATGTTGTTGTTGCATTTTCATTCCATTCCTATTAATAAGATCCGTGATGCTAATATGTTCTTGTATGATGGGGAGAGCCTATAACTGTTGCTTTTCTAAGTGCGCTAGGCTTTCCTTAGTTTGTGTTTTCCTGGAACTGGACAATTTGGTCCATGGCTGCTCATCTCTTTTCCACATCATCCCCCCACCCCCACCCCCGTCGCTCATCATCCACCGCCCTCTTTCTCTTCTAAATCAGCTCTTTCAGTTTACTGATCATGTCACCATTTCAAGTAGGTAATTAGACCACTCCCGTCGCCTTGAAGGAAAGAGGGCACGGAAAAGGAAATAAAAACAAAGGAAAGAAGAAGAAAAGAAAGAAAGAAAGAAAGAAGGATAGGGGAAATCATGAAGATTGGTTGGATTTCCAGACAAACAGAAAATCTCTGAATAAGTTCACTTACTGTGTAAGGACTGTTTATCTACAGAGCACAGTTGGACGTACAGAATGTCCAACCCTTTGTCTGTGGAAACCTACGAGTACGACACCAGTAACACCATGCACTATGGGAATGGGGTAAGTGAGGGTCCGCGTGCGTACGTCTGAGCGTACTTTCGTGTGTGTGTGTGTGTGTGTGTGTGTGTGTGTGTGTGTGTGTGTGTGTGTGTGTGTGTGTGTGTGTGTGTGTGTGTGTGTGTGTGTGTGTGTGTGTGTGTGTGTGTGTGTGTGTGTGTATGTGCGTGTATGTATGTGTGTATGTATGTGTGTGCGTGCACGCGTATTAGTACATGTAATTTCTTGAATATAGTCAGCAAGAACCAGCTATATGATTATAAGTAGCACTGTACAGAGGTGGATTCTTTGTTCTTCCATTTGTGTTATACTGTATTGAGTTAACATATCCGACAGGCTTTCCGGATTCTGTACGAAGACCTCCGACCACTTCTTAAGTTCAGCAACCAGTACTACATGTACAAAGATGTTTCAATATTCCACGACTGCAAAGGTAATGCACTGCTACAGACACTATGAACATTTGAAAAGATTTTATTGTTTGCTAAGTCTAGTTTTGTACCTAACTATCCTTTAACTGCATCAAAGATTATAAATAGAAGGCTTTTATTTATAGTCCTGGATTACAAGTAGTTTATCTGTATGTTTCGTTTTTTATGGAGATCATGGCAGTGACGAAAACGTTTTGTTTTTGGTATTGTTCTTTTCTTTTGTGTTGTTTTGCTTTAATGACATTTCCCTTTTAATAAAAACTAACAGAGAGAGAGAGAGAGAGAGAGAGAGAGAGAGAGAGAGAGAGAGAGAGAG
>JABMCL010002484.1:2405000-2410000 GCA_018857735.1 Alviniconcha marisindica
ACTCGTGCACGTGCGCTCGTACACACACACACACACACACACACACACACACACACACACACACACACACACACACACACACACACACACAACACACACACACACACACACCACACACACACACACACACACACACACACAACACACAACACACACACACACACACACACACACACACACCACACACACACACACACACACACACACACACACACACCACACACACACACACACACACAACACACCACCACCGCACACACACCACAGCACGCACGCACGCACGCACACACACATGCGAGAGAGAGAGGGGGTAGGGAGAAGGGCGCGTGGGTGGAGGTGAGGGGGGGGGGGGGGATACCGGGCAAAAAATGTGTCATGGGAACGTTTGGAGATTTGTGTGCGTGTTTGTTTGTATTGTGCCTTTTGTGTTTTTATTTATTATTGGTTAATCGATTGATTTAAAAAAAGACAGCAATAGTTTTCAGCTTCTTCAGCTTTGCAATAAAACATAATTGAAAAAAAGAAAAAGAAAGAAAGTAAAAGATCCATTACATGTTTGGTCTGTAGCGACATAGTGGATCCAGTACTTGAACAGCTTTTTTTTTCTTTTTTCCCCCCCTTCTAACTACTCGTATGCTTGTTCGCTTGCAGAACGCATCTACGACAGGGGAGTATTTTGTTCTGACACTCTTTGCCTGCAAACGGAGGGAGAGATTCACGAGGCTGGTTGTGCCGCCACGTGTAACCTTCAGGCCCCCGCTGCTCCAATCAGAGGTGAGCTTATTTAAAGGCTGTGAGGCCCCAGAGACAAGTTTGTTTTAAATGCTCCGATTGCACACAGTGGTTCATGGAAATCTCTTCCTTTTTTAATTTAAAACAATTTAAAGTCTTTTCACATAAGCGATTTTAGACTGATCTTAGAATTATCATGATAACAACATGTATCAGCAAGTTGCACCAGAAGGAATTTATGTTTGTTAAAACAAAACAAATAAAAAAAATATTAAAAAAATGACCTCCCACCCCCCCCCCCGCCCCCCCCCCCCCCATAAAGAAGAAGAAGAAGAAGAAGAAGAAGAAACAAGAAAAAACAAACAACCTTATTTGCATTTAGCAAACAGCCAAATGCATTGGTGTCTGGATCCATACTGAAAATTTCAGGGAAAGTACACGCATTCCAGCTCTTTCTTCGGTACTATGAAACATGTTTTTTCTTTTCTTGTGTTATAATAACTACAGAACTAGAACTAACCCAGTTGGGAGGCAACGTCCAGCTTTACTGAACAGCGCAATAAAAGAACAGCAACACAAAACACTTCAGTCGATGCCGGAAGGGTACACTTCTGCAACACCACGATTTCATATAGGCCTGCTTTATGATTTCTTTCTAGCAACTTCTTCTTTTCCTAATTACGCCAAGTTATGCATCAAATAATGTTAATCCTGCTTACCTCTTGCTGCAAAATCATCTTGCATTTATTATAAATGCAAATTTCGTTTTTGCTTCTGCAAGACGGTTTGCGCCATCAGTGTGCCCCAAACCCCTTGAGCTGGTATAAGCAGGAAGTCCCTCACCCCCACCACCACCCCGGGTAAGTGACTGGAATGGCAGGCTGACCTTTTATGTCGGTCTTCCCAACTGATTTTAGAGAATCTAATGTGATGAGTCAAAATACAAGGGAGCTAATTAGCGCTCGAAATACGTAGCTCAAGTACAACATCAAAAACCTGAGTCGCCTACGGTAACTCTCACCTGGCATGCGTTCTAATCTAGTGTGTTCTAATCTAATCTAATAAGCGATCTAACGTAATGAGGTTGTTTCTGTTGATGAGTACATGTAGTGGCTCTCAGCTGATTGGGTATACTATGGATCGAGCCACCCAGAATGTGCCGCAGCTAATTGTTTCAAAGTGTATTGTGATGTGTATAATTATACACACACGTTCTCGTCAGATGAGACATGCGGAGAGCCGGGCACACTGCCTGACGCAGACATCGTGCAGCCTGCCGGCCAATCGGCGTCATCTTCCGGAAGTTACGGCGTGGGGGACAGCGTCACCTACAAGTGTCGAACAGGGAACGAAACTCTGCAGCGTACATGCATGAGTGACGGGGAATGGTCTCCCGCCGGTTATGTCTGTGGAGGTTTGTCAGGATGCGATTTTTTCTTCTTCTTAGAGTCATGTGCAAATATTTGCATGTAGGCGCAGTGGACCAGACCATCCTTAGTGAGATGAGTCATGGTGGGTCACGAGATCGAAAGCGAAATTGAGTTCTGTATTGACACGGGATGAGCTTTTACTGAACTAGGTCTGGGTGGGTCACGAAATCGAAGGCGAGCTTGAACTGCCATTTTTGCACAATCTGACCTCGGTTTCGAGCTCGTAACCCCTGTGACCTAGCTCATTATGAATGATCCCATGTCAATACAGAACCCAGCCTCGCTTTCGATGTCGGTTACCTTAGCGACCACCCTCGTGAATATGCTAGGGTCTGGTTCACGATGTCTCTGGTGTTTCATATATTTTGGTTCTACGTGTGACTGGTAGAAAGTGAGGATGGGTGGAGTGAACTATGAACAAGGTCCATATCTAGCAAATACGTGTGTGTGTGTGTGTGTGTGTGTGTGTGTGTGTGTGTGTGTGTGTGTGTGTGTGTGTGTGTGTGTGTGTGTGTGTGTGTGTGTGTGTGTGAAATACAAGCCTGTGTGTCATGCGAATACTCTGGTCTTACCGGCATCCTCGAAACAGTGTTCTTCATAACATGCGGCTTGTGATAACGACCGGCTGGACCTTTCTTCATAAGGCTTGTATAATACTGTTCATTACAATATACGGAGAGTGACGGGGCTTGCTACAAGTACTGTTTCTACAAGTACTGTTCATTATCTTATTATCTTATACTCTCTGATACGTGTGCTATAAGTACTGTTCATTTTGTACAAGTTTTATTGGTTCAGTGTACAGCGTCCAGATGAGGTGTGCTACTATTAGTGGTGTTCATTATACAAGTTCAGTTCATTGTAATGTGCAGCGTGTGATGACGGCTGGGCTTTCCATCGCGGGGCTTGCTACAAGTTCTACCTTGACTCTCTTGTGTTTTCTGAAGCACAGACGGTTTGCAAGGCTCATGGCGCCTTGGTGTCCTCAATGAAAGATGAAGCGGAACAGAGCTTTGTAGCATCTCTGAGGTTCTTCTTCTTCTTGTTCTTTTCTTGTTTTGCTTTCTTCTTTCTTTCTTTCTTTCTTTCTTTCTTCTTCTTCTTCTTCTTCTTCTTCTTCTTCTTCTTCTTCTTCTTCTTCTTCTTCTTCTTCTTCTTCTTCTTCTTCTTCTTCTTCTTCTTCTGCTGTAGCCATACTAAATAACACATCGATTATTTTCACAAGGATACTGTGTGTGGATACATGTTCGTTTCCATAGTTTGATTTATTAACGATAGGTTTTATTTCTATATCTTCTGACGGAGTTTGCTCGTTTTGAGGTGACTCTATATGGTTGACAGGACGTTAAAGTCCAATTAATAAATAACTGACCAGCGCCACAACTGTTTGCAGACGGGAAAGGATTTAAACCAAAAACATTCTCTCCTTTTCTCAGAGGCCTTCGTATTTTCACTGTTGTTCTATCTAACGCTTTTTCTCAAAACCTGTCCGTTTTCGTTATTTTTAGTAAGTAGTTCCTCCCATAATCATTTCACGTCATTCCTTCCTGTTTTTTCCATCTGCATCACAAATGTGTATCCGGGTGCGGATGTGTGTGTGAGGATGTGCGTTCGTGCGTTCGTGCGCGCGCGCGTGCGCGCGCGCGCGCGCGTGTGTGTGTGTGTGTGTGTGTGTGTGTGTGTGTGTGTTGTGTTGTGGTGTGTGTGTGTGTGTGTGTGTGTGTGTGTGTGTGTGTGTGTGTGTGTGTACTTAATAGATACAATGCTCAGGGGCGCTTTTGTTATTGGTGAGAGTGCCGTCATAATGCTATGCAGTATTTTAGTTTGTGATTGTTGTGTAGAAGACTTATAAATAGGATTTCTTGTCGAGTTTATGTACGTGCTTAGGCTTTAAATGTAAGGTTAGGCGCACACAAATTCTCCTTATTTTTAAAAATTATTATTATTGTACAGAAACCGGCAGTGGACCATGTGGATAGGGGCGACTGATGTTGCGGAGGAAGGGACATATGTCTGGCAGGATGGTACACCTGTTGAGTGGGCCAACTGGAAATCCAGTAAGCATATATACCTACAAACAACCATAGGACTGCTGTGGTTGATTTTTATTGTGGATTTTGGTTTGCTTCTCGTTATGAATATTTTGTTGTTGTTGGGTGTCTTCCTGCTCCTGTTCCATTTGTTAATTTTTTTCACCACCTTCTTCTTCTTCTGTTGTTGCTGGGTTTTTTCTTGTGAATTTTGGCGTGCTTCTGGTTATGTTTCTTTTATTTTTGTGTGTATCTTCCTGCTCCTCTTTCATTTATTCATTTTCTTCACCACCTCTTTCTTCTTTTGTTGTTGCTGCTACTGCTGCTTGTACATCTTCTTCTTCTTCTCCTTTTTCCTTTTTTTTTCACCCTGAGGTGAGCCTGTACAGTTGACGGGACATAAACTCAAAGACTTTATTTCTTCTTGTTTTTGTTCTGCTTCTTCTTGAAGATTCTGTTTCGGGCCCCTAGTGTTTAATTTTTGTTCAGTTTACTGTCTCGTTCCTGCTCATGTTGTTGTTGTTGCTGCCGCCGCTGCAGTTTCTGTTGTTGTTGTTGCTGCTGCTGTTGTTGTTGTTGTTGCTGCCGCCGCTACAGTTGCCATTGTTGTTCTTGCTGCTGCTGCTGCTGCTGCTGCTGTTGGTGGTAGTGGTGCCGCCGCTACAGTTGCTGTTGTTGTTGCTGCCGCCGTTGCAGTTGCCGTTGTTGTTGCTGTTCTTCTCCTTCTTCTTCTTGTTCTTCTTCTTCTGATTGTAATCGTAGATGAGTTTGGACTGAAAATTGACGTCGATGGTGCAGATGGTTATAT
>JABMCL010002484.1:2415000-2420000 GCA_018857735.1 Alviniconcha marisindica
TCCAAAAACCAACTGTCTAATTTGCTACCTAACTAACCAGTTAAGATACACACTGTCCTTCTGCTTCTCTGTCTGTCTGTCTGTCTGTCTTCTCTTTCTTAGACCATTTCTCCTCCTCTCTTTGTCTGTCTCTAACAATGGATGTACTATTGCCGCACAATGCCACGTACTTTGACAGTTCCAAGTCCCAGGTGGTGATTATAAGGTAGGCCCAGTTGTGTACTATCAACACACAAGGGAGTTAATCAGCGCTCGAAAGACGTCACACAAGTACAACAACAAAGACCTGAGTCGCCTACGGTAATTCTCACCTGGCATGCGTGTAAATACGAGGTACGTAAACTCCACCAGAGGTACATCCTCGTATATCAAATACTGGGTGTCCGCAAGTAAGTATAGCCATATTTGTGAGGTGCGTGGCTGTGTGAATGCTTGTTCACTATTAATAAAGCGTCTGCTCTTCCCGCGTGTCGTTAAGGTGGACTCGGTCCCTGCACACCCGCAGTTAGTCACAAGCCAGGTGCCCCTGTTGGATCGGGTTCACGTCGGCTCTCCCAGTACGGTATACCTGGGTGACAGCAATTACTCCTACGTCCCTGCCGATGGCGTCATCTCGGAATGGCAGTTCTTCGTCAGGTCTTCGGGAAGTGCGGCCTTCCAGGTCTGGAGAGGTCGGAGCGATCTGGGTGTCCGCAAGTAAGTATAGTCATATGTGTGCGCTTGTGTGGCTGTGTGAGTGCGTGCGCGACATACGCACGCACGCGCACACACACATACACTCGGAGAGAGGGGCGTGGGCGGGGAGAGAGAATGTTTCAACGCGCAGTCAACCATAAAAGTTACAGAAGAGGGGGAGAGAGAGAGGGAGAGAGACGCCCGGTCACCATAAATGTTATAGAGGATGGTGAGAGAGAGGGAGGGGGGGGGGGGGGGTTGGGGGGGGGGTTCTTGACAGTTATACTCAGGTGCACATTGCATTACTTTTTCAGGTACGAGTTTGTAGGGCAGAACGTACTGAGCCTCACTGTGGACACCCCACATCGTCACACTCACACCGTGCCAGGAGGGGAGAGAATCGCCGTGAAAGCAGGGGACATCATCGCTATACTGTACGGCAGCAATAAACTGGGGGTGCCGTTCAACATCTGCCAGAAAAATAAGAACCCGGAGTCCGACAATGTTTCCTGGTTCCAGCCTCTGACGCCGGACACCGTGGAAGTGGGCAAGGTGTACACCTTCAGCTACACAAAGAGCTGGCTCTGTCGCGTCTTTTCCTTCAGAGCTGTCGTCACGCAGGTACTCTTTTGGAGATGATAGTACTTCAGTTCCAGTTAGAAGTAGCGTGAGAGAGAGAGAGAGAGAGAGAGAGAGAGAGAGAGAGAGAGAGAGAGAGAGAGAGAGAGAGAGAGAGAGAGAGAGAGAGAGAGAGAGAGATCGGACAGTCGAGGGCAGTTCCCGTTTTGTCTTGGTAATAAGCTAAGATTTTGCTATGGCAACAACGATAAAGTCATGTTGTCTGCCTTTTCGTGTTTATTGATTTTGTTTGTTTTGTGTTTTTGAATCCGAGAAGGTGTCTATTGTTTCCTTGATAAGCTCGAGGCTATTTATCATCTGCATAATTATATCTGTGTGTGTGTGTGTGTGTGTGTGTGTGTGTGTGTGGTGTGTGTGTGTGTGTGTTGTGTGTGTGTGTGTGTGTGTGTGTGTGTGTGTGTGTGTGTGTGTGTGTGTGTGTGTGTGTGTGTGTGTGTGTGTGTGTGTACGCGTAATTGTATGTGCGTGTATGCGTGTGTGCATGCGTGTGTGTATGCATGTGTGTGTGTGTGTGTGTGTGTGGGGGGGGGGGTGATTGTGTGTGTGTGTGGGGGGGGGGGGGGGGGGGTGAATAGCCCAAATGAACATTTTGTCACGTACGTCAACAAATGTGGTGTCAGTAAATAGTATCATTGTTATTATTAGTATTCATATTATCATTATATATAAAATATTATTATTGTTATAAATTTTATTATGATAGATCAATTTTACAGAGTGCTATTCTGAGAGTATAGCTGAACAAAGTGCCCTGAGACATGAACATGAGAAATATCAGACCAGAAACCTGTACATGTTCCCTTACACAACACACATAGACAGACACAGACACAGACACAGACACACACACACACACACACACACACACACACACACACACCACACACACCACACACACACACACCACACACACACACACACACACACACACACACACACACACACACACACACACACACACACACACACACACACACACACACACACACACACACACACACACACACACACACACACACACACACACACACACACACACACACACACACACACACACACACACACACACACACACACACACACACACACTCACTCGCACGCACGCACGCACGCACGCACGCACGCACGCACGCACGGACACACATACAAAACAGATGCAAACTATGTTGCACATTGAATTCCATATCTCCCTAGTCCCTTTCTTCGTTACTGTTTACGATCACTTTCTTTTATTTTTCAGACTGCTCAACAAGATGCATCGTGATCAAACTCGTCAATAAGCAAGTTTTCTCCTTCCTTCGGCGACACTGGGACGATAATGAATCATTTTGGCTTGATTGTAGCTCGACACCACTTAAAAAGAAAAAGAATTGTTTCCGAAGAAAATAAAGCAACACTCGGAACTCGAAAAGAGAGGAATGAAAATTCGACCTCTGATGTATGTGTGTGTGAGTGTGTGTGTGTGTGTGTGTGTGTGTGTGTGTGTGTGTGTGTGTGTGTGTGTGTGTGTGTGTGTGTGTGTGTGTGTGTGTGTGTGTGTGTGTGTGTGTGTGTGTGTGTGTGTGTGTGTGTGTTCGTAGGACAAAGGAAGCAGAATTGTACCAGCACCACAGATAAACATGGCGTGAACACTGTTGCTGGGAATGAAAGGCAAGGAGACCAAAACACACCAGTGTCTCCTCCCGCCCCCACCTACAGCCATACACGCGCGCTCCCAGAGACCCCTAGGTAGTATTGAGTCCTGTTAACGGGCACGGAAGTACCCTACTGAGTACCTGTTCAAACCTCCGACACTGGACATTGCGGATCAGCGCAGTTGATAAATACTGAATATTTCATGCCAGTCAGCAGCAAAGGGTGAAAAGGCAATGGGCGATTCAATAGTCAGCAAAAGCTATAAAACGTAATGGGACTGGAAAAAAGAAGAAGATTAAAACAAAACTCTCAAACAAGAATGACTGCTGGCGTTCCAAAACCACATCCAAACACATAAAAGGTTCAAAAGAACGCTGTTTATTAGGACAGAACATAATCTGACAATTTTCGGGGTGATCCAGAAATGCGATTAAAAAATGATGTTATCAATAGCGATTTGAACAGTCCGTATGAAATACCAACACTGCATTCAAGAAGCAAATATTTTTGATCAGATTGTGATATTTAACGCCCATTCAGCTGCGATAGTCATATCAGAAGCAAAACACAATTTACCAAATTACAACTAATAGTATCACCCACTGTTTGTGTTACACGGCGCTTTACGTCGGAAGACATTTGAGGGATAATGAAGTTGCATCTACTGAGGAGGCAGAAATCAGCAAGGCAGGTTTCCCGACAGAAGGCGAAGAATGTAAAGCTATGTATATTTTAGCCTACACACGCCGAAGGCTTATGCAGCCAAGCAACAGAACCTTGCAGTAGCATAATGTTTAAGTAGCGGGAGTAATTAAATCGTCTCTAATTAGATTGGCACAGTAGGCCTACCTGGTGGCGAAGTCGGCAAATGGTTAAGAGATCTGATACAGGGTCCCACTCAAAGCCGTATGACACACAAAAGCACTTAAGGGCCATTGTTGCCAATGACATTAAAGAGAAAATGTAGAAGAATTACACTGACTGTTGTTTCCGTCCGGAATACGCGACGCAATTGCCTGCTTGTGTATCTGTGATATTAAACGAGAGTTGATGACTCAATACAGAGATCAGAGCCCGGTCGTTAACCGCTATATACACTGGCGTATGGTGCTGAACCCAATCACACTAAAACCAATTTGTAAAGTGTTTGTGTTCCTCTCACCCCCCCATCCCCCCCCCCCATCCCCCCACCCGCCGACTCCCCACCCCCGGCCGTACTGTTAATGGCAATTTGGATAAGAGGTGACTGCAATTTTCTAATGACAGACAAATGTCGGGCAGTTTGCGTTAAACGTCGATCATTCAAGTTTACAGCTGTCTCACGGGAACACTCATGATATAATGTGGTCACGCTGCATTACTCGTGTTGATGAAGCTGAACGCGGAGATTATCCCCACAAGTATCATTTACCAATACTTGGGAGATGTGTGACGTAGGTCTTTCCATTTGTTCCGTTGGATCGGATTAGATAGTGGAAGCGTTGGTCCTATAAGCCGCTGGAGGTGTGATATGCTCATCCCATTTGCTGGCTGAGTGCTCTTATTTAAACCCAAGTGTGCAGTGCATCTCCCAGTTTGTTCTGTGAATCTATTGGGTGCTGGAAGTGTGAACATTCTTCTATAAACATGGGAGGTGTATTAGACTTCTGAATTTTGCGCTTTGGCATCGCTCGGTTTATATAAAATGTCCACACACGTTTTTGTCCACGTAGTTGCGTATGCTTCGTTTTGGCTGCCTTTAAAGGACACAGAAATACAGTAGCCACACAAAGCCTGTACTGTCATTTTGAAATTAACGTAAGCCGTAGGCCTGTCTTCAATCCTCGCTTTTTATTAGCCATATTTTCTAAGACGGAAAGTGAGCTCAGTTAAATGAAAATGAATATTCGGCTGCTGGTGCTAATATTTTGCACATCTTCTGTAGTGAGTGGTTGGTCAACAGAAATCAAAACATCAACGGAACAACAGACTTCGATACCAGGAGGTCAACACAATGCAACAGCACTGGGACAACGAAATGCTACACCAGTGGGCCTACAAAATGCTACAAC
>JABMCL010002484.1:2425000-2452500 GCA_018857735.1 Alviniconcha marisindica
GTTTGAGTTTTTTGTTTTGTTTTTTAAGTTGCACCTCGTCTGCTTAGAGTCGATACTTGTGTTTCTGTTTGTAGGTATCCAGGTATGCATGACATGAATATTGACAGTAGGAACCTTTCTGTTTAAAATACCTCTGTTTGATTGCCATTTTGAGGCAAGTCGAAAGTTGAACGTTTCTTTTCTTTTCTTTTCGTAACAATTGTACGACAATAAAAAAATAAAACACTCTGTCTCCGTTCTTGTTACGCCACTGGAGCCGCAGACACAGGATGGGAGTAAACTAAGCCTGATTTTGTTTCAGGCATGAAAAAAAAAGTGGGTTCATACATTAGGGGCAGGGTTTACTCTCGCCCGGAACTTACGGTCCCTGTGCGTTATAATCCGACTGCTTTTCTTTTTCTCTATTTCGCACAGACGTTTGTACGCGGAGATATGTCAATTCAACAAGCAACGGCAGTTCCTCGCCTGGGCTGCGATGACAACAAGACCCTGACAGTGGATATTCAAGCAAATGTCTACAGTTTCCAGCCCAAGCGCCTCGACGAGATCGCTGCCAGTTTTCTGCAGTTCGTGCAGAACCTTGCTCACGATTGGTCCTACAGCAGACCCGCCAACATGACGGTCGTCACACCTGCTTCTGCCTGTATAAGCGATTCTGATTGGCCAGCGATCATTCCGGAAAGCTGCTCCACAAAGAACACCTCGGTGGTCATGGGAGTGTCGCGTGTCGCTGGGTTATCGGTGCTAGGCGTCCAAGATCAGATTGCTTATTCCGAGTTGTACAATACGACCTTCTGCTCTCGTGTCAACTTGACTGAAGAAGAGTTCACAAACTACAGCTCCAGGCTTCGTCAGCTGGGACTATCAGAGGAAAGGATCACACATGACATCATTTCGGAAAACGGCGCAACTTTCTACCTTCTTTGTGTGAGAGATTACCTCCATGTTCGGTCCCCCGGTGCGTGTGGGATGAATCCGTCTGGTCCAGACACGGTACCGTTGGTTCTATTCGAGGACACGTGGACAACATTGGGATTGATTTCAACAGTGAGCACATGCATCTCGCTGGCGTGTCTGCTGTGTGTAATAGTGTCCTACACAGCCCTGTCCCCGCTAAGAGCCGGGTCGGGGCGGTCCACTCTGGCCATGGCTTGTCTTCTCTTCCTGGCCCAGGCGCTGCACGAAGTGGGTCTGGAGCAGTTCGAGATTCGTCACTTGTGTCTGGTGCTCGCCGTTCTCATCCACTTTTTCTGGCTCTCCGCCGTCTTCATGATGACCTCGTGCACCCTGCAGCTCTTCTTCTCCATGACGCGCCCTCTGCGGGCCAGAACCGCTGTCTCCTCCAGGAAGGTGTTGACCATTTCGCTGGCGTCCTCTTTGGCTCTGTCGGCGGCTATCATCGGCATGACGATGCTCTGCAACTACCTAGTTCACGGCGACCTGGGATACCCGGCCAAGTACCTCTGCTTCATCCGAAGGAGTCTCTCCCGTCAGCTGGGTTTCGGACTCCCTCTCGGTCTGGCCGTCAGTGTCAACGCGCTCCTCTTCATCCTCACCGTGAAGCACATCCGCAGACGTCCTCACGTGAACAGCACGAGACAGCCGGACCACGTCAGCCTGTTGGCATGCTTCCGGCTGTCCGTGATCACGGGGTCGTGCTGGCTGTCGCTGTTTCTGCTGGCTGTTCCCGGAACGCGGCCCTGGCTGGAGTATGCCTTCGTTGTGCTGCTGGGTCTTCAGGGCCTGCTACTGGCCACCACGCTGCTCCTCAACGCCAGAGTCCTCAACCTGTGGAAGGAGTTCTTCAACCAACGCGGCAACAAAAAGGGCGGGTCTCGCCATCGCCATCTATATTCGACCTCCAGCAACGGAATTAGAACTGATTCTGAAAGGATGAGTACCAACGTTTCCACCACAATGGAACAGTGTAGCAGCAGTTCGCCTGACAAATCTGATCCTGGCGCAAAGGAGTTGTCCATATTGGAACAGAACAAAGACATTTCAGATGGAAAGAAGGAGTCAGCAGCATTCTAGCTGTATGATTATAGTGCATTCTTATTTGTCGTGATTTTGTTGTTGTTGTTGCAATTATACATTGACCATGAAAAAGTAAGATATTCTGGCTCTGCATTATCGAACTATATTTATGTTGTTTACTGTTTATTTATGTTACACAGTAGAGCAAAAACGCCGACTTCCTGTCCCTGAGTGACCATGCGCGGTTGACAGGACATTCAAAATAAATTCCAAGAACTAACTAACACTTGTTTGTTACATTTATGTATATCGAAAGTCTGTAGTAATAGACCACGTTATACGCAGTAACCTGATCACCCAGGAATGGCTTTATTTGCAATGGACCATCTTCAGAATATTCACGAGGGGGGTCACGTCGGGCAGCGAAATCGTAAGCGAGGATGGGCTCATCATTGACATTGGGTCATTCTTTCAGAACTAGGTCACTGTGGGTCATGAAATCGAAATCCAGACTGGAATGTCCTTCCTTCCTCTTCTTCCTTCTTTAATTAATTAAAGTCTTTTCACATAAGTGATATTAGACTGATATTACAATTATTATGATGCTAACAACATGTATCAGCAAGTTGCATCAACTGAAATTTGTTAAAAACAACAACAAAAATACATACACTAACCAACCTTATTTGCAGTCACAAACAACCGTATATGCATTTGTGTCCGCATCCACACTGAATTTTTTTTCCACTTGATCTAGATCTCATACTCACAGGACCACATGTACGCGCATTTGCTAATACATTCATACACCCTGAATGTCGTATCTGGAAAGTCCAAAAATGCAATCTAACCCCACTTTTGATCTCGTGACCCATCAGGACCTGGCTAAGAGAGAGAGAGAGAGAGAGAGAGAGAGAGAGAGAGAGAGAGAGAGAGAGAGAGAGAGAGAGAGAGGGAGGGGAGAGAGAGGAGGAGAGGGGGAGGAGAGAGAGAGAGAGAGGGGGAGGAGAGAGAGAGAGAGAGAGAGAGAGAGAGAGAGAGAGAGAGAGAGAGAGAGAGAGAGAGAGGGAGGGAGGAGGAGAGAGGAGAGAGAGAGAGAGAGAGAGAGAGAGAGAGAGAGAGAGAGAGAGAGAGAGAGAGAGAGAGAGAGAGAGAGAGAGAGAGAGAGAGAGAGAGACAGACAGACAGACAGACAGACAGACAGACAGACAGACAGACAGACAGACAGACAGACAGAGAAGGATAAATAATGAAAAAGAAAGAAAGAAAGAAAGATAGAAAGAAAATAACGAAAAAGAAAGAAAGACGAATGAAAAAAATAAAAAGTGCCAAAAAGATCATGAACCAGAGAGCAGGAGCTAAATCCAATAAGACTAAGAGGTAAGGAGACGAAACCAGAACAAACCTCCACATAATATTTTGTCAGGTCGCTGAAGTCATACTGACACACCGGAGTTTCCGACTTCATAAAGGGCGGTGGAGAAGGCACTTTTCTTCAGAGTGGTGTTGCCCGTCTTGCTCTTTCCGGTTCCGGTTTTCCCCACGATCAGGAGCCGGAAGCCGTTTGTTTCCTTTAAACACATTCAGTGCAAATGAGTCAGTGCATTAAACTGAGAACTCATTTGAAAGATCCCCCCCCCCCCCATTCCCATCCCCCCCCCCCCTTACCATTATTAGTATTTTTTTCTTCTGAAAGACTTGGGGGTTGCATGTGATAAAGATCACATGACCAGCACGAACCTGGTCTCTCAAATAGTTGTCATAGAATGACGGGTATTTTTCTCTCACATTTTTGTTCTCAAAGTTTAGATGTAGAGTTACAGACAAACACTATTTAAGGTTTTTGATACATACATTATAATTATACACACATACATGTGTGCGTACGCATGTACTTAATACATATATGCGTGCATGCACATACATACATACATACATACATACATACATACATACATACATACATACATACATACATACATACATACATACATACATACATACATACATACATACATACATACATACATACACACATACATACATACATACATGCAGGCACCCATACATACACATATATGTACAGACGTACATCTACATGTGTACAGACATACACATATGCATACGAAAACATAGTTCTTCGGAAATATAACCCCTAAAATAAAACGGGCAGGAAAACAAATTAGGAAAAATGCATACTACAAAGTTTAATAGAGGGACAGACAGAGACAAACTGACGGATAGACGGACAGAGAGCCAGAGACGGACAAGCGGAGACGGACAAACAGAAGAAAAAAGACAAAGACAAAAAAAGACAAACAGACCCGGAAACAGAAAGAAGTAAAGCCACGAAAACGTAGGACACAGGACCACAAGAAATCAAAAACATTCAAAAAGATGTAACATCAAGCAAGCAGGAAGGTAAGTAAAGAACTCGATGTTAGTAGGTAAGGATCTCAATAATTTATTATGATAATGATAATGATGAGAATAATAATAATGCAAGATTATAGGAGCTAAACAAAAGCAACTGTGTGACCTGTACCATCTTTCTGTCTGCAGGAAATCAGTCTCTATCCTTAAGACGACAAAACACATCCTCTAAATGTTTGCTTGCAGTATCTGCCAACGGATGGACGACTAAAAGTGCCACTGGCAAAAAATAATGTTCATAAGAAATCTTTTATACCCACTGCTGTTTCAGTTTTAAATGCAGAATTTTAGAATTTTAATATGTTTCAAGTTATGAAGTGTGTGTGTGTGTGTGTGTGTGGTGCGTGCGTGCGTGCGTGCGTGCGTGCGTGCGTGCGTGCGTGCGTGCGTGCGTGCGTGCGTGCGTGCGTGCGTGCGTGCGTGTGTGTGTGTGGTGTGTGTGTGTGTGTGTGTGTGTGTGTGTGTGTATGCACGCGTGTGTATGCGCGCGCGTGTGGATGCAGGCGTGTTCTGGACATTACTCATGTGTTTGCGGGTGTATGACAGTGGAAGAAGCCGGGGCAAGCGAGTGGGGAGAGAATGTGATAGTGAAATTGTTACGTATTTATTTTATATTTATTGTTATTTTAAATGTACCTTCTTGAGCCCATGTGTCAAAGGAAAATTTTCATTTTTATGCTTTGTATATTGATGAATAGTAAAGATTAATTTGATTTGGTAAAAAATGTATTTCACACCCAGTATGCAGTCATAATAATATAACCAATACAAGAATAGCTAGATAAATATCAGCAAAGTACGAGCAAACAATACAAACGCTCACCTTGAGAACTAGCCATCTTCTCTCCTACGAAAAAACTTCTCGTTCAAAACCTTAAGTCACTACGATAAATACTCGCTGGGCCAACTCTCCCTGTTCGTTATTACCGTCTCCAACGAGTCCTCGTATCTGCGGTATATATACTGAAAATGGGGCGGGGAATAGTTTTGGTAGCATTTGCAAGAATGTTACCGTCATCGTCAGGCACATGTTTATTACGTTTCACGCTGATGTAAATGTGTGGAAACAGGATACGAAAGCAATATGAATCCAATGGTATCATGTACGTGGGTTTTAAATAAACGTACGATTCAAAGACCCTTTCTCTGCCGCACAGTATTATAGTGAATCTTCAGCTTGCTCTATTTTCCGTAAAACGCAGCTTCACAGAAGTAGTATGAATAAAGTCCTTTAATTCACCCCTGCTAGTCTGCACAATCACATTAAAAGACAGCAAAACCAACGCAAACTCGCTAGTATAATCGATAAATATCAACAATGTACGAGCAAACATAAACTAAACACTTTGAGAGCTAGCCATCTTCTCTCTTTGCGAGAGAGTTCTTTAAAACCTTAGGTCCCCTCGATAAATACTTGCCGTGTAAGGCTTTCTGTGTCTTCAACGAGTTATCACATCTAGGGTAGTATATACTGACGATGGGCTGAGGAATTGTGTTTCGACTGTTTCTGCAAGTATGTTTCCGGCATTGTCGAGCGGATGTTTATCACTTACTGGTGTAAATGTGTCGAAATAGGAAATGAAAGCAATAATAATCATTATGGTATGATGTACCTGGGCTTAAAATAAAAGTACGATTTAATTGTATGTATCATAGCAAATTTATGATATGTATTGGTCGCTCTATACGCCAAGTAGAATGAATGAATGAAAAATCATAATATGGCGCATACAAATTTCAACACAAAAACTTGCGTGTTCACAGCGTCAGATGTACACAGTCTGTAGGCTCTCACAAGCTAAAACTACCAAAGATATTAATACCAATAAAGAACACACAGCTAGCACCGCTCCCCCCCCCCTCCCACACACACAACCGCCCGCCCCCCTACCCCCACTGACACAAAGTACAATTATCTAAGTAGTCAGGTGTAGACAATATGACTCCTGCATCAAGATGGGCACGAATGAGAGCTGTTTTAATGTTTCATTAACTGCGAGGGGCAGAGTCACAAAGATAGTGTCCGTAAACCGCTACTTTTGAAGAGAGAGTAGAGAAGAGGCGGAATCGAACCAAGGTCCTTCCAGTTACCATGCTAACGCCTTCGCTGGGCGGAAAATTATCATGGACTCACTCAAGCGCAAATTATGTAAAGGGAAACAACTCGAGTTCATATTGCGTGCGTGCATCTTGCAGCTTGGTTTACGTCCCTTACATTGCATGCCTCCACAGCAGGTTTCAGAGTTTGAAGATTGCTGTGGATCCGGCCTCCCTTCCCTAACAGTCCCTATGGTCTCTGTGGTTGTAAACAATCACTGGAGAGGAATGGCAGGCATGCCAATAAGAAAGGCGATCAGTAAAAGTATAAACAAAGAGACAAATAAAAAGCCGCACGCACGCACGCACGCACGCACGCACGCACGCACGCACGCACCGATATCATCATACGCGTTTGCTTTGAACAGAACACCTCTGAACACTAGCCGGGAACGATGTTTTATGATCTGTTGATTGTGCCAGACTAGTTTGGCCATGTGATGGGAAGGCGCTTGATAGCCCGGTAGACAGATTGGTGCACGAATTCACTTCAGACCATTTTATTTTTACCTATCAGTTCAAAAACTCTTCTTATTTTGTTCCCCCTTTTTATATATATATATATATATTTTTGCAGACACCGTTGCTTATGACCTTGTCTCACCTCACGCACCCTCACCCTACCCTCCTTTAATAGGGTTTTGAAATATATCACACCTCAGAGAGAGAGAGAGAGAGAGAGAGAGAGAGAGAGAGAGAGAGAGAGAGAGAGAGAGAGAGAGAGAGAGAGAGAGAGAGAGAGAGAGAGAGAGAGAGAGAGAGAGAGAGAGTAAAGATGGTATATTGTATTTTGGCCATAAGGCCATATACAAACCCCAAGACATATACACTAAATTATGCACACAGACAGACAAATAAGACATACAAACAACAAAACAGGCAAACAAATAACAACAGTCAAACAAACAAACAAATAAACAAAACAAAAACAAAACAAAACAAAACAACAACAAAAAAGGAGCAGCGGACAAAACAATCACACCGAGATAATGAGACAGTTTAGTGGTAGAGTGACGACAAAGTAATAATGTGTCGGCCAATAAAGTGGAGTCACTTCCAGTCATATCATCAACCCAGGTGCTTACATATCTATATATAGTTTTCTTCTGTTAATAGCATGAAATATGAACTTTGATAGCAGTCGAAAACTTTTATTGTTTTTCCATCTTAATATGTCCTGTAACGACTGAATACCTTTTTGTTCAAGAATGTTTTTCTTAGATCTGTGTACAGAGGACAAACCAAAAGGAAGTGATCTTCATTTTCAGCCTGGTTTTGGCAAAATACACAGTTTTTGTTTGTATGGCATGTTGCTATTTATTGGAAGTACACCAAGTCGGAGTTGCGTCAGTGCTATATCAATAACTGATAAATATTTTTCTGCTTCAAACATAACTTTGAAAGATCGATACGTTTCATATCTTTCTTTGTCTCTGATGTCAGCAGTCCACTCCTGGGTGAACATGTCTAACAATCTTTGCTTGAAGACACATAAAAATGATTTGACGTCTCCAACGGGCTGTTATAACCATACAAAGTAAAAGCCAGTTTTACACAGTAGAGAGAGAGAGAGAGAGAGAGAGAGAGAGAGAGAGAGAGAGAGAGAAGAGGAGAGAGAGAGAGAGAGAGAAGAGAGAGAAGAAGAGAGAAGAGAAGAAGAAGACAGACAGACAGACAGACAGACAGACAGACAGACAGACAGAGACAGAGACAGACAGACAGAGACAGACAGAGACAGACAGACAGAGAGAAGACAGAGAGAGACAGAGAGAAGACAGAGACAGACAGAGACAGAGACAGACAGAGACAGAGACAGAGACAGAGAGACAGAGGGAGAGACAGACAGACAGACATATATAAAAGGAACATAAAAGCAGTAACATAGGGCATAGCAGGGTGCCTAAGAGATCAGTTTGTTAAACTAGGTTAGTTAGACTATAATAGTTTGGCCACTTCCGCAGACCTGGTTTTTTGTGGGATCAAAACTCTACTGATCGTCCGTCCCCTGTGCCAAAACTATAAAGCGTCACGGCTGGGGGTAAAGCGGTGAGACTGAAAAGGCTTGCTTTCAACCTCGGATACAATCATTCTATAGCATGTTTTTCGCCTTGGGACCAACCTCCCCCCTTTAGTTGTAGTAGTAAGCTACAAGTTAGTTCTTGGATTGTAACGTCCTGTCAGCCGCACACGGTCATATCTGGACTCCGCGAAGTAATGATATTAGCAGTAGTGATAATGGTTATGATGATAATGATGATGATTGAAAAGAAAGCATCGACTTCTTGTCTACCGCAGTATGAGATTCTCTCGCAGCGAACAATGCCACCCGGCTGACTTGTACGTAACTGCGGAGCAAAAACCAGGCGTGACTGACTATAGTCGGTTTACGCAAGGACTTCCCGCACTTTCTGGAAGGACCGGAAACGGTGGTTGGAAAGAACGGGCACGGGCACATTAGGCCTATTTCCCTTCCGGATGTAAGGGGCGGGAAGCTAACCACACTACACTTCCTCGCTCCCGCTGTCACCATTCCGTGTACTTCTCGGTGGTGGGTGCGACCTTTCGTGTCTGTGTGGCATTTTCTCTCGTTCTTGCTTTCGTATCAAATGTTCTTTGTCGTGATGGCAACCATCTTAGACGGTTGGACACGATGCGGTCTGATGAAACTGTCATTGAACTGAATAGTATATGGCCAGTGTAAGAGGATGAGGGATGAATTGGTGTTGTTAGACTTCTTTAACTCAGAGTGGTCTCCGGAGAGGTTGACTTTCAGAGTGGTAAAAAATCCTCCTTCGGTTAAGACCGCCTTTTTTTCAGGTGGGAGCCTTACAAACTTTTTTTCTTTTTTTTCAGACTAATGTTCTCACCAAAATAATTATGTCCTAGAATCCATACCTGTGTATAATCTCAAGCCTATGTAGTCTTCGGATATGTATCTACCTTTCGTTATCCAGTATGTTCTTTTATTTGATGTCCATATGATTTATGAAATGTTGAATGCATCAATGCCGCAGGTCCTCGAATGCTCCATGTATGTAACTTTGTAACAAAGATGTATTTTTTTTTTAAATGTGAAAGAAGTCCACATTTTTTTCATAACCGGTTTTATGTTTCATATCCCCATGTGAATTAAACTGCTCGTCCCCCCCCCCCCCCCAAAAAAAAAAGAAAAAAAAAAAAGAAAGAAAAAAAGTTTTATTTTAATTTTAAATAAAACAAATCTGCTGTTAGGACCACTATGTGACATGCTAGTGCCATTGTTCTGCAGAAATACAGTTTCTGGTGGAAGCAGGTTTTGATGGCATAGTGTCTGACAAGAACGCAGAGTCCTTGTAATAAGAACAGTGTGTTAGACAAGCTGTCATTCGTGTGCAAGTGATTCTGTGCAAATTATTTATGGCTGAGACTGACCAACATAATTTGAAATCATTTTTGGTTTTGCGAGCATGTTTTGACGTTTCCATTTTTCTCCTCTGTTTGCGTGTTTTGTCGGTGGGTGTTGTTGTTATTGCTTACATTGTCGTTGTCGATATCGTCGTCGTATGTTTTGCTCAAAGTCGTAAGCATGCAATAGGCATAAATTCGGTTCCATAAATATTTTATGTTTGTATAATACTCGTTTGTATAATAAAAATCAGGACATGATTGTGTTTAATGTGTGTGTGTGTGTGTGTGTGTGTGTGTGTGTGTGTGTGTGTGTGTGTGTGTGTGTGTGTGTGTGTGTGTGTGTGTGTGTGTGTGTGTGTGTGTGTGTGTGTGTGTGCGCGCGCGTTCATGTTGTATGCGTTGAAATTTGACAATATGTACTTGTAAAGTAGGGTCTGTGCGGGTTAGGCGCTCAAGGTATTCATTATTATTATTCTTTGTTCTTGCCACCGCCATCGTCGTCATCCTAAATCCCCTTCATTTACCGTCATTGTAACAAATGGCCGTTCTTCGTCCTTCTCTCCCTTACCGTCCTTGTCGTCATCCCGACTCCCCCCTTGCCTTATCAGTGTTGTCGTTCCCAACCTCCTCCTCTTCATTATCGTTACTGATTTCGTCCTTTTGCTTATCATCATTTTCGTCAGCCTTCTTCTCTCCGAATCTTCCATCCAAATTGATCGATAAGTTTACCCTCTCCTGTATCCATATGGTCGTCACTGTCCACCTCTGCTCTTCCTTATCGTCGTCGCCTTTGTCCTCTTCCTTATCAACATCGTCGTTAACCTTCTCCTCTCCTTTATCACGACTGCCTCCATCTTCTGTTCCTTATTGTCCTTGTCTTCGTCTTGTTCCTTATCAGCATTGCCGTCAACTTTCCTCTCTCCTTTACCAGCACTGACGCCCTCTTCCTTTTCCTTGTCGTCATCGCCTTCGTCCTCTTTTTCTTCAGCATTGTCTTCAGTCTTCCACTTTCTTCCATCAGCACTGTGGCCTTGTCACCGTTCTCCTATTTCTTATCGTCGTCGTCTTTGTCGTCTTCCTTATAATCACTGCTGTCATCTTCCGCTTCCTTCCGTCTTCGCCATCAATTGATTCAAAGAAAAGCATAAGAGACAAGAACCAATGCGTTTATTATTTTCAACAAATATTCACAACCTTTCAAAGAAACATTAACGAAACAACACAAACTTCTAAGACCAATATAAATCAGTCTGAGTTAACAGCCAACACAGCTAACTAATACATGAGAATCGTTCTAATCATTCTTCGAATCTACGTACGCCATTGCAGAGTTCGTAAGCTGTGGGAAAAAGCGCAGTTTACACTAATTTGCTTATTGATGGCTTGCTGGCAATCTATATACATGTAACTACAAGGAGAATATTACAAATATCCGACAGTAACAGTGAATAATTCCATTTAATCTTATTCGCAGATATAGGATACGGTTATCCTAATAAAAATATAGTTTAAATGCGTGTGGTGTTTTAGAAAACAAGTACAAAAAGCCCACTGCTCTTTAACCTGTGTTACATAGTCAATACTGAGAGAAAGACCAACCGGGGCAAACAACTACAGTGTGAATTAAACTTCTACAGCTCGGCTGCTGCAAGAGGCACAGATGATATTCAAAAACACAGAAAACCACCAACAACAACAACAACAACAAAAACCGAACGCAAACACCAAAATGGAAATACACTCATAGCCCCTCCCTCCCCAAAAGGATCACGAAGAAAAAGAAAACCCTTTCTACATTTTATGTACATTTACTTTCAAACACAACGATTTCATTGCAATATGAACTATGTTAATGAATTCTCCGGAATAAAATTAAATAATAAAAAGAAATAAATGCATTTCATAAATAATGACCGAGACAGGAGCGTGTTGAATTATTCTAGCACGAAATCTTCTGTAACTGATACTGTTGAACCTAAAACTACTAGTGTACACTTAAATACCTCTTTTGAGTATCACAATATTATCATCTAGTTTTGTTACAAACAGTGAGCGTACGCAAATATGACAATCAAGAACAATCACTGAGAAACTGACTTTAAATAATAACAACAGAAATAACAAGAACAACACTGAAATGGCGTACAAATCAATACTATGGCCAAGACAAAATTTTAATGACAAAAAAAAAAAGTGACGTACTTGTAGAACTGTTTATATACTGACGTAATTTGAATAATGGTTTACTGACTAACACAAAGCGAAGCATTGCAAGGCGTTCTTGGTGCAACAATTTGCTGACTGACAACTGACGAAGCAGTGACATAATCTGTACATTTTACAAACTGACAACCGAAAAGCAAAGTGGCGTAATTTGTACAACATTTTACTGAAGCGCGTGAGGTCAGTGTGGTCAAACGTTACAGCGGCCTTGACCTTTATACAGTTAAGGTCAGTGCCAAAAACAAGAATACAGAAACGGAGAAAAAGGAAAACAAGAAGAAACCCTACAAAGAAACCAAAAAACAACAACAAACAAACAAAACAAAACAAAACAACAAAAAACAAAAAAACTAAAACCGCTAACATACATAATAATGATAATAATAACGATAATAATAATAATAATAATCTATGTATATGAACAAATTTGAACATGAAGGAACAAAAGAACTGAGAAACCAGCTTCTGTAGACAACCTTTCAGCAAGCCTAATTCTGCCCCTCTGTCCACTCGCTGTCTCGTGTATATGTATACCAAATAAAACTCAAAACACACTGGTAAACCCTTATAACCACGTTTGCTTTAAGAGGCCCAATCACATCCGCGGTGTGAGACAGCTTTCAGCTTGACTGAAACACTCAGCTCTACCCATTATTTTGATTCTGTTTCTTCTCACTGTTTTTCTTCTTTTTCTTTGCCGTGCGAGTGGCTCCTCTTCACAAAGTTTTGACGAGGCTCACACATCTTTCGAGGGTCTCATGTAAGAAAAGAAAGAGAGAAAAACGAAGCAAACACACACAAACAAACAAAATGTTCTAACCGTTTGTGACTGGTCAAATGCAATTCTGCCAATAATTCGCATATTGGTTTGTTCTGTTTGAGGTAAAAGGTGTTCAAAGTGTTCACATTTGAATCTTTTATGTGTTTTGATCTCTCGACTGATATGTCCTTGCAAACACTGTTTCCTTTCCTTTTTTTTCTTTTCTTTCTAGACTGTCACGTGCAAAATGTCTGCAAGTTCCAGATGATAATTCTGTCCTGCTGTTACCAAAGGGCGGCATGTATACTCGTCCAGCAGAAATTCACCAAAGCATCAACAGCAGCTGGCAACTGGATGTTCATTGTATTTGTCGCAATGTGCACGATACCGTATATCGCTTTGACGTTGTTGTTGTTTTTCTTCTTCTTTTTTCTGTGATGTCTGCTACCATCCTTATTTGCCGTCTGTGAACAGTTGCACTTTGTTCTGACATGTCTCTCGTGTCAGATTTTGCTTTAGCTGTGTCTGCGGCGAGTCGAAGGTAGCCCTGGCGTCTTTCTGGTGTCAACCTTTTCCTCTGTATCTGCTATGGGTTGAACGTCGATCGCTTCAAAGTCTTTGAGACGCTGAACATTGCTAAATACCGACGTTGGCTTTAAAGCAGGTGCTGTATAGTAAGACGTTAAACATCGCCAAACACAGACGTCGACTTTCAGTCAGACTCTGTATAGTTTAGCGTCGCGTTAATGTCAGTAAGGCAACTCGAAAATTACGTTCGTGTCTCTGAATGAGGAGTCCAACTTTTAACTTGGTGATCAACACAGACATCGCAAATCACATCTCTGAGATGATGTTTACGAGACGTTGAACGATGCTTTGTCGTTCTGTGCGATGCTGAACGTCGTGTCGTTGCGGGGCATGAGTACTCTTGGACGAGAAAATGGAATTCTCTCTAATGTCTCAGAATGTTGAGTGTCTCTTTCACGTTCGTTCACACGTCTGAACCTGATCTGTATATCTTCACTTCGACCTCTCTGAGAAAGTTTCCACTGCTTTCACCAGATCCTGCGAAATTATGGACTTTGACTGACGTCTCTGCGCGCCGTTCATGACGTCAGCAGTTCTGCCAAATTGAATTTGGTTAACAGTACTTCATACATAACATGGTAGACAACTGAGTGGTCGCTAAATTTCTTCACAAAGCCCCCAGCACGCAAATACTGCTGGATAATCATAGTATTTCTTTCTACGACCTCGCCTTGTTGCCTAACACGAATCAGTAAAGACTTCACCACCAAACAGCTTCAATATAAGCTGTCTGTAATATCATAAAATAGTCACACGCAGCAGCAGCATGCCCGTGAAACGATTTTCTCACAGTCACGCGTGTCCACAGATCGAGTCTTATCAAATTAAAGTGTCACCGAGAAATGAGTGACAGACAGCGATTAGCCAGTCAACATGCGCATACAAAACACTACTCTTACAGCAGCCAATTTCTCCAACGCTTCAGAATCATCTCCCTTCGGTGAATCCACTTTGTCCGAGGGGACCAGGTTGATCGTACGTGAGGGAGTGAGAAACACGTTCCAGCAAATCTTTTAAACTCGAGGGCGCCGCCATACATTTGTCGCACCTTTCGTCAATGGGCGGAGCATTGTCTCTACTGGCGACACGCGAATTGCTTATAGAATGAAGACATTCTTCACGGGAAAAAAATCAATTAAAAAATCCAGTGCTTAATCATAAGCTACAAGGTTACAACATAGTGATACACGAGAACGCCATGTCGGGTGTATCGCCATGGGTGTATCCCCACAAAATCCCGCTGACGTGTCCTTGGATTGCATCGGGGCGATACCGTGTAGTAAGAATAATAAACGAGTGGCTGCTAACGACAGCCAACATTTTAAAAGAGCAAGGACAACGTACCCACTAATACAAAAGGACAAACACTGGAGGACGAGCATCATTAGTTTGGACGTTATTAGTCAGTGTGTGTTGGTACAAACATTTCCCATGCACTTTTTTGGTCTCCTCTTCCTTATCACACAGTCTCGCCCACTTCTACAGTACGTCACGTATCACAAAGAGCCCACCATCGATATTTACACTGGAATCAAGTCCCAGACACAACCCGGCCCAACAGCTCGCTCTATCTCAAAAACAGAAGCGCATGCTCAGTTTGAAGTATGTGTAATCACCGTGTGAGAGAGAGAGAGAGAGAGAGAGAGAGAGAGAGAGAGAGAGAGAGAGAGAGAGAGAGAGAGAGAGAGAGAGAGAGAGAGAGAGAGAGAGAGAGAGAGAGAGAGAGATGCATATTACGTTCCGTCCAGGAAAACTGAACCATTCAAAACAAAATTCTAAAAGGTTTGATTTGTAAAACATAGTTTAAGTTCATAATTTTTTGTGACGTCTCTTTTGAGTCAGACAAAAAATTCACCGATGATCTTTTTCATCTACTGACGTAAAACACAGCTCTCAGAATTTACTGGTAAATCATGAATCATATCTGGGAGCGCTACACTGGCGCCGTCTTCAGAAGCATACGTCACCCAGACACTTCCTCCCGTCAGCGGACGAACTGTTGAGTAATTCTTTGTGTTAACCCGTAGAGTCAAAGAGCACCAGCTCCGATTGGCTGATCTCGTCTGTTCTGGCTAACACAAGTCAAAACACGATTGGCTTGTTGGGGTGACGTCATATCTTGAAGAGCCAGCCTCTGTGACGTTTTTTCATGGAAAACTTGAGTTCTAAGCACCCCAGCTGAACGCGTTCCTCGTCGTACACAGACAGCATCAGCTTGTAGTCTCCCTGCAACACACGCATGGAATTATTTGTTTTACGATGATGCAAAAAGTCTTAGTTCTTCCTTGTCTACCTCATCCTCCTTTTGTCGTCTCCCCACCAACAATGACTGGGCGTAAAACACCAAGTTACTTATTTACTTACCCACCAACAGCAGAAAGAGCAGCAGTAACAACGTTAATAATGGCACCAACAGCAGGAAAAACACAAAACAAAGGATATTTTTTTCTAACCCGTGCGTCTTTAACACACACACACACACACACCACACACACACACACACACACCAACACACACACACACACACACACACACACACACACACACACACACTTTTTCACTAAAGAAAAAGAAGAAGATCATGGGTACGGCCCTCGCCCGCAGGGCGTAGGGTACACACACTTCTCCTCGCGCTTGGAAGAGTCCAGTTTGGATGGACGCATGCACAGACGGACGGGAATACTAATTAACATATGGTTTTATTGGGCTTGCATCACAATTATGACTTCAAATAACAGAGTCAAGTACTGCGCCGTTCCGGCGATCATTCAAGTGACTGATGTAGTTCCAGCAGTGGCTGCGTTGTCTGTGCCCAACTGACTCGCTGACTGACTCATCGTTAGTTGAATGACAAACCACGTGACTTCAGTATTAAAGAATCACTAAAGAAATGGTGAAGTTGAAGCACAACTTACGTTCAGAAGACTTCCTGCATAGCCGTGAACTTTAGGTACGTTCAGGGGCAGATCCTGTACGGAGAAGTAACCCGCTTGGAAGGGGCAGTGGCACTGTAACCCATGTTGCCGTAACGAGCGCGGGCACCGTCGGCGTTCAAAACGCTCCAGCGATGTGCAGATATTGTCGTACGTACTGGAAGAAAAGAAAAAAGAACCAAAAAAACCGGATTTATAGTCAGTTCTGTCAGAACTTGTTACCCATCACACCAAATACGCTAACAATTGAAAACTAGTGCCTATTCTTATTCGATATACTTGTCCGCCCACTGCCTTCCTGACGCATAGTGATCGACTGCAAAATCAACTGGAAGAAGCAATTTTAAGGGAAACGATCATGTGTAAAGGGGGAATAGGCCTGAAGGAGTTATTCCCCATTAAATAGATTCCGCTATGAGCGACACGCTCATTAATATTTTTTAAGATTGGTGTTACTTGAGTAAATGAAAATACATTATGGTAAAAATCAGACAACGAGAGACAGTGAGCTTAATACTCATCAAAATACCACTAATCTTTCCAAAACAAATTACATTTTCATGTTGCTGCTTTCTTTTCCCTTCCCCCCTACCCCTCTCTCTCTCTCATACTCAGCTAGGTAAATGGTTCTGAAATTAAATGTAATCACATGGCAATAAAAGAATTATGTTTCGGGAATAACTGTGACATTGGAAATATTCAGAACCCCCCCCCCCCCCCCCCCCGCCGCCCCGCCCCGCCCTAGGCAACTGCCCCTCCCCTCCCCCCAACCCACCCCCCGCCTTCATCGGATCATGGATAGAGTTTATTATACATGAGCAGAGTTCAGTAAAGTCTCTCTCTCTCTCTCTCTCTCTCTCTCTCTCTCTCTCTCTCTCTCTCTCTCTCTCGATAACTGTGGTTGTGATTTTAAACTACTTGTCGACAAAGCGCAGCCTTTGGGAGCCCTTTCACAAACCAGGTCGCGCATGCACTACGTCATATGCAGGGTCTCGTGCTACGTCCGGTTACAAGCCAACATCAATTTTTTTTTAAAGGGGGGATTTCTAAAGTGTTACTTGAAGAGCAGGACACTGCAGGTGCATTTTTGTCTATAGCCTGTAGGAAAGGGAAATAATCTATTTTTATCTCCACCACTTCAATACTTATCACCAACCTATCCACAACTCCTTTCAGCACATGCTACGAGCCTATATCCACAATACATTTCGACATTTACCACGAGCCTATCCACAACACATTTCAACTATTAACACGAGTTTGGCTGTAACTCATTTCAGCACTTACCACGAACCTATCCACAACACAGTTCAAAACTTACCACGAGCATATAATCATGAACAACATATTTCAACATTTACCACGAGCCGGGTATCCGCCACAACATAGCTGAACACTTACCACGAGCCTATCCACATCACATTTCAACATTTACCACGAGTCGGGTATCCACAACATAGCTGAACACTTACCACGAGCCTATCCACAACACATTTCAATATTTACCACGAGCCTGGTATCCGCCACAACATAGGTGAACACTTACCACGAGCCTATCCTGCCCTTGAGACAAGGCACCGTGAAAGGAAATCCAAAGAAGTACTTCATGATGCTCAGCTCCACCGTCAGGCGGCGCGGCAGATCCGTAGTCAGGTTACCGGCCAGTGTGACGTAGAGCGTGCCGGGAACGATGACGGGGATGGGATGCGCCTTCACCGTCAGGAACCGAATAGGTCGATGTGGGTCACTTCCTGCGGTGACAAAGACTCCGGTAAGTTTACCATGCAGTGATCCAAACCCATGAAAGGATCAAAAGAACGCTATTTATTATGATTTGTTTTTAGTTGAACTATGTTGTTTTCCTGCCCAGTGACTGTCAGCGCCTTCTGTTTCAGTCAGAGGCAATGGACCACTTATAAGTGAAAACGTTGTTTAAAATAAAATCGCCACCTGCTTCCTCGTCGACTAGACTTTATATATAGTTTTTGTTGTTGCTGTTACGAGGAGGTGGGGGTGGGGGAGTAGTTATACACTTTACTGTCCCCAGATCATTCCACTGGGAAATTTGGGTCACTTTCACCGTACGGCAAAGCCAGTAGCCTGTGCTTCCGAGCCTTATAAGTCATACTGCTATAGTTTGCAGAATTTCCGGTGAGGCAATGTTCTTGAGTTTAAGCCTGAGCTGCAACTCACCTACTTTTAGTGTCCGCTGGGCGGCATGGGATCATTAACGTCAACAAGCAGACTGTACATCTATGATACGGGACCTCACTTGTTCGTCTCATCCGATAGAAACTACTCAACCCACCACCCTGGGGGTATAATGAGAGAGTTGTGGAGGGCGGGAGAGGGGGGTGCTGTCCGAATCAGGACTCAGAGATTCGAACCTGAAGGCCTGATCCAGATTCCAGTGTCTTACCCGCTTAAGCACACCACTATCTCACCATATAGATAAATAAAAAAAGTACAAGTTGTAGAAAATAAAGAAATAACGCAAGAAATTCTGACAGAAATCCGCAACGGCTTAACGAAAGATGACAGAAAGCAAATCGGCTTTGCGGCAACGAGCTAAATTTACGCTTAACTTGAAGTTGTAATCTTCATCTTGACCCGGACCTCGCAACCAGTGTGCTCCTTGTCCAGTTCTCTCCTTCTAGACTAGGCCAGGAAAAGAGGTTACAGTTTTACTGGTTGATGACAATCTCTGAGGCGCTACAGTTTTACTGGTTAATGACAATCTCTGAGGCGTTACAGTTTTATAGGTTAATGACAATCTCTGAGGCGTTACAGTTTTACTGGTTAATGACAATCTCTGAGGCGTTACAGTTTTACTGGTTAATGACAACCTCTGAGGCGTTACAGTTTTACTGGTTAATGACAATCTCTGAGGCGTTACAGTTTTATTGGTTCGTAATGACAATCTCTGAGGCGTTACAGTTTTACTGCTTCGTAATGACAATCTCTGAGGCGCCACAGTTTTACTGGTTAATGACAATCTCTGAGGCGTTACAGTTTTACTGGTTAATGACAATCTCTGAGGCGTTACAGTTTTACTGGTTCGTAATGACAATCTCTGAGGCCAGGATCCACCTCACGGGCGTCTCTATGGCCGGGGAAAACAGGCTCACTAGCCAAGGGAAACCATCCAGTCAGACTGGCAGATCGGCAGAAAACAGGTGAGCTAGGTAAAGCAGGAGAGGGTGGGCGGAAGGGGTCAGCGGGTGCACATTCCTGCTCCCCACATGCTGCCCCTGTAATTGACGGAGAGCAGCCCGCTTTTATTTTGTTTGTAATCGGTCTCTAAGTGCCTTCCAGGCTGTCCCGCGCACTTCTACACTGCGCTGCCCTCGGCTGTCATAGCAAGAGATTAGTAAAACTTATCCAAGCAGGAAGGCACAACTTTTAACTGCGTTAAATACGAATATACTTTTAACAGGCAAAAAACGTTTGTTGCTGTTGTTACTGTTTTGTTGTTGTTGTTCTTATTTTGGTTTTGTTGTTGTTATTGTTATTTTGGCTGTGTTCTTTGCTTTTTTTTGGTTGTTGTTGTTTTTGTCTTGGGGTTGTTGTTTTTGGCGGGTGGGGAGTGGGGTGAATAAGGCCAAATGAAAAACTTTACGCCTCAATAATAATAACCACCTCCACTGACCCGTTTATGCAAGCGGCTGCTTACCATTGACGTTCGATGTACGCTTTCGGCAGCGAGTGGTTTCATGCATGAGCCAAGAGCCCTCTACTGAGTCTACTGCTGGGGCGTCTTGCTGCAGTATGATGCAATAGCAATGGGGGGCGAGGCAACGTGAAAAACAGGGACTGGTTCAGGACCGTCTGATTTCGTCCGTGGCTGAGCTGCAGATGCAGTCAAATACAGTAGCCTATATATTTCCGTGACTACAAAGGCGGCACAATACTTGATCCATGATCAGTATTCGAGATTGAGATTTGATTCTTGATATTTAACGTCAGTCCAGCAACCCGGCGAAACACAATTCATCAATTCACAATTTATCAATTCACAAGTAACCATCCGATTCGCTTTCATGGCTAAGTCGTTTACGTTGGTAGAGGAGTGGGACAAAATTTGTTGGAATGAACTGGCCTGGAAAGCCGAATTTCTGTCAGTAGGCTGAGCATGTAAAGCGTCACATATTTTGACCTACTCCAGGCTTAAAATACAATCGCATGGCATTGTAGAAGACATGCAATTGAACGACATAGTTATTTCCCTTCGACCACTTGTGCATACTTTTATGTTTGCCTTGGAAGCCGAAACCGGAACCAATTCAGTTATCTCCTCATTGACTCTTCGGCGTGACTATAACCATGACAGGAAGTAACGTGACATGGTGCGTAGTTGCATGGTGTTCACAGAACGCGCCGAGACTGCAGCAGTTTCACGTGGCACCAGTCATGTAACAACTAAACAGCGATGTACGCCACACCACTTCGGTGGATATTCAAAACGCACTATGAAAAGCTAGTCACTCATTTAGAATTTGTGAGCCGGTTTGGCCTAGCGGTAAGGCGTTAGCTGGTAAGCGGAAGGACCTCGGTTCGATACCGCTTCGGCTCTCCTTTCTCTTCAAAAAGGTTGTGGTATGTGGACACTGTCTTGTGACTTTGTCCATCACTTCCTACTGAAACATTAAAATGGCTCTCATTGCTGCCCATCTTAATGCAGTAATCATTCTGCTGGTGACAGTATAGCGATAGGTATATAATCTCCCTTCCCCCACCTCCATAGCCCCTCCCCCTTTCTCCCCGTCCCTAATAAGCCTTATGGTTTCTGTTGACGTTAAGCACCATGTTTACTTATTTAGAATCACACGCAACAAAAATGCAGTGAGTCTGCTCGAGAGCGTAGAATAGCACTATATAAAACAGATCATCAGTCAATCAATCAATCTTTCGATACAGGATCGCAGATGCAGCGGATTCAATGATAAGTTTTTATTCAAATATTTTAAGGCACTACTAGGGAAAGTAGCTTAGATAAAAAGTTAACCATGTGTGGGGTTTTGTCACGGTTTTGTTTGTTTGCTTATTGGTTTTTCTCCAGAGCTCTTAAATCATATTAAACATTTATTTTGTTTTATCGTATCTCAATTGAACTGAACTTTCGTCCTCATCCTAGACTTTCACTGAGCCCGGCTTCAATCACCGCTGATAGGATTGCAAAGTACAACGGTCTGGCCTACTTTTATCTCATCCTAGACCTTCACTGATCACGGCTTCAATCATCGCTGTTGGAAGTGCAAAGTACAGTGCCGCTGACAGATTAAAAACTTCGGCAGGACTCCTCCCTTCAACTGGTAACTCGATCTGTCAACACTAAGACGTACGGCGACAGTTCTCAGTTTGTTTTGCATTTCTGCAACACTCTGGGACACACTTCCGAAAGACATCAAATTCTGTCATTCAGCCTTTCCATTTAGATCAGCACTCACTGAAAGCCTACCTTTTTTAAATCGATTGGTGTGTGTTTGTGTGTGTGTGTGTGTGTGTGTGTGTGTGTGTGTGTGTGTGTGTGTGTGTGTGTGAGTGTGAGTGTGAGTGTAGTGTGTGTGTGTGTGTGTGTGTGTGTGTGTGTGTGTGTGTGTGTGTGTGTGTGTGTGTGTGTGTGTGTGTGTGTGTGTGTGTAGTGTGTGTGTGCGTGCGTGCGTGCGTGCGTGCGTGCGAGATGATCAGGTTATGTTTGACTGAATGCGTTTGTGGCACTTGTTTATTTTTCATTATATGTAATGTTGATCATTGTAAAGCGCTGTATATGACCTCTTGTGAGAAAGGGCGCTTGGAGGAACTGATATGCTTTGCTCACTTGAAACAAAGGGAAACAACAGCACTCGACACTGAGATGCCATACACACAACAAGGGGCGCAACAACAGAGACCTAAATCTGTTATTATGCCCTTGTTGTGTGTGTGACGTCTGTCGAGAGCAAGGCGTCAGCAGTTCTTTTGTTGGCTCTACGGCGCAGGCGCTCTTGGCCTCCTTCTGTTTCAAAGTGTAACTTGGAGAGATGTCGGGGTGAACAAGACTTCAGAAAGAAACTTGAAGAGGGAAACTGAATATAAATAAATAAAATATAAAAAAAGAAAAAAAGATAGATGAAATCAAATTTGTTATGAAAGAGGAAACCTATAACTGCTTGATCAATCTTTGAATTTAAAAAAAAGTGAGAGAAAAAATGAAGAAGAAGCATACATACACACAGAAATAAACAAGAATTGTTTACGCGGTAAGATCATTGTAAAACACGAAATGGCGGAGAACAATATATCATGACATCATCACAATGACTTAATTGACATTAGCAGCAGTACTGACCACAATCAGAAAACCGCAGCGTCGCCTTCTCCCGTTTCCTCCGGCTGACAGCAGGGGGAGGCAGGCACCAGCAAAGCAAGATGGCCACAACCAACTGCCGGCAATCCATCTTGATTCCTCGCTACACAGAACTGCAACCGTCCTTCACACCGGCCCGATCACCTCCTTCCTCTTCAGTCGGTCTACCTGTCCGACACGCAGTCAACTGTGACCGCTTCCAGATCTTCCACGCCGTCCCTGCACCTGTTCTCTGCGCGCGGGTCGGGCCGTTGCGCCGGTCACCACAACCCCAGCAGACTGTAATCGCTTTCTTCTGATCGCTCTTTCTATTGCTGTGGATCGCTTCGGTGTCTTCTGCGTTACAATTCTGTAGGCTTGTTTGTATCTGACCGAAGACCAGGAAACTCTTTGTGAAAGAACAGAATCCCACAAAATGTCCACAAGTACCAGCCTCACTTTCTGTTTTCTTTGGATCAAAAATAACAACTCAGAATCGATTGTGTTGTACTGCAAAAAAAAACCCAGTTACATTGTTCGAGTTCTAATTCGGGTTCGTTATATTTGTCCACCGACACAGCATGTTCGCTGAAAATCGATGCTTGCAAATTGACAGCGCATGTTCAAACCGATATCAATGCGACCAAAGGGTTTTGCTGTTTGGTAACATCAGTTCCCACACAAACTTGGTCAAGCGCTTTCTCTCCGTTTCTGTTATTTTTACTTGTTTGATTTCTGCAGGCTGTTTCTCCTTTTCCTCCCGGCTAATTGTAGATGTCAAAGATGGCAATTATTTTTCATAGCCTCCCGAGTCTTTTGATGTGCTCTCCATCCGTACATGAAAATCGTTTGTGCTAATAACTATAATATATAATTGTTCCACTATAGACCGTGTCTTTAAAGTTCTGTTTCACAGCTTCAATGCCAGAAACGTTCTTGGGGTGAGAAAAAAGTGCAGTGTTGAATCGTCTGACCCGAGCTGATGTTCTTGGTCGTTTCCCTGTTTACATCAATTGTGTCCGGGTCACTGCCACTATACAGCGGAAACAACAGAAGGCAGACCTTTCTTTTCTCTCTCTCGGGTCACAGGTGGCTAGTCGTTTTACGCTAGAGTGCCTCGCTGACACACGTACAAACAAATTCAACAGCTATTTCAGTTCTGGGAACTGTTTTTGTATAGCTGTCTTCACTGGCGACCTTGGAGAATAGGTTAGGAACGACGGCCAGTCCTTCCTTATCGATGGTTCCGTTCGTGAATTGTGTACAATAGTAGAACGCCCCTTTTCCCCCCACCGTCGCCTCTGTCTTGCTCTTTTCCAGAGAACAAACGGGTAGAAATGGTTTGTCGCGCCACTCGGTGTTGTTTGTTTTATGTTATCTCAACAGGTGCTCTTCTTTGATTATTGATCACCAGCACTTGCACACTCAAAATCAGGTTCAACTTCTTCTTTTTTCTTTCAGTTGTTTTCCCCTTTCTGTGTAACGTCTTTTCTCTTCCTTCCCGCTGTCACTGAATTTCACTTACGCCGGTTTTCAAGTCAGTCAGATACGATTTTGCCAAACCAATCCAGCTTAGTGCCAGAGGAGCAATGACACACCTCCCGCTGGCTCAACACAGGTATACTGCACCCACCACCTCGCGCATGACTGAATCACTA
Source organism: Alviniconcha marisindica (assembly GCA_018857735.1). Classification (NCBI taxonomy): domain Eukaryota; kingdom Metazoa; phylum Mollusca; class Gastropoda; family Provannidae; genus Alviniconcha; species Alviniconcha marisindica. Next base: position 2,449,382 of record JABMCL010002484.1, read on the forward strand.
ATCAATCCACCGAAGCTCAGGGACGATATCAACGGTAAACGTCCCACAGAACCTCATTAAATATTGATTTTCAATCACTAGTGATGATTCACAATCACACTGACTGGTCCAGAAACAAACTGGCTTGACTCACATCAGCCAGTCACACCTATAAGATGACGAGCCTCGCTGGCAGCCGAGGCCAATGGAAGGAAGCATTTGTTTAGTGGAAAGTCGATTGTGTGGACCGTTCACGCCCGGTGCTAAACGGTCCAATCCAGAGAGACATGGTGGCAAATTACACCGCACGGCATGAACTGTACAAATATTCCAATATGTGAGGCTTACTGTTCACCCGGCACCGGTGTCGTTCCTTATGCAAAAACAAAAGGTGTCCCTTATTGTGCTGGAATATTGCAGTGTCGGAAAACACACCTTTCTCCCTTGTTACTGTAGGAAGTCGAGGGAAAACCCGGTGTCACGTATTGTACAAAAACACTGTTATGTAGTAGGAAAACGCTGCTGTTGGTGTGTTTTGTTGTTATTGTTTGATTGCTTTTGTTTATAATCTTTGTTTTTCTTTTAGAAACCGCTGTTGTAGTTGTTTTGTTGTTTAGTTTAGTTTAGTTGTTTGTTTTTTGTTGTTGTTGTTTTTGCGAAGAAATGGTGATGCCCGCTGCAGAAAGGGGGGAAAAATCACCGCGGTGTATGAAACTTCTAGTGAACTGCAAAGGGTTTTTGTCTATTATGAAACAGCACCGCGTCTCCTTTCTGTGACCAAGCAATTGTCTGTTGCTTTTTGTGAGAAAGAAAGTCAGGGTCAAGAGGCCCGTTTCGTAAAGAAATGCCACAATGTGCCTCTTCACTCTCTCAATCGTGACAAGTCAATGTAGTGTCCCCTTGTCAGTTGTGAAGGATTGCCGTAATGTTCTCCTCACTGAAAAATGAAGAAACGCCGTAACGTTCCTTCTCACTCAAAAATGAGGAATCGCCGTAATTTTCCCTCTCAGTCAGTTGTGAAGAAACACCGTAAAGTTCCTTGTCAGTTATTCAGCTGTGAAGAAACAGTGAAATGAGCCGTGAAGAACTGCCCGTAATGTTCCTCTTTACTCTTTCAGTTGTGAAGAGCCGCTCCAGTGTACCTCTTCACTCGGTCAGTTGTGGAAAAGAACAACTCCGTACTGTTCCTCCCCACTCAATTAGTAGTGAAGAAAGGCCGAAATGGTGTTTTATTTTCGTACTCAGAGATGAAGAATCAATACCATACTCTTTCTAGTTGAGAAATCCATTGTCAGCTGTCGTAACGAAGCAAGTCTGTTCTTGTCAGTGGCGAAATCACATGTTTTTCCCGCTGCGAACAAACAAAAACGTAAAGAAATTATGATAGAATCAGTCTTTCGTGAACACTCTGGGTTAATTATGAAAAAACTCGATACCGCTCATTGTTAGCAACACCCGGTTTTGCTTTGTTGCTGTTTTCTTTTTCGTTTTTCCCTTTCTTTCTTTCTTCTTCTTCTTCTTCTTCTTCTTCTTCTCAATATTGACACTTCCGTTTATTTTATCTAACTAATGCAAACAAAGTGTATCTAAAAAAAAGGACCCATCTACAAAAAGGAGCAACTGTAAAATATAAGGGGAGAAAACTGTCGTTATCAACAACATCCAACCCCCTGAGGAATCAGTAGAAAATAGTAATGTTCCACGGATGGTGTAAAAGTTGGCAACCAGTCACTGCCTGCGAGCTGGAAAGCCCCATTGATTGTGGAAAGATTGGAGCGGGGGGGAAAAACGGTGGATGGCGTGTGGAAAGTTTTGGGTAAAAAGGTGGGTGGCGGCACTTCTGGTGTAGCGCGGGGCTTGGCCACCCGCCTTGTATAAATCGCGCCTACCCCTGGAACATCGACAGGTGCTTGTCAATTATGTCAGACTCTGAGGGTCTGACACCGAGCGCTGGGGTCTAGCACCCCACGAAGAACCAGATGCCTGTCTTGTCTGGATCCCGGGCGCTCATCCCTTTATGAACGGTTTTAAATTGTTTACGGAAGCCTTAGTCGACGTCCCAAGCCGGTGTTCTGCCTGCCTTTGCTTCATAATGGATGCTCGATCACCTTGCCCTGATAATGGGTGGTCGATGGCTTTGGAATGGAGTCAGTACAGGTGCAGCCACACTTTGCTTCTAGGGGTGGAGGTGGGGGAGAGAGAGAGAGAGAGAGAGAGAGAGAGAGAGAGAGAGAGAGAGAGAGAGAGAGAGAGAGAGAGAGAGAGAGAGAGAGAGTCATCAATAACACTGCCTTTGCTTTAGAAACGGAGAGACTGTTGCAGCCATGAATAACACTACCCGTGTGTTTTGATAAGCTAGCTTCAACAATCAGGGCGTCGCTGCTTTCCAGACTAACAGCCGCTACAAACAAATCAATGCTGTCAATGAAGAAGAACATTCTTTTCTCAGAGCACCGGCAACTTCGATTCAGCCGAGCTCCTGACGGAAGCTTAAAAATGCTAGTATAACTTTTTCTTCTTGTTCTGTCTTGTCGCTCTTCTTTTTCTTCTTAGTGTTCTTTACAGTGCTTCTAACTCAGTGTCAGTTTCTCCTCAAATTTAAGGCAGCCAGAAGAATGTGAACAACTTTAGGGCAGCCAGATCATAGCGGACAGCTTGAAGGCAGTGCGAAGATTGTAGACATGTTTAGAAGATCCAGAAGATTAGGCCCATTGATAGCTAGACGAATGTGGACGCTAGGACAATCAGAGTATCAGTGCAAACAACTTCAGGACAGCTAGAGAACTGTGGACAACATAAGGGCAGAGAGAAGACGTGGACAACGTTAGGACAGCCATATAATAATGAACAGGTTTAGGACTGTGAATAGGTAGTCAACAGTTTTAGGGCAGCCAGAGGATAGTCGACAACTTTGTAGGATGCAGCCAGAGGAAGGAGTACAACTTTAGGGCAGCCGAGAACACACACACACACACACAGAGACACACACACACAGAGACACACACACACACAACACACACACACACCACACACACACACACACACACACACACACACACACACACACACACACACACATACACACACACATACACACACACACATACACACACACACACACACACACACACACACACACA
>JABMCL010002484.1:2457500-2472500 GCA_018857735.1 Alviniconcha marisindica
AAGCTTCACCAGTGCATAGTTGGTTTCGGATCAATGCAAGGGGTGCGTTCCTTTAAACATTATTTTAATTCAAATTCAAAATCCAAATCCAAATTAAAAACAAAAACAACAAACTTTATCCCACAAGACGGAATTTTGTTGTGGTCATGGCGGGCTCGTAAAATAAAGAATACATAAAGTAAAAAACAATACAACAACAAACACAACAGCACCAACAAAAGGATTTTACCTTAACCATGTTAACTCTATTTTTGTACATTATATCCTAGTTCAGATACATTCCCGGGAGGGTTAGCTTTTGGATACTAACGTCTCGTCAGCCGGGCCGTAAGTGGTATTGGTGGTGGATGATAATCAACTGGTTCATTAGCTAAATTCACTGGAAGAGGCGCTCAACGATCTTCCTCAAAGGCCGAGAAAGGGCCATCGTCACGGTCAGACGAACAGACGAATTTCTGAGAGACGGGGCGGACCGCATATATATGGGCTTTTCCGAGTAGCCTTATAGCTAGCTACTTGTAGAGGTACCATATAGCCGGCTTTAGGGGGGAAAGGAATGAGAGGGAGAGGGTATAGGGTAAGGATAAGGTAGGGTGGGGGTACCGGGGGTTTAGGTATTATTATACTGATACACAACGTTGAAGAGGGAATTCAGTTCGACCTCTCGGTACGCTCCGCTCGCTTAACTTAATCAATGTAGAAGTAATTAGGTAAAGCTGGCGTTAGGTAAAAAGGACTGAGAGGGAGAGGAAAGGGAAGTGTACAGGGCAATAAGATTGCAGCGTGGAATACAGTTTGGGTACAGATTGATACGTAACACTAAAGAGGGAATTCAATTTGATCTCCCGTCACGCTAGGCTGCCTTAGCCGTATACCCATAGAGGTAATTAGGTAAAGCTTGCAGGGGGGGGGGGGGGAGTAGAAGAATGAGAGAGAGGGTTAAGAAGGGAAGGATATAGGGTAAGTATAAAGTAGTGTGGAAAACGGTTTGCCGGTACAGACTGATACCGCTAACATGGAGGAAATTTGCCTAGGTCTACCTAAGCGTACATGCAGTACCTATGGAGGTACTGTAAGCTGGCATTAGTGAGCTAGGGCTGGGGTGGGTAGGCAGTGTACGGTAGGGTAGGATACAGATGGGTATGGACAGCGATAACACCAAAGTGCGATTTTCGATCAGTCTGTCCGTGCACACAACTGCCTTAGCTAGCCTGCTAGAAGGCGTACAGTGTATTAGGAGTTAGGGAAGTTAGCTGGAGCTAGGGAAGAAAAGGCTGAGACGGGCAGTTTATAGACGGTAGAGCAGGGTAACGGTAGGGTGGGATACAGATGGGTATACACCGATAACGCTAAAAGCTTCGGGATTTCAGATCGATCTGCTCGAGCGGACCACTACCTGATTATTAGCAAGCCTATCTGCAGAGGTAAAGTAAAGCTGGGGTTAGGGAGGAAAGAGATGAGATAGCCTGACAGTGCTAGGCAGGGTAGGGTAAGGTATGATACGATGCAGATAGCTATAGACCGATAACGCTAAAGCCTAGGGATTATACATCGATCCGCCCGTGCGCCGGCACAACTACCTGTACAGGTCAAATAAAACTGGAGTTATGGGGTAAAAAGGGATGAGATAGGATGGGTTAGACAGGGTAGGGTAAGGTAGGATACGATACAGATGGCTATACACCGATAACGTTAGAAGCCTAGAGATTTCAGATCGATCCGCCCGTGTGCCGGCACAACTACCTTAGCTAGCCTACCTGTAGAGGTAAAATAAAGCCGGAGTTACGGGGGAGGCAAGGGATGAGATGGGTAGGGTATAGGTAGGGTAGGGTTGGGCACGGAAGGGTATAATACAGACCGATAACGCTGAAGAGCGGAGCGTTGGCGTGGTTGGAAGGATGAGCCAAAGTCTTAAAGGGAGGGGGAGGTGGAGAAGGGGGAGCCGCAGTGTTTCCCCTCTCATCTCGCAGCGTGGTCGACAGTTGTGCAAATATTTACGAGGGGAGAGAAACAGGGAGCCCGGGACCTCACACGGCGAAGCCGCGCTGACTGACAACGACTCCGCGTCGTGAACGCCAAGCTGCCCGCCTGCCCGCCCGTCCACCGTCACTGCGACCACCGTCCGGCCACTGCGCCACGCCTGCTCACTTCCGACTTGTGTACTCCGACTATAAGTGTGATCGATATAATTATGTAGACTAGCGGAGAGAAAAAAGTTAAAAAAGAAAACAAGAAGCCGAAAATAAGTTCGAATGATCCACAGATTGCGGCTAGGGGAGGGCTTGGCGGGGGGTTTGGAGGGGGGGGGGGGGGGGGGGGGGGGGGGTGTGTGTGTGTGTGGGGGGGGGTATGCTTTGTCTTTTGTGCCGGGGGGTCTTGTTTTCTTTTTCTTCTTTTTGTTTTGTTTTGTATTTGTTTTTGTTTTATTTTTTCATGTTTGTTCTGTCTCGCTTTAATATTTGTTTTCTCTGCTTCACCCGTCACTTTGTTGTGGTAACAAGAAGTAACAGAAGAGGAATAAGGTCAAGAAGGACAATACTGGTGTCAAGAAGATGCTCGTAATGGTGGCGGTAGCCCGGGAGAGGGTTCGTTTTAGTAGTAGTGGTACTGGAGGTGGTGGTAGCAGTAGTAGTTATAACTAGCAAACGGAAGACACAAGCTGTTGGTCAAACGGAAGACACGAGCAGCTGGACAAACGGAAGACACAAGCTGTTGGTCAAACGGAAGACACGAGCAGCTGGTCAAACGGAAGACACGAGCAGCTGGTCAAACGGAAGACGCTGTTGGTCAAATGGAAGACGCTATTGGTCAAACGGAAGACGGGAGCTGCTTGTCAAACGGAAGACACAAGCTGTTGGTCAAACGGAAGACACGAGCTGTTGGTCAAACGGCAGACGGGAGCTGCTTGTCAAACGGAAGACACGACCTGATGGTCAAAATAGAGATCGATAACGCCATTATGGTGCAGTCTGGAGTGCCGTTCGTAGCTGCTTGTCATCACCGACGGCAGGGATAAATGGTTCAGTTCTCGTCCGGGGCAGATTTTACCTATAACCTGTGATAGTAACACATTTTTGACTCCTATAATCCCCCCTTCCCGCTCCCGTAACGACAGGCAGCAGAATTTTACCTGTAACCTGTGATAGTAACATATTTTAACTCAAAATCACTTTTATCCCCCCCCCAACCCGCCCCTCCCCCTCGACCCCACCGCCGGGCCTTTTTTCCCCTTTGGGGTGGAGTTCGGGGTCATTTTGTTTTTTCTTCCCTTTAAGTGTGGCACTGGCTAAGGATACGGTCATTTCATTTATCAGTGCTTTAGAAAATGTCCAGATGTAACTGGCCAGTTAAAGGAGACATCATACTAGCGTTCACTGCATGTTGTATAGGGAGCTATGGTCCACACTGGCAGCCCGCTTGATTCGAAGACTTCTTTAGCGCTTGAATCTGATTTCATACACTATGCACTTGAATCTGATTTCATAAACTGGACTATGAGATAAACGCGCGGCCTAATCTAATAATGGAGCAAGTTTACACAGTTATCGCCGACTTGATTTATGCTTGCGAACCAGACTTGATGTGCTCATGTCTTACCTTGTTACCACCCAATACCTTCTTTTTTTTTAAATCATTTTTTTTTTTAATCTCGCGACTATATTTTTGGCGCTGCTTGTTGCTATAAAGACAGCCCCTGGTTTATTTTATACCTCTCATGTCCTAGAATAGCTCTTCAAACTGTAGATCGGATAGGCACGCCGCGCTATTTTTATACCCAGGCTTCTTCGCCGGCTTCTCTCAACTTGAACCCCCCACCCCCACCCCTACCCCCCGTTACCTCAACTCCCGTCCCCCCAAAAACCCCGCAGAAGAAAATCGACAAAATAATAATCCCTTCCCAAAAAGCTAATCGTAATATTTCCAACGGGACAAACAAAGCTGTGCTTTCCATTCGGACCATTACACTTCAAAGGGAAGGTTCATCAGATCATGCCACAAAGCAAAAGATTGGCGATTACCGCTCGTTCGCTGAACCAGAATTTTGTTCGTGGTATTCGCTTCATTCTATACTCCCCCGCAAAACTGTCGAACCGTAGAAAGCGGTTTGTTGTTTTCTTATGGGGTTGCCAAGGTCACATCGGTAGGAACGAGAAGTACCTCATTTCGTCTTGCTCTGAGCAACAGAATCAAGGGCTGGAACAGATGCGGATGAGAGGATGCATTATAAGTCAGCTTAACAGATTTTCATCTTCAGTTCGCGTCAGTGAACAGCAGCGGGGTAGATCGTCAAGATCTGTGAATGTCAACTTGCGTGGTCTAGTCACTTTCCACTTTCTTTTAGAATCATTTTGTTGGTTGGTACGCTGGGCCCAGAGCGGTGGTGGCCGGTCAGTCAAGGTGTTTTGAGCACGAGCGTTCCCGAATGAGTACACACACACACACACACACACACACACACACACACACACACACACACACACACACACACACACACACACACACACACACACACACACACACACACACACACACACACTCTCTCTCTCTCTCTCTTGGTTACCACCCAATCTACTTACCCAATAAACGCAACAAGTTAGGAAGAACTACAGGCATTTCAATTTTTCATGTTTTTAGCCCTGTTGTTCGGTACAAAGTTTAACTCTCTCTCTCTCTCTCATTTCTTCTTCGTCTATGCATGGTGGTGGTGGCAAGAGTTGAAGGGGGAAGGGAGTACTCATATCATTGTTACTAGAAAGCCCTAATCTGTTCTCGACGAGTAGTAGAAACCTGGCAGTGCTATTGTCGCAAAACACCAAAATACCAGCGGGTCTTTTCGCCGCCGTGCCGAGCAGGCGGAGGGGGTGACGAAGCTTGCGGTCACAGCCGGTTATGTCAAGTGGACCCAGCCACACCATGTCACACAAACGGCTACCACAACCACCCCGGGTGGCACTCATTGGAGGCGGGCGCCGTACCCGCCCACCTCAATGACTCCGATCGCAATCTTCAAAAATCCCCCCCCCCGCCTCCACACCCCCTCTCCCTTCCTCCCCCCCCCCCCCCTCCCCTCCGCCCAATCCTTCCTCTCGCCGCCAGTAGTAGCTCTCCATTCCGACAAACCGCAAATTGGTTACAGTCATTGCACTTGGTTTCAGGTTCGCAGAGTCCTTTGTCCTTGACGACTTCTAGGTTGTTCTCGGATCGATGTTTCTAAATGTGTTCGTTAGAATTGTTTGACGCCGAGTTGTCTCCATCGAGGTATTGTAGTATTACAACAAGGACCCGTGAAACAGTAATAAGAGCCTGCATCGTGACTGATTCTGTTGGCGTTGTTGGTGTCTACAGAATCAGCCGTAATCTCTCAGCATCCTAAGGGTTTGGTCCCCGGGTGCAATACTTCTCTGGGCACGGCATGGCCTTAAATTATTATAAGAAGGAAGGGAGGAAGAGAAAAGGAAGGAGAGACGGGGGTTGGTAGTACGTAGTATTATCCACCTCCACTCATATTTGCATTTCAGCCCATCTCCTCAACCTTGTGTTTTATCCTCTCTCGAAAAGCGGCAAGCATACAAACTTAAGCAAGCGACAACACTGACATCCATCAGCTGGCATAGTTAGAGCTATACACCCATCCGCACCAGCAAAACAACACACACGCACATACACACACCTATCCATCATCATCTTCTGTTTCAACCTTGTGTTTCATCTTCTCGCTTCAACCTTGTGTTTCATCTTCTCGCCTCAACCTTGTGTTTCTTCCTCTCCTCTGTCAAATGTTTCGTCCTCTCCCTCCAACCTTTCGTGAGTTGTCCCTCGCTACAAACGCAGAACTCTTCGGAGACCACTGGGCATTAAAGTAAAGAATGAAAGAAAGAATGAACGGAAGGCAGAAAAGACGGCTTCTGCGGAAGAGACAGAGAAATACAATAGAGATAGCGGAAGGACAGAAAGAAAAAAGGCGTTACTGGTATAATAATAATAATGTACATTTATCATGCGCTCATCAACGCCCTGAACGCTCACATGATACATATTAACCGAAATACAATTTTGTATACACACGTAGAGGACAGTCCTACCAAAACAATTTACATAAGGCATTATATGGAAACACACATACACACACACACACACACACACACACACACACACACACACACACACACACACACACACACACACACACACACACACACACACACACACACACACCACACACACACACACACACACACGCGCACACGCGCACGCACGCACGCACGCACGCACGCACGCACGCACGCACGCACGCACGCACGCACACACACACACACACACACAATATCATACTCCTTTCTACAGACTCACGGTAGCTTGAAGGTCGATACCGCCGAGCGCTGCAATACTTCCTCTGAAACAACTTGGCGTGAAAATAATAAAGGACTGAAAATGGAAAGAAGAAGAAAAAGGAGGAAAGAAAGAGCGACGAGTGGAAGAAAGGAAGATACAGAAGAAAGAAAGTGAATAAGTGTTCAGTGCTTTGAGCCACAGGGTAGGCGCTTTAAAAATTTCCATTATTATTGGTTTAAACAAAATTTTATTCATTCATCGTATTCGTAAGCTCAACAAATAAGTACAGGAAACACAAAAGCAATATGCTTATTTGAGTGTTACCTATAGATAAAATGATAATCACACAGATATTTACGATGGCAAGATGGCAAATTGTTGTCAAAACGTCAGAGGCAACAAAACCAACAAAGACCAAAATGACAACAAAAACAAACAAGCAAACAAAACAAAAGCAAAACAACAACAACAAAACGGGAGAGGGGGTGGGGGTTAAAAAAGCAAATAACTAACCGAATGGTCTAGTGATGTTGTCATAATTATTGATCTGAGAGAGACAGAGAGAGGGAGAGGATTAAAACGTGTACTTCTTCGTTTGTATCCTAAACAAATTTTGGCAGACTTTTACAGATTTACAAGCGGTCGGTTTGGCGCAAAAGTCGTGACTATAGCAAATATTTTCTTATTAGTTTCTAAATGTAGCTGGTCGTTTCCAAACAGAAGTGTATTGATATTTCTTTCATTCTCATCTAGTTTATTAATGGTTTTATTTCTAATACTATTATAAAGGGGACAATGTAGTAGGAAATGCTCTGATATTTCTGCTGTATATCCGCATGAACATATAGGGTCTTCTAACAGGTGGCGTCTGAATAAGTCATAATTTAAATCGCTAATAGCAAGTCGAAGTCTACAATGCTTAACTTGTTCCTTTCTAGAACCAAAATAATAATATATAGGAACCACAGTGTCATTCGTTGACAAATATTTTTTCAGCAGACTAATTGAAGGATTTGTTTGTATAGTTTGAGGTAATGTGTTCCACAGTTGGGTAGTTGACGGAATGAATGAATTTGCATATAGTTCTGTTTTGTGAGCGGGAATGACTCTTTCATGTGGTCGTCTGCGATGATACGGGTTTGTTGTTGAAACTAGAGGTGCTACTAAGTTTGATAGGTATCCGGGGCACTGGTAATTAATCATTTTGTGAAACATTAATAGCTTGTGACGTTTTCGTCTTTCTTTTAGTGTGCAAAATCCAGATTCTTTATACAACTTTTCGTGGCTTGTTACTCTAACAGCTCCTAAAATAATTCTGATAGCTTCCAAATGGAAGTTTTCGAGCATGTTTGAAAGTGTTCCAGTACAATTATCCCAAACAATGTCGGCGTAGTCAAACTGTGGCAATATAAAGGATTTGTACATAGTATCCAAGGCTTTTCTGCATAACTTGTACTTAAAGGAACGTAAACATGAAATAAGAAGGGTTACTTTACTAATAATACTGTTTATATGTTTTTCCCATTTACAGTTACTTTGAAAAATCAGACCTAAGTGTTTGTGACATTCCTTGTCTTCGAGAACCATATTTCCAAATGACAGTGGGTAAACTGGATGGTTGTCTTTCTTAAATGTTAACAATTCAGTTTTTTTTCATTAAAACTAACTTTCCATCGTTTCGCCCAGCTGTTAATTTTTTCTAAGTCAGAATTTAAAATTGCTGCTCTTCTGTCGTGGTCTTTCACTGCAAGTGACACACTTGTGTCATCCGCAAAAAGTTTTATAACAGATTCAATATTTTTGGTTATGTCGTTTATATATATGTTTATATTATTATTATTAATAACTATGGCATTACTGGCACACTGCTTTTTTCAGCTCAGCCACCTGGAAGTTTGTAGCCCCATCAATACCTCTTCGCAGACAACTTGGCATTAAATAAAGACAGGAAGGAAAGACAGAAGGTGGTAGAAGAAAGAATAAGAAAATAAAGACTGGCGTTACTGGTACAGGATCCTCTTCTTCTCAGCCATCTCCTCTAATGTGTTCTATGTCACAAAACCCTGCAATCATTCTGGAAGACAACTTCGCGTTCATTAAAAACGAGCAATTAATTAAGGACGGAAATAAAGACCGTGGGACAAACTAGAAAGAGGGATGTTAATGACATAGATCACCCCTCTCTTCAACCTTGAAGTTTGGTCCACACCACTGATGCAGCAACAGTCTTCGGAGAGAAACCTAGAACGAAGGAAATGGGCGGAGGGGGGGGGGGGGGAGGAAGAAAAAAAGAAGAAAGAAAAACAGAAAGAAAAGGGGGAAAAAGACAGAACGAAAGGAAAACAGGGCGAAAGAATAAGAAAGCTATATACGAAGAAAAATAAATGAAAGAAAGACCCCCCCCCCCCTTTAAAAAAAGTGCAAGAAAAGACTTGCAACATATGCACATGCCTCACAGAAAGTTGTCTTTACGTGATTCTCTTTCCATGGGCCCATCAAAACGAACTTGTTCCACACGAGATTGCTAGAGTTCTGTTTACGCATCCGATCGAGAATCTCAATCCTTTTTCATCGACATACAAGACCTAGATTAGATTTATTTGTGCTTTCAGAATTAACAGCGATGCATGGATGTCAGGTTATTCTTTCATACTTTGTATAGTATAGTATAGTATAGTATAGTATAGTTATAGTATAGTATAGTATATTATAGTATAGTATAGTATAGTATAGTATAGTATAGTATAGTATGTGCAGGGCAAATCGTTTATTTGTCTGTCTAGTGTGTTCCATTTGTCCTTTCAACGTTGTGTTAAATATTGTCGAATTGTATTAACCCCTTCACTGCTCCAGCCCGTAAAATTTCCGGGCTGAAATATACACGGACGCGCCTTCAAACAGTGTATTTTCCGGTCCTGTAACAAAACTACCCTGTCCGTTTTGATGAAAATCCTTTCACATGCCAGTGCGATAATAATAATAATGAATACTTAGAGCGCATAACCCGCACAGGCCCTAAGCGCTTACACGTTCTTTACAAATACATATTGTCAAAATTTAACGTATACAACATGAATGCACACACACAGACTCGCACACGCACGCACGCATACACACACACGCACGCACGCATACACACACACACACACACACACACACACACACACACACACACACACACACACACACACACACACACACACACACACACACACACACACACACACAACACACACACCACACACACACACACACACACACACACACACCACACACACACACACACACACACACACACACACACACACACACACACACACACACACACACACACACACACACACACACACACACACACACACACACACACACACCAGTCACATATCAGGGCAATCAGGGTAATGAGACTTAAGAAAAGTTTTTTTTAAAGAGAAAGGTTTTCAAGGAAGATTTAAAAGAGCTGATAGAGGTAGAATGGCGGACAGAAACAGGGAGTTGGTTCCAGATAACTGGAGCCTGGTAAGAGAAAGAGCGCTGACCACAGGACTTTGTTCGGAAGGATGGTATTCTGAACACTCGGGTGTCTGTAGAAGAGCGGAGCTGCCGGGAAGGAGTGTAAAGGTGAAGAAGTTCTGAGAGGTTGAGTCTTGCAGCATTGTTCTTTACTTTTTGGAGTTTAGAAAGAAGATACTTAGGACAGCCCGCCAAAAGTGAGTTGCAATAATCTAGTCTTGAAAGAACAAACGCACACAACAGTTTTTTTGGTGACATCTTCAGACAGATAGTGGCGTATTGCACTAATCCTGACGAAGTTCAAGATAGCAGATACGACAAACGGAGGAGATCTGCTGCTGGAAAGAGAGAGTAGGATCAAGACAGACACCCAGGTTGCGAACTGTGTTGGCAAATTTGATGTCAGAACCCTCCAGATTTATGGACTGTGGAACAGAGTCAGAGTTGAGAACCGTCTTGTAGCAACAAGAATCATTTCCGTTTTATCATTGTTGAATTGCAGTTGATTATTTGTCATCCATGCTTTTACATCAGAGATACAAGACTGATCTGAATCAGTAATTTCAGGAAGTTAAGTAATGTTGCCAGATTTGTACAGCTGGTTGTCATCAGAGAAACTATGACACCGAAGTTTAAGGCCGCAGGAGCGGAGGAAGCACCATCGACAGATACAACCTGAGTTCGATCAGAGAAGTGTGACTGAAACCAAGACAGAACAGTGCCAGAAATGCCGAAAGTATGCTGGAGTCTGGAGAGTAGAATGGAGTGGTCGATAGTGTCAAAAGCGGCGGATAGGTCAAGTAGAGAGAGCAGAGAAATGTGGTTGACATCAAGAGCTGCGAGGAAGTCGTTTACAATTTTAAGAAGAGCAGTTTCGGTGCTATGGCCTAAGCCATAGGCAGACTGAAGGGGGTAAAGGATGTTATTGCTTTCAAGATGTTGGGATAGTTGAAGGAGGACAATCTTTTCAGTGATCTTGGAAAGGAAGGGCAGGGTGGAGACAGGCCTATAGTTCTTTACATTTTCAGTGTCAAGAGAGGATTTTTTTTCTCTCCAGCAACGGCCTGAAACGGCGGATTTGAACACAGAAGGAAAGCTGCCTGTCAAAAGAGTCATTAATAACTGAAGTAAAAGACGGGAGAAGGTCATCAATGAGTTCAGCCAGTAACGACGACGGAAGAGGGTCAAGTTCGCTTGTTTTGATGGCGGTCTTGTTCAACATTTGGCGTACTATCGATTCTGACACAGGGTGGAAGGCAGTCAGTGGGGATCCATCAAAAACTGTGTGAGTGACGGGAGGTAGAGGCATTGTCTGGGAACTGAGATTGTCACGGATGGTAGAGATTTTGTTCACAAAGAAGTCACAGAACCTCTGCGGAAGAAGTGCGGATGGAATAAAAGACGGTAGCGATGAGGTCTTTGACTTGCCTAGGAATGTGTTTGTGATGCTGAACAACTGCTTGGATGAAGTGCATGCAAGGATCTTGGTGTTGGAAAATTTAGATTTTGCTTGTTTCACGATCTTGCTGACGAGTTTGCAAGCGGAACGGAAAATCTGCTTGTGCACCTCCAGACCGGACTTTAACCACTGTCTCTCCGCTCGCCTCCTCTCGCGCTTGGCCTCGAGAAGCTGAGGGCCGACGGCACAGAACCAGGGCGAAGGGGGGCGCCGGCTGGAAACCTTGCGCTGGGTGGCAGGGGCGTGCTGATCCAGGAGGTTCTGCAGCAGGCGATGCAGTTGCTCAGCAGAAAGTGTGGTGCAGGAGTCTAGTCCGGCCTGAAGATCGGATCGGAAGGAGCTGAGGTCGATGGCAGCAAAAATGAAATAAAGAAAACAAAAAGGCTTAAGGGTTTCAAATTCGTCGTTTTCAAGTGACATCACGGCAGTGAAGGGTTAATTATTTTATACTTTGAACATTGAGTTTAACACAGGCCTATTTTGGTTGATTTACCATTTCAACGTAGTATTTAATACAGGTATGTTTGTGTTGATTTTTTTTTTCAGAGTGCTATTAATTTTATACAGGGATGAGTATTGATTTTTTTCTTTCACGTGTTATTTAACACGGGATTAGTTTTCTTGATTTTTCCTTTCAGCGTGGTATTTATTACAGGTGTGATTGCGTTAATTTTTCCTTTCAAAGTAGTGCTTGATACAGGGCTGATTGTGTTGATTTTCCATTCCAGTGTAGTACAGGGATGACTGTGTTGATTTGTCTTTTCATTGTGTTTGATTTGTCCTTTCGACGTTGTGTTAATATAGGTCTGATTTTGTTGATTTGTCTTTTCCGGGTACTTGATACGCCCATTCAGTATTGTGTTTGATGGCTTGTTTCTATTGATTTGACCTCTGAATAATTATGTGCTTGGTTTTTCCTTCAAGCGATGTGTTTAATATGTTTGAGTGTTGATTTGTCCTACACCTCAGTATGCAAAGGTACTATTGCACCGATTTGTCCTTACAACAAGGTCTTTTACAGTACAGGTGAGAACGGAAATGTCCATACCGACCAATCACAGCTACTTTACTTCAAACGATATGATGAAAATAATCATGATGATTGGCCGACCACAGGTGTAAATTGATGGCAATTATTATAATGACGGCGAAGACGATGACCGGAACAACTGCCACGAAGAAGATTTTTTTTTTTTAATGAGAAGCAGAAAAACAAAAAGATGATTACGAAAAATAAGAAAACTCAAATGTACCTGTTTTTAGGCAGGCGACAAATGGTTTGAGTCGGTGTGAATTAATTTGTTCTTTTTCCTTTCTTGTTGCTTTACGTCCAAGGAGGCGAGATGGCCTATTAGGGACGGGGACAGAGTGGGAAGAGGACGACTTAATTTGTTTCCTTTTTTTGTTTTTTATAGTTCCTCACCGCAACCTAGTTAATGGAATCAAGAAAGTTATCATATATAAATAGGACAACGCATATCTTTATCAGACCATATCTGTCAGGGCCGTAAATAGGACAGAAACGCATATCTTTATCAGACCATATCTGTCAGGGCCGTAAATAGGACAGACTTACTTGTTTATGTAAAAAGTCGGACAGTCTATTAATATGACAAGAGTGCTTTCAAACAGTAGAGCTATGGCTAGATAAGTGCTGGGAGGCAAAGCAATATAGGACAAGAAATAGACGTGTCAAAACGGTGCCACTTAACACCACGAGGACAACACCTTGTCAAAGATGTACATCACCACAACTTTACTGACTTTGATGTTGAAACGTTAAAAGGGACCACATGTCTACCGAGGGCCAAGAGAAAACGCAACGAACGTTGCTGTCAAAGTAGCGATATTGATCTCTGTGGTCTTACTGTCAGGTCAGTGTGTGACTGTGATGTTTGCTGAAGCGGGACCTTGCCAGATTCGTTTTCAAGGATGGCGTTGCTTCATATAATAATGCACAGAGACAACAACAAGAAAATTCAACCAGGACACTGTATGTGCCACGAAAAAGTTGTTTAGGTTGTTTGATTGATTGCGTCATCCTGGTCGAGGAAACCCACCACCGCTCTGCCCACGCCCCTGTACATGTCCAGATCTCCAACATTTTTTTTAGAACGATCCTCTGTTAAAAAAAGCTCTGAAGAATAGATGAAGGGTGCAGGAGATGGACTGGAGCGGGATGGGGGAGGACGAAGAACAAGCAGCAGGGGAAAGGGAGACGAAGAAGAAGAACAAGAAGATGGAGTCAGTTAGTAATTAGCGTTTAACGTGCCGAAGGACTGAGAAAGAGGAGGGGGACGAAGGATGGACTAAGAAGGAAAATAAGACTACGAAGAACAAGGGAGACCAACCAAAACTCAAACAAAAACAAAAAAGAGGAATTTTAGAACAAGAGCACTACAGAAGAAGGGAAAAAAAGAGGCTGAGAGCGACCAAAGGACACTTGAAAGTGTATGGTGCACACATGAACCGCAGAAAAGACCTTTTCCTTCGAAACGTGAAATCAAAAACCATAGAAAAGACTTCTTGGAAATGTGAACTCAAGAACCGCAGAGGACCCTTTCCTTGGAAACGTGTAGGCCTACTCAAGAACCGTCGAAAAGACATTTTTCTTGGAAACGTGCACTCAAGCACCGTCTGAAAGGCATTTTTTCTTGGAAACATGTACTCAAGAACCGTAGAAAAGATTTTTTCCCTTGGAGACGTGCAAGCAAGAACAGCAGAAAAGACTTTCTCCTTAAAAATTGCACTCTTAAACTGTAAAGGACTTTTCCTTTGGAAACGTGCACTCAAGAACCGCAGAAAAGACTTTTCCCGGTCTCTGGTGCATGCTGCATGCTTTTTTCACTAAACGTCCATCAAATTCACTATCATGAAAACTATAGGCTCTGTGCGCACACAGAAATTTGGGCACGGTAGAATTTGAGTTTATTACCGCAGTCAGCGATTACTGTTAATGTATATGACAGACAAGGGGAGTGCGAAGACAAAGTTGCGCTGCTCTCTCTCTCTCTCTCTCTCTCTCTCTCTCTCTCTCTCTCTCTCTCTCTCCGTGCTGAGCCCTGATAATAGCCGTCATGGTTAACTGGGCGTTAAAAACCATGCCCCTCCTTCCTCGTCCCGTAAGGTAACCACGTGCGGGGTTGACAGGATGTTAACTGAAGTCCCAGTTACCTTCCTGCCCTCCTCCAGCGGTTGGAGCAGGGGGAAGGGGGGGGGGGGGGGGGGGGATGCAAACTCGTAAGATCCATCGTGCTAAAAATACACAGCTTTTGTTTTCTGCTTCATTTTCTTTTCTTTCTTAATAAGTCAGAGTAGGTTAGAATAATTATAACTTGACATTTTTCGCTCAGTGTCAGAAGTCAGACCCCTTTCTGGTTCATTCGGCTGCATTTTCCCTCCGTTTTCTTCAGATATAAAAGTGTGTGCCTGGAACAGTGAATCTGTTGAGTGTACTTTAAAGATCAAGCTACGCTCTCTCTCTCTCTCTCTCTCTCTCTCTCTCTCTCTCTCTCTCTCTCTCTCTCTCTCTCTCTCTCCCCCCCACCCACCCACCCACCAGTGAAAAGACGAAGAGGAGAATTAAATTATTAGTGGCATTAAGGCAAAGCCACTCATGCTACACAAACAACCGGCACTGCCACTGGTTCTCGGCTGACCAAGTACAAAAAAACGACACGTGCCTATACTGACCC
>JABMCL010002484.1:2480000-2490000 GCA_018857735.1 Alviniconcha marisindica
CCAACAAAGTGATACCGATGCCAATCTACTCAGAAAACAGCTCTTGTTAGTCAGATCCCTAAGGGTGAAACAACGAAAGATGAACATGTCAGGTTCCACTCATGACTATTACGAGCATCCAGTGACTAATGGACACCACAGCACGTTCTTTGAACCAAGGCTTCTTCCTTCTTGTATCGTGCCTTGAACAGTTTCATCCGCTTCTCAGTTCTTATTCATCTGCGTTAAAAAATAGTCCGGTGGTTCGGATAAAGGTTGTGGTCTTCAAAAGGTCTTCCAAGTTGGCCCGCAGCTCTTCTTGCAGTGTTGCTCCACTGGGCCACCACAGTGCTCTTGCTTCTCTGACTGAGAGGGGGCTGAACTGCAGAACTGTGGGGACTGTGGCCCTGTCTAGCATGTGCAGTCTTCAGTATGCGCAAGTCCTAGTTGGCACGTGTGTTGGTGCAGGCGGCAATGTCCAGTCCTTGGGAGAATGTTTTTCAGTAAATGTGAAGGCTGAAACACCATTTCCCACACCTAACTGTGCTATTGCAATAGCACCGTCTCAGACACCCGCCATGCTTCCGCTGACTCAGTTATGCAGAATTCAATATGCGCCTTATTGTACCGAACAGCCTTACCAATGATGACAAGTGACTGCCAGTGAAAAAGTGCATTCACAAAAGGTGTTCCCAAACACCGAACTCGTGCCTGCACACAGTACGAAACTCTGCCGACAATATTCGAGGCTGTAGTTGGTTTTTGCTTTTCTTTTTCAGTCTTGTTCCTTCGTGAGATTTTGAGCTTACTTCCAGGTTAAGGAGGCCACCGTGCGTTAAATATGAAATACACTGACAATGATAGTGTAGCGTATGATGAAGCAGTCAGCTCACTGACTTTCTATTGTTAGCAATTGGACTGAATGTCCAGTAAACCACACAGTGTCTCTTCGTTGTGAGACAGTAGATTAGTTGCTACATTATCACTTTAAGACAGTCTCTGTCTCTCTGTCTGTCTCTGTTTGTATGTCTCTGTGTCTGTGTCTGTCTGTGTCTGTGTCTGTCTGTCTGTCTCTCTCTCTCTCTCCCTTTCTCTCTCTCTCTCTCTCTCTCTCACACACACATACACACACACACACACACACACACACACACACACACACACACACACACACACACACACACACACACACACACACACACACACACACCATCAATGAATGCATCAACCAAGCAGCCAGTAAGAAAACCAAGCAGCCATGCAGTCTTCACAGACAAACGCTGTCAGAACTTCTTTTTTGTGTTTTTGTCATTTTTGTCATAATCAAAACAAGACAGTAAGTAATCAGCTGCACCCACGCTCAGCAAAACCGTTCTCACGCTAACCCGACCTCGTTCCCGGCTCCGACGCCACCAGCAGAAGAATGCCAGGCCGTAAAAAAAAATGCCCACTTGTATCCCCCTCGTAAACAAGAGATCGGGCTTGATTCGCCACACAAGCAGCGACTATATGAGGAAGCCGTTAATTGACTCTCAAAGAGAGCATCCTATTTTCGTAGCGCTGCTGGCTCCGCCGAGAGGCGGAGTTGGCTGCAGTCCCGCTAAGAAGCGCTTGTAGTAGTTTATTGATGATCTTTAAGCGATCACACCCACATGGCAGCTTTTGATCGCTCACAGTCTTTCTAGTGAAGTCGCTTCAAAGACCAACGGTGAGCGGCAAACGGTTTAGGGTCTGCGGAATTTCCGAGTTATAAATTTACTGGCTGGCCGATAGAGTGCGCAGTTTGGATAAAATTGTTACCCATAGATACCGAGTTTCTAATTATTGACTTGGGATTTTTAAGGGATATGCAAGTGGTGGCATTTTTATGTGCCCCCCCCCCCCCCTCCTTCTTACGGATGGGAAATTATGGCAGCTGTATATTTTAATACCGCATGTGAAATACAAAGTTGGCGCTTCGCTCCGACGTGTTTATAGAAAGCAGGATGATCATTTGCTTTTCATCAATATAGGTATATTTATAGATATTTATACACCGCCTGTCTCAGTAAAACATACTGATCATTGACCAGGAGGCCCTGTGGAATTACTTGTTGGTTCCTTGGACAACAAACAATTAACATCCCTTCTTGAAAAGAGGGTGTGGTTGAGCATGAGTGTGTGTGTGTGCGTGCGTGCGTGCGTCAGTGTATGCGTACGTGCGTGCGTGCGTGCGTGCGTGCGTGCGTGGTGCGTGTGTGTGTGTGTGTGTGTGTGTGTGTGTGTGTGTGTGTAGGTGTTTGTAGACCGTCGCTTCTAATCCTGTCTGTCGTCTAAAATGAATGACGCAACCTGAAGTGCACCCCAACCAAAGACTAAGTGCTTAATGGTGCATGCACGCACGACCTGGCTTCCATGCTGTCAAACTGCCAGAAACTTCGTCAGTGGAATCGCCATCTTAAAGTCATATATGGTTGGCACGAACACAAAGTCGGAAAGACAAGAGACGAACATGAGAGTGTGGGTCTTTTTTTCTTGTTTTTTAAACACAAATTGATTTGCGCTACATCATAAAAATGATTTATTGATTTTTTAACTGATTGGGGGTGTCTGTTGTCAAGTTCTTTTTTCTTTGTTGTTTCTGTGTTGTGTGTCGTTTTTGTATTCTGTATATTTAGCCTATTGTTTTTATAGTGCTTATTTTGGTGCTCAGAATGATTTTCTTCTCTCTCTCTCTCTCTCTCTCTCTCTCTCTCTCTCTCTCTCTCTCTCTCTCTCTCTCTCTCTCTCTCTCTCTCTCTCTCTCTCTCTCTCTCTCTCTCTCTCTCAATTAAATTTAATTTCCTTAGATCTGGTGTGTTTTAAGTGCCTATAGAGTTCTTTTACTGTGTCCGGTTATTTTTAGTGCATTCGTTCTGGTCTCTGATCAAGGTCACTGGAATGTCTTTCTTTCCAGCAGGTGACTATGTTCCTTTAGATTTTTTCTGCTGCTGTTGTTGTTTGGTTTGCTTTGTGTTTGTGTTTTTATTTTTGTTTGTTTCTGTTTTGTCAATAATGCTGTGCATGTTATTTTTGTTTCGGTTTTGTTTAGCGTCTGTCCGGGTCCAAGTGTTTGGGATCGTATTTGTTTCTTTCGAACGGGTTTCAAATTAGATCGTTCATGATGCAGTCTGCACACAAGTTCTTATGGCTGCCTTGATTCCACTCCGTCACCCTTGTAGCATAAAACTACAGAACTGCCGCGATGCCAAAAGATTAAATCATTTCCCGCTATTAGGACCTCATATTTTGTCCTTGGTAAAGACTCACATTTTGCCTATAAAACGTCATGTAATATATCATGGTCTTCCACTTGAATTCTGGCTTTTCATGCAACTCTTGTCGTAGCAAGATTATCAAAATGATTGTGTGTTGTTGTTGTTTTGTTTTTTGTTGTTGTTGTGTTGTTGTTGTGTGTGTGTGGTTTTTTTTTTTTTTTTTGGGGGGGGGGGGGGGGGGGGGGGGGTATCTCAACTTTTTCTTTTGAGAGATTCTCTTGGAAGGAAATTGACGTCTTGCCTTTAGCCCCTGTTTAGAAAAGCCAAGCAAACAGCATAACGTACATTCGAACCCATGGGCTTCGAGCGATCGAACCGCGCAAGCCTAAGGCGCTTTATCATTGTTTTTGAAAACAGTACGGGCACGTGCTTTAACTGTTTACATTACAATGGTACTTGGATAGCCAGCGGACTTGTCTAAGGAGGTGTGGTTGTAGGACAGCCAGCGGACTTGTCTAAGGTGATGTGTTTGTACGCAGGCACTGACTGGCTCATCTGTCATTCAGAGGGGGCGAGATGTCAGTTGCATCAGCAATACAGAATCTCTGGCAGGGACAGGGTTACTTACCAGACGCGTATCGCTCATTCGTTCTCAGCTGCATGGTAATTAAGATTGGAGTCGGGTGTCGTTGCCTAACGCAGATGCAGCCGAAATATCAGTCTCCTTCGAGGTCAGCGACGTGTCATCACACGAAGAGATTGTAAACGCGTGTCTGGGCAGATACCATCAAGTATCGGTATGGTCTGCAGCGTCGGTCGTGGCACACTGTCTCCATCCAAGCGAGGGATTGTCTTGCTTGTGTGACTAAAATTTACGCCCCTGTGGTATAGTATGGTGTGTACCGTGGATGCTAAAATGACGGTTCCTTCTGTACAAAGTCAGTCAGTTAATTAATTCTTGGATTTTAACAACTACATAAGGCCATCTCAGTGAGTAAGGGCGAAACACAAGTCACCATGTTACCAGTTAAAAGGTGACGCATAGTTATGGATACAGGTCAACAGCAAACACAACCAAGTCATAAAAGTCAATAATAAAAAATAATAAAATAAAATAAAAATCTCAATAATATTTACATTTCACTTTTTCTTTTGACAACTGACAAAAGTACTTTGAAACACAAAATTACTGGCACACGATTAAATTAGAAAACAATTTATCAGCTCACAAGTACATGTCTGATTTACTGTTGTGATATATATTAACACCCACATGGCTACGGAGAACCTAAAGCTATCAAAGTTTCTCTCTCTAAAGTGTGAGAATAAGTGAGTCAGAATATAGCTTTGCATGCTTCGCCTACTGTCATGAATTCCGTCTTTCAGTTCCGACTTGCTGGGTCATTCAACTTAATTTTTTGCCGAATCTTCTTCAAAGATCCAGTGACATGTAGCAATTAAGAACAGTGAATGGGACTTTTACTTGTAATTTGACGACTTACGTTTCGCGGCCGTGACATAAGCTTCGCGGCTGACCGATGGGTTTTAAAGAATCAGACAATTTGGCTTCATGCCTGTAGTCTGCTTGAAGTGGCACTAGCCTGGAACGGTGCACCACGATTCGCTCGCTTCGCCTACAGTGGTGATAACGATTAATATGGGGATGTACTGCCTGGTTTCCTGATTAGTCCTGTACTCAGTAGCACCTCCCGATGACCGAACCTTTCTCCAGAGCGCATGGCCACAGTGGAGCATGCAAGCATCCCACGCATCCCACCTGTTGCAAGCATCCCACCTGTCTAAAATGGGCCAACTGTTCAAGGACAACAAGAACTGCTTGTTCGGTGATCTGGTACCTATGAATAGCTCCTCCCAAGCGCTCCGACTCCACCACCACCACCACCACCACCACCATCAGGACAATAAATATTAAGGTGGTTGGGAGCCAGCCAGTACAAAGCAACTTATGAACTTTGCAACTTGCTCTTTCAGCAAATGCGAGGAACAAGAAGGTCACGAAGACAGTGCCCAGGGGATCAGCCGATGGGAAATTTATGTTTAAGTATTTTGAACCCTTAATTTCTACTGACTCTCGAAGTAGACCGGAGGCGAAACTCATCATCCGATCGTCGGCGAAACGTGTGTGGGGGAAAAAATGACTCGTTGGTGCGGAGGGTGGACGCCGACAAGATCAAAGCTGCGAAGGCAAATCGTGCGGCACCCACGTGGAACAGTCTCTCCGTTAAGCAGATGATGATGAAATTCGTGTATCGCTAGGCCATCACCTCTGCGTGGAGTGTCGGTTCCGGCGTGACGGGAACCTTTCCTGCTCGCGGTCTTGTTGCAGTTGCAGCCTTACCTTATCCTGTCCTGGCCTGCGTTCTCTTGCTGCATCGATCAAGGTGTCTGTATGTCAAGTTCACCTTATCTGATACAGAAACAGTCCCTAAGTTTTACCGAGTTTGTCACTGAAGCAGGCTTTTTTCCATTTAACTCTCATTAATCTAATGTGATGAAGTCTGTCGGTCACAGAAGGTGAGATGGTGAGAGGGCGAGTAGGGTGGGAGGGAGAGAGAGAGAGAGAGAGAGAGAGAGAGAGAGAGAGAGAGAGAGAGAGAGAGAGAGAGAGAGAGAGAGAGAGAGAGAGAGAGAGAGACAGACAGACAGACAGACAGACAGACAGACAGACAGACAGACAGACAGACAGACAGACAGAGTAAGTGAGTAAGTTGGTGTTTTACGCCCAATCAACCATTACGGTTATATCAGGGCGACAGAGACAGAGACGGAGAGAGAGAGAGAGAGAGAGACAGACAGACAGACATAGAAAGAGACAGACACACAGACAGTACAAATATACAGCAAGACTGAGAGAGAAAGAGAAAGACATATAGTAAGAAAGACAGAGAGAGACTGTTGATGTCAATCGATTTTGAACTGTCTCGTTACACAGAAGCCACAAAACAGCTCAAAGAATAACTATAGAATTAATCGTAGTTAGACCTTTTTTGCGAAAACGTATATATACATGTTATTATATAGGCGTCAGAATTAGTTTTCAAGAACAGCGTGTATCCAGAGAGGCACAATAGTGTGTAGTATCAGCGCCTATAAAGATCCACGAGAACACCTTTGGGACCAATGCTTTGTCAACGTCAGTGTGTGCAGATCCACAATAACACCTTAGGGACCAATAATTTGTAGTAACAGTGTCTACAGATGCGTAAGAACACCATTAGGATCAATAGTGTGCAGCATCAGTGTCTAAAGATCCACAAGAACAATAGTGTGTAGTATCGTCAGTGTCCAAAGATCCACAAGAACACCCTAGGGAATAGTCGTGTATAGTATCCTCAGTGTCTAAAGATCCACAAGAACACCCTAGGGAACAATAGTGTGTAGTATCGTCAGTGTCTAAAGATCCACATGAACTCCCTAGGGAACAAAAGGGGCAACACAGCACGCGGTTTTCCATTCAGTTTTATTTTCCAACATGAAATATTTGTCGCTGGAAAATAAGAAGAAAGCCCAGTTAATACAACTTTTGTTTCTCTTTGTGATCTATAAGGTTCATTCCATTAGATTTTAACTGCCAAATTCAGTAGAGCGCCGAGCAATTTTCAGCACTGGAACGTTGGCTCAGGCCGTTTGTCTTGGCTTAGCGTTTCTCCCTCGCAAAAACTATATAAGACTGAAGATTCGGACTGCGCGTTAAGTCTTTCAGATACAGGCGATGAGGACGCGTGTCAACTGTGCTTCGAACAAGGATCGAAGCAGTTCTCGACTGCTCTGTAATTATTTTATAGAAATTCCTATGCATTCCACCAGCACCCATGATTCCGGTCATACAATTAATACGTGGACGAAAATTGCATACACTGGAGAACTTAAATGAAAGAAATGAACGTTGATCTAATCCACGGATGAGTAGCGTCTCAAAACTGTTAAATCGAACCTCAACTGTCCAGTCGACCATAACATTACATAACCAGTTTCAGGGACCTCGGATCGAACTTTTACCTCAAGGAAAACAAAAACAAGTGAGAGAAGAGAAAGAGAAAATATAGTTGCAATCACAATGGTACCCGTATCGTTCATACAAATACTAGTTGTCACACCCTTAAGTTAATCTTAATTAACCGTAATCTGAAAACCACAAGCAGATACGAAATGCGTGTATCGGTCACTATTGGGCGGTTCAGGCGGGGTTGTTAACTCCCTTGACGTTTGCCCGGCGTCGCTTAAGTCCTTTGGCTGCTTTTATTTCCGGTGCGTACTTTCTTCACAATGGAAGGCGGTAACAGTGAATTTGCAAATTTTACACTGCAAACTTTAAAGGCATTTTTGGAGGCCTGTAGTCAGAATGTGTCTGCTCGTGCTATAGGATGTCCCAAAACGCATTTTTTTCAGTGAATTTGCGAATTTTACACTGCAAACTTCAAAGGCATTTTTGGAGGCCTGTAGTCAGAATATGTCTGCCCCCAAATGCATTTTTTCCACGAAATCGCGATCTTCTGGTCAGCCAAAAAACGACGCAAAGACACTTTTTTCCCACCCTCCAGCCCCTTTCCCAGGTAATTTTTGCAACTGTAACAGTGGTGGCATTTGTACTGCTTCGCAATTCTAGGTTCAACTTCCATTGTTATACACAGCGTGAAGCAACGCCTATTCAGAAATCGGCCCGGAAGTGACGCTGCGACCTCTCGCGACTTCTTGCGCGAAAGATTACAAAGGGCATTCACTCGTGCAAACCAGCTTCACTGATCCGCCCAATAGGCGAACGGCTCTGAATCACCTGATGGACGGACAACAAGAATTGAAGCAAAAACGTTTAATATTTACCACACTCTAGCAGTTAAAGAAGAAGAAGAAGAAAGACAGTGCAAGTTAATAAAAACAAAAATATAAAGAGTAACATATAAATGAGTTAGTTGGTTAGTTAGTTAATAGATTGATTGGTAGGTCAGTTGTGGTATTTAACGCCGAGACAACCGCACTAAAATCAGGGCGAAAATAGTTAGTAGGTTGGTTGGTAGGTCAGTTGTGGTATTTAACGCTGAGTCAACCGCGCTAAAATCAGGGCGAAAACCGAGTCATAAATACACAGGTCATAGTCTGATTCACTTTTTACGAAAGACATCACTGCAGTTTGGAGAGGATTCGGGAGAGAGAAAAAAATGAAGTTGAGTGAACCTGAAAGGCGGACATAAAAAAGGGACAATCTCTGTCAATGGGCGCGTACCTCAGGCTTACCGGCAGACCTGAAGAGGGGGGGGGGCGGAGGGAGGGGGGGCCTGGGGGTGAATAGGGGGAGGGGAGGGGAGAGAGAGAGAGAGAGAGAGAGAGAGAGAGAGAGAGAGAGAGAGAGAGAGAGAGAGAGAGAGAGAGAGAGAGACAGACAGACAGACAGACGGACAGAGGAGAGAGAGAGAGAGAGAGAGAGAGAGAGAGAGAGAGAGATGGGGAGGAGTGTATGGCTCTTCGCCTGTCTCATCAAGCTGTCAAACCTTTTCACTACCGCCCAAAACCATCCCAGGCGTCGCCGCAACCACTACCACCACCACCACCACCACCATCACTACCAGAGGCCGTGGCACTGAGCGTCTTCCACCGCCACCACCACCACCACCAGCGCTGTAGCCACACCACGTACATACAACCAGCTAACTACCCGCAGTCCCAAGGGGCCGGAATAGGACACAGAGCGAGCGCGATAGAGGGAAAGCGAAGACTTGAAGTAAAGAAGAAAACCGTCTGGGAGAGAAGCAAAGAGCGGCGCTGCGTCTTGTGCGGTCCCGTCGCCGCGACTAGGGAGGTCTGAGGACCAGTTCGTTTGGCACATCGCTCCGATAGCGATCGCGGAGCGGCGTTCTAGACAGGTGATTGTGGTGGTTGTAGTTGTGGGCGGGCTGGCAGGCGAGCGGCTGGCGGGGTGGCGCTGCCTTTAGCGAGAGCTGTCGTCATTCGTATGTCCATTTCCACATTGACTTCGTCTCGGTCACGTAGTATTTGGGGTATTATTGACGGTTTTTATTTGTTGTGTGTGTGTGTGTTCTTGTTTTTCGGGGGTAGGGGGGGGGGGGGGGTCATTGCTGTTTGCACTGTTAAAGTGTTATTATTGAGGTTGATGTTATTATAGGGGTTGAGCTCAATGGTTCTCTCTCTCTCTCTCTCTCTCTCTCTCTCTCTCTCTCTTCTCTCTCTCTCTCTCTCTCTCTCTCTCTCTCTCCTCTCTCTCTCTCTCTCCTCCACCCACACACACACACACACACACACACACACACACACACACACACACACACACACACACACACACACACACACACACACACACACACCACACACACACACACACACACACACACACACACACACACACACACACACACACACACACACACGTACGCACGTACGTACGTACAACGGCACACACGCATACATAATTAATAATTATATGAAATCGATACACATAATTATGACATTGACACATTAGATGCCCCCCCCCCCCCCCCCCCCCCACACACACACACACTTTGATAAAAAGTTTAAGATAAATTATGTTTGACTGTTTTGAGATAAACGAACGAGACTGTAACGGTCAATTTGGAAAACTAACTCACGCATATCTTGGACACACTTGCATATCAGACAAAAGCATCATCGTTTTGATTGGCTGTTGTTGATAAATGGACATCTCTACAAAGTGCACGTGTTCTCCCCAGGAGGAAACATACTGAGCCAAAACAAATAGGCAATTGTCTGATAAGCGTGACGCTTTTATTCCA
>JABMCL010002484.1:2495000-2497500 GCA_018857735.1 Alviniconcha marisindica
GACTTACAGTTGGGCTAGATTGAGAGATGTATGAGAGAGCTAGATCATAGATTTGCAATCGTATGCCAATAATTATGTGGGCCAGATCGAGAGAATTGCAATGGTATGTGGGCTGGATCTAGACTTATATGTGGGATAGATCGAAAGAGTTGTATGGGGGCTGCGTCAAAACTTTCAAGTGTGTGTATGCTAGAATGGGAGACTTTTGCGTTGGCAAGGTTGTGAAACGTATGTGAGGGCTAGATCGAGATAGTTAGTTATGTGTGGGCTAATCTAGATTTTACCATTGCGTGTAGGCGAGATCGAAAGGCTTATATCAATGTGGATTAGAGACATGCGTATGGGTTCGTTTCAAATATAGGATTGAGAAAGAGGGCTTGGGAAACGTATGTGTGGGCTAGGCTTATGTGTGGGCTAGAAACTGACATGTGAGTTAAAAACAGACTTATGTGTGGGCTAGATATTTATGTGTGAGTTAGAAAGATTAATGTATAAGCAAGAAACCTGCAGGGGCAGTGGGGGTGCCCGGAGGGGGGGCTGACTTGTTTTTTGCGAGCTAAAGACTTACGTGTATAAGTTTATCAAGCATATGTTATAGGCTATGTTATAGGTTTGACAGACTTACAGGTGGGCCACAAATATATATATATATTATATATATATATATATATATATATATATATATATATATATATATATATATATATATATAATGATGATGATGATGATGTGGGGCTTCATGTCCTCGGATGTCGGGTTGACATATTAGGGACAAACTGTAACAAAAGTCTTAAAACTAAAGATGAGTGTGTGTGTGTGTGTGTGGGGGGGGGGGGGGGGAGATATGCGGTAGGTAGGTAGTGTTGCTTAATGTCCTCAGATGTCAGTTGACATATTAGGGACAAGCTGAGACCAATGCCGAAGCATGGTTCAATATAGGTTTACGTCCACGGAAACCAGAAGGCTCGTTAGGACGGACAGCCCAGGACGGACACCTCGACTCTCACACAGCTCCTGAACTATGAGATATGCGGTGGTGGTGGTGAAGTGATGCTTAATGTCCTCAGATGTCAGTTGACATATCAGGGACAAGTTGTGACCAGTGCCGAAGCACGGTGCAATAATTCTTTGCGTCCACGGAAACCAGAAGGCTCGTTAGGACGGACAGCCCAGGACGGCCACCTCGACTCTCACACAGCTCCTGAACTATGAGATATGCGGTACTAGCCAGACAGACATGAGGTTTATGCGTGTGCTAAAGAGACTGGTGTGTGGTTAATGATGAGAGGCCATTACTGTCTATGACGTTGAAGGTATTTTGGCACGGAAGTCTCAACAAGACAACATGGATATGCTTCCAAGAACGGAAAATAAGGCCCTGGTGAACAAAACAAACACTGAGAGAGAGAGAGAGAGAGAGAGAGAGAGAGAGAGAGAGAGAGAGAGAGAGAGAGAGAGAGAGAGAGAGAGAGGAGGGGGGGGGGGGGGCAGGCAGACAGACGCAGAGACACAGAGAGAGTGAACCGGAACAGAAAGATCCCAGCGATTGCAACGTTGTTTTAGTCAGTCTCAAAATGTTCACGAAAGATCAAGAAACTTTGCCTTAATAATAACAATGCTAATGAAAAGACAATGACAAAAAAAGTGAAGATGAAGGTGACGACGGTAACCTACAAGAACTAGAAGAGATTATTTTCCTCGATCCATAAGACAAAAACGACACCCACCGGGACCGCCACACGCGCGCAAGGGAGACAACCCGCTGTGTTGAACTGCCAGGGGCGCTAACTATTGCCCATCTTGGCTCATCAAGGCTCGGGGCCGACAGGCGATCAGAGACAGTCTGGCAGACCAGAGGCGATCAATAGCTTTTGACTTTGCCACTTCTACCGCCAGTTAAAAAAATACATAAAACCCCCACCAAGGCACACCTTTCGTCGAGCTAACGATCTCGCCACGTTTTTACCCTCGCGAAAATGTTTTTCACCCGATAATCCGTTTTTCTGTCGAGTAGATAGAGCAAACGCTTTAGTGTCAAGACCTTCCTTTCTCTATTTTTTCCTACCCCCGTTTCTTTCTTTCTTTTTTCTTTTTCATTTTATTCGAGTGGCGTAGTTTTTGTTGTTGTTTGTTTTGTTTGTTTGTTATTATGCTTGTGCGTGCGTGCGTACGTGTGTGTGTGTGTGTGTGTGTGTGTGTGTGTGTGTGTGTGTGTGTGTGTGTGGTGTGTGTGTGTGTGTGTGTGTGTGTGTGTGTGTGTGTGTGTGTGTGTGTGTGTGTGTGTGTGTGTGTGTGTGTGTGTGTGTGTGTGTGTGTGTGTGTGTGTGTGTGTGGTGCGTGCGTGCGTGGTGCGTGGTGCGTGCTGTGCGTGCTGTGCGTGCGTGCGTGCGTGCGTGCGTGCGTGCGTGCGCGCGCGCGCGTGCGTGCGTGTGTGTGTGTGTGTGTGTGTGTGTGTGTGTGTGTGTGTGTGTGTGTGTGTGTGGTGTGATAGTTCCCCTGT
>JABMCL010002484.1:2500000-2562500 GCA_018857735.1 Alviniconcha marisindica
AACAAGGCAAATTATGCTGACTTTCTGTACCAGGATCATGGCAGGAATTCACACACGCTGCTCAAAATAAATAGATCTGCGCTATGCTTGGCGGAAAGTGTCAGAAATGTGAGAAACTACGGGTTAAAATCGGGGTACAGGGCATGATT
Source organism: Alviniconcha marisindica (assembly GCA_018857735.1). NCBI lineage: Eukaryota > Metazoa > Mollusca > Gastropoda > Provannidae > Alviniconcha > Alviniconcha marisindica. The sequence continues at coordinate 2,500,150 of JABMCL010002484.1, forward strand.
AGGCTACCCCAGAACTGTGGGTCACATGTGAGTAGCTGAGCACACGCAATGCACAAAAACAAACATAGTACAAATATCAATAACAACAACGACAACAAAAGAACAAATAACAGAACCAGGTATACTGACAGACACTAACCACTTTAGAGAAATGATCACTGACCAAACGCCGCTAAGTAAATAACACATAACAGTTATAGGGCGAATAGTTATAGGCTACTAACAAACAGTAATAGGATTACTGTCAGTTGAAGTTACAATCGTGCCTTGTATCGAGTTTCAGTAAATAAAAAGCTTGATGGGGGGGGGGGGGGGGGGGGGGAGCGGACACGACTACAGAAGTCAAAGGGTTTTATTCTTAAGAGTCCAGAAACAGGTCAGTTATCTCCCTCAAACTACAAGTCAGTCAAGTCTTGACTTGTATGGGACTTGGCGGATGGGGGGGGGGGGGGGGGGGGGGGGTAATTAACCTGTGTATGTAACAACCACACAAAATTTGGACTTGATCGGACAAGAAGACATTGAAAGAATACTGTAACTTTTGCCTTTCTGCATCATCACCGAAACTCACCGGAAGTTATACCATCATACTGTTCGAGGTTCATAATTCGGCATCTCTAACAAAGCCCTGTTGCGGAGCCACATGCACTGTTATGCTCTTCAAACGCTCCAGGCATTCAACACACCACATCCACAACCGGATAAGTACATTTCCACCGCTTAACTGCTGTTTTGCAGCTTTCAAAAAAGGTCCTTAGCCCGAAAACTCAGCAAATGTTTTGTATCATCATATTAAATTAGCGTTCCTTAGGCTACGCCGAGCCGCTGGCAATATGCCCCCGATACTGAAAATATTCAACTCATTTTCTCGTTCCCTTCGACATAATAATTATTGCCAAGTGAAAATGAGTTTCTGGTTGCTCGGGAAAGGGGGAAATGACGAAGACTGGGTGGACGACTGACTGACCTTAAGCGTTTAGCTCAGTGGCTCCATGACCTAAAAGAGTCTGGCGTTTTCGATTCGATCTTTTGCCATTGAAAAAGGGGCACGACTAGGACAGAGCAGGCTAGGGAGGAACTGAAAATTACTGCGATAGTCAGGGGGGAAAAAAAGAGACAGAAAGAAATACAAAACAAAAAAAGAGCTCGGAATGGCTCGATTAGAAACTAAAGGCACAGTCCTCGAGTCTTGGAGTTCGCAAACCGCAACTATTCTCTTTCTGGGGGTTGAAAGGATATGGAAGGCACTGGCACTGTACGCTCAGTAGTTCGCTGTTGGCCCCAGTCGGCAGCGCCCATTCAGGATACCGAGGAGACTAAGAAATGTGGCACCTTCTTCATTTTGATTCGTTAGTTGCTGCAGCAAGAGCTCACGCCAGATCCGTGACACTAATGCGGGGAGAGGAGCTTCAAACTGTAACCACCCTGACGTGCCTCACGAATGGACAACCACTCGTCATTACATCCAGACATACATAGGTGATGAGATGATTAGGAGACTGCCGGATCACAATGTGTGCGTGCGTGCGTGCGTGCGTGCGTGCGTGTGTGTGCGTGCGTGCGTGCGTGCGTGTGTGCGTGCGTGCGTGCGTGCGTGCGCGCGGCGCGCGCGCGGTGTGTGTGTGTGTGTGTGTGTGTGTGTGTGTGTGTGTGTGTGGTGAGAGAGAGAGAGAGAGAGAGAGAGAGAGAGAGAGAGAGAGAGAGAGAGAGAGAGAGAGAGAGACAGACAGACAGACAGACAGACAGACAGACAGACAGACAGACAGACAGACAGACAGAGACAGAGACAGAGAATGACAGAGACAGACAGACAGAGAGCTTGTTCGGATGGAAGAAGGGAATGGATCCGTTGAGGTGGAGGTGGAAACACGACTGAAGTTTCTAATCAAAGATTCGTCAACAGGTGTACGTTTATGGAGTGAGGTGATGGACTGAGGACTGAGGCGGGGATAGGAGAATATGGGACAATTATATGATATACATATATACGGTAGACCCATGTGATTCTGTTAATGCCAACAAAAAACAAAATGTAATGAGCTGAATATGTAACCTACAGCCTTGGGGAGCGTTAATCACAATTCTGACAATTCACGCCCGCCATGATGAATCACTGCTTCGTGGCGGTGACCCGAAATACCAAAGAAATAGGGTCTAGGAAGAACATGCCAGAAACAATTGGGTTTTCGACACTAAGTACAAAAAGTTGCAATAACTTTTCGCGCGTCTGTTGGCGGTAAAAGTAATAGACTCCCCATCACGCTGCCCTATATTGTATAGGGGGAAATTCCTCCCCGCTGATGTTAATTAGCCAACAATCGACGGTGGCTGCGTATTAGTGTCAAGATTGATATGAGAAACGACACTGTACATTTGCTGCTCGTGCGTGTGGCCTCAAGTTGTTTTCTTTCTTTCACCTTTAAAGAAAGAAAACAGAAAAAGAAAAGAAAGAAGAAGAAGCAGAGAAAGAAAAGAAAGAAGAAGAAGAAGCAGAGAAAGAAGAAAAAAGAGAAAAGAAAGAAGAAAAAGGTTGATGTATATAAAAAGGTTGTAGATTCACCTGGCGTTCACATCTTTAGCGATTGATAATACAATGTGTGTGGGCGTGTGTGTGTGTGTGCGTGCGTGCGTGTGTGTATATGTGCGGCGCGTACATTTGTGTTTCACGTGCGTGCATTGTGCGTGCGTGCATTTGCATATGAGCAGGTGCGTTGGGGGTGGGGGCGTGGGTGGTGGGGTGGATATCGAATAAAATGAGTAATTCTTGAAGCATACTGGCGCAGCAAACTGGCCGTTCCCTAAAGTAACAGGACTTTTTTTTTTATGCAGCGCTAAAATTTAAACCGGGGGATGTGGCGCCGGTTTTCCAGTAAAGGAAGCAAACACAGATTAATTATTTTCGCATTTCCTGTGTAAAAATTCGTAAATTTGGCTTACTGAACCATAGCATATTGTCAGAATCGCAGATACTTGTAGGATTAGATCCTTAAAAAACAAAACAAAACTGTTACTTAATATATGCTTACATTAACTGAAACAAGACCAGGGCAAAAATATACCATTAGACCCCAGCGGTCATAGTCATTGGATCCACATCTGTAATCACTGATCGTCAACAACAAAGAAAAGTGCAGTGATAGTTACTGTGACGACAGTAAACAAACAATTACAATATAAAAACAGCCACAATACAAAACACAACAGCAAATGGTGACACAGCATCAACTTGATATCAGTAAGAAGCAAGGCACGTGACTGCAGGTGGTACCACTGCCGGCGTGAACTTTATTCTGATCAGAGAAGCAAGGCAATCATGAATCATGAAGGCATCGGGACTGATGAGAACTTATTGTGGTGGTATGGCTCGATCAAGGCTGGTTAGCAGACGGATGTCGGTTCCAGTCTGCTTTGGCTCTCCTTTATCTACACAAGTTTGTGGTTTACGGACATTGAGTCATGCGACTTTGCCCCAGTCACAATTAAGCATTAAAATGGCTCACATCGCTGCCTATTATGATGCTGGAACCATTCTGATGGTGACAGTGTAGCGTTAGGTATATGACCTAGTTTTCCCTCCCTTCATCTCCTGGGATGTCTGTCCCCGCCATTACTTGTCCGGAGACAACCCGGCGTTTTAACAAGTCTAACGAACGAACGCGGACATTGTCGTGACTGACTTGGCCCCTCACAAGGATTTTTTTTTTTTTTAAACGGCTCACACTGCTGACGCTCATCTTAATGCAGACTCATTCTGGTGGTGACAGCATACAGCATAGCGTTAGGTATAGTTCTCCCCTGCCCCCCCTACAAGGAATCTCAGTCCCCGCCACTATAGTACCTCTCCGCCGCGACTGAAGACCACTCGGCGTTAGTCAAGACTAACAACAACAGAACCTGGCAGTTGAGGCCGAGCCAGAGTCTGGCTCGCGTGGTCACAGTGGTGGACCCCAGGAAGGGGCCACAAACACACTACCATAGACATGTAGGTCAGCTGCATGGCGCTCAGTCAGTGTTGGATTATCCTGTGTCAATCACTGACGAGACTCCTTCCTGGCCTTGCGGCGTCGCTCACACTGAGCTAGAAAGAGCTCAGTGATCGCTCACCATCAGATCCCAACCGGCATGAGCTGACACCACCAGAGAACGTGGAAAAGACCTTTTTCCCAGTTTCCAAGGCTGTTGTCTGCTCGGCTGACACTGACTCAGTCATCCCTCGTCAGCCGTCGCCGTGTTGTTCTGCCAGCATCCCTCTCCTCCATCTCCCAGCGCGGCCTCGATCAGCAGCCTTCTCCGTCTCAGTCAGTCAGCCCCCACCGGGCCGGCTTCTGGGTGGTCCAAACCCCACGCTGCTTCCTGTATGAAGGACTGCGCCGGCGGCTACAGCATTGAACACCGCGGAACTTAAGTCCCTTTAATAAAATATTTAAAATAGTTTGTTTACTGCTCTACCCAAATTAACTTTCCTACCCCTTATGAGTCTCAGTATGTGGAGAGAGAGGGGGAGGGGTGCGCCTGGTGTCTTGCTCAGTCGTGACGTCATGCGGCACGTGCCCGTGACATCACGGAGTTTGGCTCGTGCGTCGCCGTTTTGGAAGCAGGCTGCGGGTCTGGAACTGCCATCTCGTTATCTCCCTTTTCCCTATTCAAGCTAAATAGCCCCGCGGGGTTCGCCAGGGGGCGCCCTTTTTACCTACCACGCGTTCTCGCGCCGAGCGCGCGCACCTGATTGAGAATGCCACCTGTTGGCGATGCACGTGGTGGCACTTGTAGGTAGGGTAGAGAAGTGAGCAACATTATTTCTCTGCGGCGGTGCCGACTGAGGCGGCCGGAACGCTGTTGTGGCAGCAGATCGTGGCTCCTCGGCTTAGCCCACTTGGCTGCAATGCAGGTTGAAGACAGATGGAGGGGGATGGTATCAGTCGTGCACTCACGGCGATGCCCACTTGGCTGCAATGCTGGCTGAAGACAGGTGGAGGGGGATGGTATCAGTCGTGCACTCACGGCGATGCCGGGTGGGTATAATCCACAGTCACACACACACACACCACACAACCGGCCGATGACACGAACACGCACACTGAGGTACCGTAACCCATATCGTGCTCCCCCCACGCCCCTCTTTTCTGCTTGCTCTCTCTCTCTCTCTCTCTCGTGCTTATTTGTGTTAGTAGTACTCTACGATGACTGGCTATTGGATAGGTCCAAATGGACCTAACGCTACTATTCTTGAGTAATAAAGTTTTCGAGTTCTATCTCTCACTCAGTGACGGGATAACTTGATTTACGCATTTTCCCCTCTACTTGTATTTAGAAGGAACAGAAAACGCACACAAAGATGTGCCGCACCTTTAAGTGCGTGGGAGTCGAAGCCGGTATCACACCATCACGATTGTTTGGGTGGGGTTTTATTTTATTTTATTCGTTCGTATTTTCAAAGCAGGGAAGGTTATATAGTGGTGGTGGTGATGACCGGTGGCTCCTGCGTTGTGCGCATGTGTCACTTGTGTGACTCAGCGTAAGAGAGAGAGAGAGACACACACACACCTACACACACACATTGACATTTATTCTTTATTGCTTCAGACCAAGTCCATAACAATGGAGTGAAATGAAAGTCCAAATTCTGCACTGACATAACAAAATGCATCATCAAAAAGTAAGAGTGAGCAAGTGAGCGAGCACGGGTGTGTGTGTGTGTGTGTGTGTGTGTGTGTGTGTGTGTGTGTGTGGTGTGTGTGAGAGAGAGAGAGAGAGAGAGAGAGAGAGAGAGAGAGAGAGAGAGAGAGAGAGAGAGAGAGAGAGAGAGAGAGAGAGAGAACTGCAATTCACGGATACAGTGTGTCTCAATTGTGTCTTTCGCATCATCCTAGGTAGGCCCATCTGTGATCATGCTCGACTAGATTGTCTATTGGCACAGGATTAGGCGGAAAATGATGGTTAACTACATTGTTTGTTGGCACAGGCTTAGACAGAGGTAGATATAGGGCATAAAGAAGAAATGAAGGTTAACTACATTGCCTATTGGCACAGGATTGGGCAGAGACAGGGCATAAGGCGGAAAATGAAGGTTGTCTACATTGCCTATTGGCACAGGATTAGGCAGAGTCAGGGCATAAGGCGGAAAATGAAGGTCGACTACATTGCCTATTGGCACAGGATTAGGCAGAGACAGAGCATAAGGCGGAAAATGAAGGTTGACTACAGTGCCTATTGGCACAGGATTAGGCAGAGACAGGGCATAAGGCGGAAAATGAAGGTTGACTACATTGCCTATTGGCACAGGATTAGGCAGATACGGCATAAGGCGGAAAATGAAGGTTGACTACATTGCCTATTGGCACAGGATTAGGCACATAATTATAGGGCATAAGGCGGAAAATGAAGGCTGACTGCGAGCCCCGTTTGTCACAAAGCAAGTCAGTCCCCAACATACCAAAAGCCTAGCTCCTAATACTTCCCCACGAACCACACACAGTCTGCCCTCCGTAGCCTTTTTGCGGCACCTACTCCATTTGTTTTTTGGCAGATATCACGCTACTTCCGCCGCTGTTTCTGGGGACAACACTGCAAGGAGGCATGACTGTATTCCCGTTAGTATACCGTTTAGCGCCAAACGGAGGGGGCAGAACCCTAGCAGGGCGGTTCAATGTGTTTCTACAACACAGGATTCTCTCCCTTGTTCTGTGCGTTTGTGTGCACAAGATCACTAGCCCGCGCGTGCGTGTTGTGTTTAAGTTACTGAAACTCAATTGGTAATGCAAACTCTTTTCCTTGACTTTCCATGTTCATTTGTTGTAAAAAAGTAAAAGAACGAACGCTGTACAGACTTCAAGCCGTGTGTCACGGGCTATGTGACTGTAACATTACAGTACAATTAACACTTATAAAATTGTATACAGTCCACATTGCCCATTGGCCTGAGCCTTTTTTTCTTTTTCTTTTTTTAAAGTAACTTTCCTGAAAAGTAATCTATGCTCTCATGTGAGTGGTCTTTCATCCGAGACTCCACTGAGTTGATGCCTCAAGTGTGAAGGATACTTTGCCACACCTACCTCTGGCATTGTGCTAAACTCACAGTCTGCCGGTCCAATAGTCTCTGTGTCATGCTATTTACTCTTTTCACTGGCGGCAGCTATAGAAATAAATGACTCTGTTGCGTAAACGTCACCACTTGGAATACCAGCATGCACTGTGTGTAAGTCTTTTAAGCCCTCTTTAGGACTTGTTCGCTCTTTCCTTTTTTGTTGGCCTTCAGTTTCCCGTCTGCACTGACTTTCCCACCTGCTTTCACCTTCTTGTTTGCTTTCAGCTTTTTGTCCAGCTGATTCTTGCATAAAGTCTTGACCTTCTCCGTTCAAGATTACACGATCAAGGCCATGAACCACTTCCATTTTGTTAATACCAGTCAGTTTGGCAACAACACTTGGCTTTTTTCGCTTCTTCTCCTCCTGAAACATGAAGTGAAAAGATGTTTATTTATAATGATGTTTTTGGGTACGGAACAACATGGAAAAATCTCCTGGACATCAAGGAGAGAAAAAAGAAAGAAAGAAAAACTTCATCACTTGGTGATTACCAAATGTTTTCCCCTTGAACACTCAAGGGCCCTGAAATCAATGACCTTTAAGACTGAACAGAAAACAAGCAAAGCTTGTGCATAAGACACACACAAAGCACCCTTCCACACACACCTCACCCCTCACACACACACACACACATTGTATGCAGGCATACAAAAATGGTGGTAGGGAGAAGGGAGGGAAAACAAAAAACAACAACAACAAAACAAGAAACTGCTGTGCTAACAGTATGACATGCCCTTGTTAAGTTAATCTCACAGGGCAGAAACAAGAACAATCACTTCAGGTCATGTCTGATCAGTACTTAAATTTTGAAAATAAAATCATTACTAAGGAACACACACACACATACACACACACATGACATACACACGCATGCATGCATGCATGCATGCACGCACGCACACACACACACAAACACACACACACACACACACACAAACACACAAAATACATGCAAAGACTGGCCAGTTTACATGCAAATACACAACGACAGTAAATGTGAGGAGACTTACTTTTGGCGGTTGATCTGGGTCATGGGTCCGTGTGTGTTGCTTCAACCTTTGCTGTACACAGGCATAAAAAAACAAATAGTTTTTTTTAATTTATACAGTTTACCACTGACTAAGTAGAAATGTCATTATATATACTTGTTCTTTTTTCTTTTTTGTTCTTTTTCTTTTTCAAATACAGTAATACAAGCTGTCAAATTATTTGAATGCAATGACAAAGAAAAATTAAGGTTGCACTTTCTGTCACTGCATCTGCTGAACTGAGCAAACAACAACAGCAATGTATCTGTATCAGTATAATCTCCTCTTCCCTTTACTCCCCACCCCACCATCCTATTAAGCAATACATACACATCATTATCAGTTATAGCACACAAACACAACACAGACTCTGCTTCTTTTTTCTTTTCCTTATAGTGTCTTTGTTCCCATATCACCAGCCATTCTGTTCACAAGAGATGGGCATGGGATCTTTAGTGAGTCACTCACTGAATCATTCAGTGAATGCAATACTAGCAGAATATGCTGTGTAAAGTCTACAAAAGCATGATAGGGAAGAAGAGAAAAAGTCTATGACTGCCGTCAAGTTTATCAACTCTCAACAAAAAAAGAAATATATATAATCTATAAAAAAAATTAAAAAATTAAGAGTAATGGAATGATTATGATACAAGCCAGGTATGTTAACTTCATTTCTACATCAAATGCATTAATAATATACACTGGGGAATAAAATGCAAGATCTGAAATCATATCACATTTTTCACTCACTTTTTGCATGCGTGTATGTGTGCGCGTGTGTATGTGTGCTCACAATCACATGTGGAAGAATCTGCATCAAAATGCACTATACCCAAAGCAGATTTGTCATAGGCCTGGAAAGTATTTGGTTTGTAGGCATGTGTGCACACTTTTCAATTTCATCCAGGAAAATTGAGGGGGTTAACACTGAAAGACAATATTTTATAGAAATCCACATGCCAAGTATTGCTGCATCCTCCCTGCCAATGGTTGTGGCTATTTGAGAACACAACACAGTGAACAAGAAGAGAGACACATAGATTTGAAAAAAAAAAAAAAAGCAAACCCACCCAACCACCCACACATGCCTGCACACACATGCATGCGCACACACACACACACGCACAATGGCATAGTCAGGTAACTGCTTTTTAAAGGAACCTAACTGAAGATGCAGTTTGGACTGAAAATGTGCAAACAGTTTCACATGTATGCTTCAATTCATTGCTCTGTTGATATTTATACAAAGGAGCTACTTTTCTGCTTTGAATTTGAGTTCTACAGGGCAGACACCTTGGTTATGCTCTTTTCCACTGAAGAGCAAAGAAAGGTTCCATGGCTGACAAATTTGGTACTTTTGCCACACATGCTGCTGTGGCCTTGTTTAAGACAGCACTGATACCAACTGCTGGGCAAAAAATGACAGCACTCACGGTCATGTTTACATATTTTAAGCCAAAATAGTTAACAAACTGGAGGAAAATGAAAAACTGTTGTTACATTTTTTAGATTCCATTTCTATCAACAGGGCTTATGAAAGTGTGATGCTTCTTCAGTTCAGTTCCCCTTAGATCATAGTTCCCCAGTCAGCCCAGTGGGGCAAGTAACAGCCAGCACAATTCTAACCTTAGAAGCAAATGTCTTTCCGCAGGCAGGAAGAGCACAGGAGAAGCGCTGACGCTCATGGTAGTGCCTGATGTGAGCCTTCAGGTTTCTCTTGTCCCAGTACTGGCGGTCACAGCCTTCCTGGGGACAGAGGAGGGGGGAGCGCGGCACATGGTGAGATCGCTGATGATTGTTCAGTAAGTGCCTCTTGGGAAACGTCTTGCTGCACAAGTCACAAGTATGTTCTGGGGACAGAAAACGCATCAACACATGGCCATTATGATTACTTAACTAGCAGTCTCCCCCCACCACACCCAGGCACAAAAATCTGAAGGGTAAGCACAAATAAACATGCCTATTGTCTATTTTTTGACTACCTCCACAACTTAGATAAATTATAAAAACTACTGCTGCAATATGAGGAGCTGAAAAACAACACAGATACACAGCAATCAAGAAATGAAATGTATGCATACGGTCAATCATATCCCTCCAGAATCTAAACCCTGCTGTCTGCTGTCAAGGTCAGATCAAGTCAGTGTCTTCAAGTTTCACACAGGCCACAGCTGTCTGAACACCACCTCTTCACTACATTTGGAATTAGTAAATCAGAGCTCTGCCCCCTGAGAGACTAGCAGCATGACAACTGAACATCTGCTGCAGTACATGGCACTGACAACCTCAGGCATTAATTAGTAATTTAGTTCTGACCGATGGAGATTCAGAAGGTGAGGAAGTTATTTTGGCAGCCTGGTCCATTTTCAGTGCATGGCAGCCTTATTGCATTGGAGTTGTCATCTCCAAGATCAACAAGAGCATCAAATTCTTCTGGTAAGACAACTGATTGCAATATTTTTGCTTCTTTTATTATTTTCTGACTGAACTGTTTTGCCAAATCCACCATATTTTTCTCTCTTTGCTTATTTTTACTCCCCATACCCCCATTTAAAAGACAGTAAAAGTTACTGTACCTTCAAGGTGGTCCTTGCTCTTATGTGTTCGCAGCTCACTCCATTTGCTGAACAACATGTCACACTTCTCTATGTCACACTGGTAGCCTGTGAAAAACAGTTCACACATAATGGTTAGTAAGATTATTTACAAAGTACAATTCACACTAGTATAGTATTAGTAGTAAGTATTCAAACTGGCCCCCAAATAGCTGTAGATTAACTGTAAAACATGCCCAAGCTGACTTGGGACTCATTTTTCAATTTTGATGGGTTTTCTGCTTTGACTGTGAATGAATGTACATGCATGCATGTGTGTGCCCTGGAAAAAGAAAAGAAAAAGAAAAAAACACCAAAAAAAACACAAGTATACATAATGGGACTTCTTCTGCACCATGCCAGTCATTCCTCAACTCACCTCGGTGTGCCTTCAGATGCCTGCGCAGCCGATCAGAAGTCTCGAATGTGCGCAGACACCCAGGGTGGGAGCATTTGTATGGGTCGACGTTGGTGTGGGAGAAATTGTGAGCACGCAGCTGGTGGCGCTTCCTGAAGGTCTGCCCACATCCCTCAACCTCACACTGAAACCCCCCCCACCAAAAACCAGGTCATCTGAAGTTTAATTTGGAAACAATCAGTCATCGGACAAAGACTCTGTATGTGTGTGCGTGAATGTGTGTGTGTGTGTGTGTGTGTACTTAACTTCTTAAGTGCACCTGATTGCATCCATGTCACATATGTGATGCATGCATTTGTGACTTAGATAAACAAGTACACCACACTCCACAAAAATGCCCTGTAGTTGTAATTTCTTTTTGTTGTCAACAGTTTTACCTCCATACTCAATTTAGTGTTCTGTTTCAATCATTCATCAGATCACTGAGAATCTGCCATGTGAAATAACATAAGCTTGTACATGTATACATGTACTCGTCATAGACTGTATCACTTGCACACCTGGGTGGGTGAGTATGGCAGAGGGGGGGGGGGGGGGGGGGGGGGGGGGGGGGGGGGACTTCACATGCACATGATATGCACTGATTGCACTTGGTGTAACAATTATTTTGTCTGATAGTGCTAGTGATAATGGTAATTGTTTGGCTTAGTTATCAATATCATAATGCATAGATCATCCTGTAATATGATGGTCATCTCTGTAACTTCAGTTGCGCTCTTTTGTTTCCTATGTCTCATTATCTGTCAGCCTGCTTTTTCTTCTCTCATAGTGTTTGTAAGCTTGCACCACTGGCTCACCTGAAATGAAGCCCACATATATCATAAGTCCTCACTGAGTCATTATTAATAGTGACATCATTGATTGGATTTGTGTTTGTTTGAAGGCTCTGACTGTTAGTGTTACCTTGTACATATGTACAGGATCATTACTATGTTGTCTCTGAAAGTGCTTCAGTAGGTTGTGTTGCTGTGTAAACATTGAACAACATCCATCCTCTTGACATCTGAAACACAGAAAGGCTGTTTTACTTTTACAACAAAAAGAAAAGGCTACAAAACAATAAAACAACAATAATAACAAAAGCTAATAAGAAAATAAGAATAAATCAGAAACTAAAACAGTAAAAGTGAAAAGTAACAATCTTCTGTTATTGTCACAATTGTGTTAATATAATAATAATATTTACCTCTGTTTTATGAATGTTTTCACTGGAAATGTAACTTCCAGTTTCACAAAAAACAACCACAGCCAATAACAAATGACACAAGTGTCAAACAAACAAAGTAATCACTCTTGTAAAATTACTAAAATAGTAAAAACAAACAAGTGTAATCACAAAACACTAACTCAACTGGGGAATGGGGTTTGCAGTCAGCTAAAAACCACATTAGATTATTACAAGACTCAAGAGGAACTGGGAAAGTAACAACTAGCATTAGCAATAATTAGCAATATTTGTCAATTTACTGTCATTGTTTATAATAATAAATAGTAATAGTAATCAATGCAATTTATAAGTTCAAGAATATAACACCAAAATGAAAATGTATCTAAGTTAAATCTCACTGGAAGAAGACTTTGTCCTGTTCTGCCAACTGTTTATGGGCATTCTGCTGATGTCTCAAGAGATGTGTCTGTCGGCAATAACTTTTGTCACAGCCAGGCTCTTTACACTGGAAGGGTCTCTGAAATAGAATCAGTCATCTGCCCCTTTAGATTAGTAAGACTAAAAAGAAAAAGGGTGGTGGTGGAGATGGGGGGGGGGGGGGGGGGGAGGAGAGAAGTTTTAATTTAGTTAATAACTATATTAGTATTTTATTACATTATTACTAATATTAGTAAATAAAAATAAATATACAGATTAAATATTACTATTATTAGTATACCTCACCAAAAAATGTAGTTTGGCCACACAAATAAACCTTAAACTAATAAAAGGGGATTAAAACAAAAGAGTGACTTTTTTTGTAATTAACAACCTGTAACTAGTGTAAGTTTGCAACAACCCTGACCCTAACCCTGCAGGTACACCCTTGGGATGTCTGCAAGGTCATTAGGCATTAAAACGCTAACTTATATTGACATCTTCAATGGTAATCTTGTTGTTTACAGCATCAAATTGCTGAACCCACTGGCTACTGCCTGGGCCATTCTGAACTCATCAGAAGGGACTCAGAGACAATTCATTAAAAAATGCTAGAATGATGTGTACGCTATGCAATCAGGTAGCCTATCCTGTGCATTTTAATATTTTTATATTTATGTATAACATATATATAGAATTAGAAACTAAAATAAAACAAACAAAGTTTAAATATAATATGATGTCAAATAATCTTGATACAAAAGTTTAAATATAATATGATGTCAAATAAACTTGCTTGCATCAGAACATTTGTAAAAAGTACGACTACATTACACCTGCATCACTCTTGTATGACTTGTCAAGTTGTCTCCCTCCAATCAAAAGTTGAAAATGGCCAAAACCACAGATGAGTAGTTTTGAAAAAAGTAAACAAACAAACAAACAGATGATGAGCAGATGTGAAAAAAGTAAACAAACAAACAAACAAACAAGCATAGCACTGGAACTGTGAAGATGTTTATAAATAGAATAATAGATAGGTTAGCACTTCCACACCTAATGTCAGTAATGACCACGTAGACATCAGGCGACTGATCCTGAAAGAAAACATGAGATGCATATATATATATATATATATTCCCTTATAGCAAGTGTTCAAAATCGCCAACACAGTAGACAATACTATATGTACAACAACCTGTCACAGTAAACAAGAAATCATGCCATTTAACTGTTAAAATGTCAACAGCTAGTGTTTTCATGCCTAATGTCATACTGACGGTCATACTCATAAGAGTCATAGAGATCACTAGGGTGCTCCAGAAGCAAGGCACAGAATGACATCCAGAATCTGAGCTAGCCATACCCTGCAACTAAAGTGCATGTTCATCAAATGGTAATACACCCTGTCAGTCTTGACCAAGACTCGAACCTATGGCAGCTGCTTTCACTGCAGATCACCTGCCAGTGAAGTGTGCTAACCATTGAGCTACATAATATTAATAGTTAATACTGCTTTTTTCCCCCGTGACATGAACTAATGAAGAAAAAAAAGATGGTAAAATCCAAGAAGATGGACAGAAATTCCTGGACCATTTTAAAAGTTATTTTGGGTCACAAATATCATCACAATCATTAAATGAGGTTCATAATCATATCTACTGATTACAGCCAAAATCCAAAACAAAAGTTGAGCTTTATTTATATTTTTGTCTTTGAGTTTGTTTCGAGTTGGCATCACGGATTGCAAATGGTGAACGAAGCCAACAAAGTGCTGCTAGGTAAGCGGCTTCATTAACAAGCTATGGCAATTAAAAAACACAGAAAATTTATGGAAAAAAATGCAATCTGAGAATGTTGCTCAAGTCATGAGTACGACTGCCTTGCCAACTTCGGCACTGAGGAAGTGTTCATATTGTTACTGGGAAACTAGGTCAAACATTGAAGGGATGCGCTGACTTGAAACAATCAAATTCAAAGTCCAAACAAAAAATTATGATAAAAGTTTAAAATTCACCTTTTGTTGCAGATTTTGGCTGTAATCGGTAGATATGCCATATGGATTTCATTTAATGATTGTGATATTTGTGACCGAAAATAACTTTTAAAACGGTCCAGTAATTTCCGATCGTCTCCTTGGATTTTACCTAAAAGACTAGTATTAATACTATTATTAATACCAATAGTCTTTCTTTCTTCACCAGCTGACACTAGTGACAGTTCATAAAAAACTAAAATTACAAAAATATATTATGAAGCTCACTGAGGAACCGAGTTTATATTAAAAAGAAAACAGTAAACAGTTTGCTCACTTCTCCAGTGTGAGTTCTCTGATGAATAATTAGCCGATCTCTTCTCCTAAACTGTTTCCCACAGTTCTCTACATTACAGACATGCATACTTTTTTCCAATACCACATGTGTAAAAGACGCCATTTTCTGTAGCGATGTTGAGAGTTGTCTACCTTGTAAAGACTAAATAGTACAAACTGTGAAAATACACTAATATTTACCATAACTAAATTTCTGACCCCCCCCCCCCCCCTCCACACACACACACACACACCACACACACACACACACACACACCACACACGCACGCACGCACGCACGCACGCACGCACGCACGCACGCACGCACGCACGCACGCACGCACGCACGCACACACACACACACACACACACACACACACACACACACACACACACATTGTGCAAGTGGCACATACGCACACGGGCACCAAACTAACCACTGAGTATAATTCCACCCCCCACCCCCAAAGTGACAAAAAAGAAAAAAGCCATATAGGACCCCTCCTGCAACAGGGTCCCCTACATTAGTCACTTCACTAAATTCTCTCTTCTTCTTCTTCTCTATTTTTAATTTTTAACCAACTTCTCTCCCTCTCCCCCCCCCCTCTCTCTCTCTCTCTCTCTCTCTCTCTCTCTCTCTCTAGCAAGGACTAGTTGTTAGACAGGTTTTTGAATGAACCTACTACTACAATGCTTGTAAAATAAAGTTTTCGAGTTTGAGTTTGAGTTTGAGTTCGAGTTCTCTCTCTCTCTCTCTCTCTCTCTCTCTCTCTCTCTCTCTCTCTCTCTCTCTCTCTCTCTCTGCTCTTCCTTGTATTGTTGGACACATTTAGCTCTGTTGTCTAATGTTTTGCGGCTTGAGGCACGGTCTTTTTGTGAAGTCTCACAATCTTAATGTGGACGATATTTTGGTCATTCGATTATATTTGTATAATAAGAGGCAAGAAAAAACACCCCAACGCTCCAAAACGTTGTTGTGGTCGTGACCTCCCTTGCGTCGTGTGCTTTTTCGGAATGATCAAGTTGCAATCAGTACGGGAGGTCGAAAGATTGTTGACGTCGTAAAGTTTACGCTCATTAAGATCTTTCATCGTGTGCAGTGGAATTATGCAAACAATTATTTCTGTTCCACCATAACTGTGCTGGGTTGTTATAGGAATAATCTGAAGTCAGTAATTAAAACACCTAAGATTTCACTCTCACGGTCCCAGTGATGCAGGTCGTCGGATCCTTCCGTTCAAGATGTATCAGGCCTTTAATGCCACCATGGACCGTGACAATTGTTCCAGAGAAATTTCTGGAAAATCGAGTCTGTAGTACTAGTAGGTGCTGCGGTGGTGAATCACTGAATGCGAATACCCACCAGACAAGGAAGCCGTTCAGTTCAAGGGAAACTCGGCATTCTGTGGCTTTGGCTCACTGGAAGTCAGCACACCATTTTCGTAGTTTCAGATATCTGTCGCCATCGACATTGTGCAGTGATGCCCTCAGTGGCAGTGGGAAATTGTCAAGGGTGTTTGGAACTGCTTGTACGAGAACAAACAAAACCCAGCTGATGCATGCGTCAGCATTTAGTAAACTGTGTAGCTTACATTCACTGTTAGTGTTATCCAACCAGTCTTTATCATTAAGACTAAGAGGACTGAAAACAGATCACCATTTGCCTAGCTTTGTCAATCCCATTTTAGAACTGCAAAAGTTTGTGAGTGTTCCCATTTTGTCTGAGCATCAAGAAATATTTAGTCCATCAGAGGCTGAAGTGGCAAAAGCCTTTTCCATCTTCAGCAGCCCAGGAGGCGGTGCCAAGCATGCAGCCTCTTTTGTTGGATCCTTTGTGGATGGTAGTGCACTCCCAGACTCTAATTTGCCAGAGGTATGCACACACACACACACACATGTACAGATAAAGCTTTAGACAGCCACTTTTATACAAGAGGGGGGGGGGGGGGTTGCATTAAATCTGGAAAATATGTATAAAGAATATGTAAGTGCTTAGGGCCTGTTAGGGTTAGATGACCCACCATTAGGGGTTAGATCTTAGGGGTTAGATGACCCACCATTATTATTATTTTATGATATAAATATTTAAGAATTTAATATAATGTTGTTTTTAGTAGCATGTTTGCAGTAGATACAGTGTCATTGTTGATGTTTTTAATTTTATCTTGCTTGCCAAGATCATGAATATTTTTTAACATTATAATTATTTGGGCTGAACAGTATTGTACTGTTAGCAACAGTTTAATTTTTGATGAGTGTTTTAAAGCCTTGCAATGTTCAATGTTTCATTTTGGACAGTGACAGATTGGTGGATTAAGGTGTTACAAACTAATAATAATATTGTAATAAATCATTAAATGCCAGGTTGTTTCTCTTTTCAAGAAATGGAATTATATAATATAATGTTTCAACACTGACAACAAAAAATTAGGGTATACATGTACAAGCATGGAACCATACATAATGTCAAATGCATGTGAAGTAATATTATGCCATATAAATATTGAGGTCTTTGTAAGCTTTAATTGTTCCTTTGGCTTTTCATCATTTTTTTCTTCTGTTTTTGTACTTCACTACTTGTGTTGTTCATTACTCTGTTGACTATTGTGTTTTTCAGGTTTGTTTTCTTGGTCGAAGCAATGTTGGGAAATCCTCCCTGATTGGCTGTCTACTCAGTGCACATCCACAGGTCAAAGTTAAAGTTTCCAAACAACCAGTGAGAGCCGTTCTTTGTCTCTGGGTCTAACAGTCATTCATTAAAATTTACACACACACACACACACACACACACACCACACACACACACACACACACACACACACACACACACACACACATGCATGCCTGCCTGCTGTTATGTCCTCTCACTACAGATCATACCACTTCTTTCTCTTTTGAGTATTATTAATTATATAACTGTGGTTATAGTTATGGTTATAGTTTAATCATGTAGGTTATAATTTACACAGTTGTCTAGCCTTGTACAGTTGTAGTTACACAGCCCTAATCTTCTTCTTTTTGTTTTGCTTTGTTTTTGTTAACACTGGAAATAGCCTGCTGGTTCATATTGGTTTGCAACTGCTACATCAGTACATGTGTGCATATGGATCAAAGTCAAATCTGAATGGTGTCACTATTGCTGAATGTGATGGTATTTTTTAAAGTGGCTTATTTGTGCTGCACAGGGCCTAGCAAAAACTTGGACACTGCAGAAACTCTAAATTACAATTGTGATTGACACTCATTCGAAAAGAAACTCGAAATATGGATATTGTCACATTCTTGTCTTGTAAACCCTAAACACTGATCACAATTTACACAGGGCCACACCAAGAAGCTGAACCTGTACCGGGTTGGTCATCACTTCTTATTGGTGGACATGCCTGGCTATGGCCACAACATGCCACGCAACTTCCAGCTGTCTGTGGAATCATACATCAACAGCAGCCGCAGGTCATAGTCAGCTGTAATTGTTATTATGCTAATTATGCTGATTAAAATTTAAACAATCTGAAAATCAGCTATACTTTTTCTTATGATAATTATGCTAATTAAAATAAACAGTCTGAAATAGAATGAGGCCCAGAGCGCCTGTGCAGAATCAACAAAGGAGTTAATTAGGGCTTGAAAGATGTCGCACAAACACAAGAACAAAGACCTGAGTTGTCTACGGTAACTCTCACCTGGCATGTGAATAAACACAAGGTACATAAACTCCACCAGATGTACAACCTCTGTTGTGTCTTTCAAGTGCAAATTAACTCCCTTTTTTGCTAATGGGCGGGACTTAAGAAAGGCTTAGTGTCACAATACACCCTCTGAGAGTGTGGTGTTCTGTTGTTTTAAACTTCTGTTCATTAATTAGTGTGGCTACAACAACAAATATAGATTCTGTGAATTTTTTATTATTATTTGTTTTTGAATATTTTTATTATAGTCCTTTCTAATAAAATTTGGATGAGACTGAGAGTCCTTGAAAATCAGCTGTTTTAAGAAGTCCTTGTTCAGGAAATATATGTTGAGAATTGAGCGTTAATTTTTATTTTGTGTGCAGGTTGTGTCGGACCTTTTTGTTGGTTGATGGTGAAGTAGGCTTGACATCCACTGACCGCACAGCTTTGGACATGCTTCAAGAATTTGGTGTTCCTTTTGTGGTGTGTATTCGGTCTTATTCTTTGAGTGTGCGTGGTGCTTCAAAGCTGAAATCTCTCTTCTGTGTGGTGGTTTCACTTCATGTTTAAAGTACATTTTGGTCTTTGTATGTGACTTGACTGTGTGTTTTCATTGCTGTTCCTCCTTAGTTTACACCTCTTGGTTTGCTTGCTTATACATTTTATATTATCACCTCTGCTGCTTGAATTCACAACTGAACTGACAGTATTCATAAATCAGTGATAGTCTTTTTGTTGTTGTTGTTTTTAGCTTTATGGCCAATTTCAGGACACCCACCTCTTTCAGAGGTATAGCATCATGGTAACATAAGTAACTGTATCATTGGCTGTAGGTTGTGCTGACCAAGGTAGACAAGGCAGGTCGCCACAAGCTGCTGAGCAACCTGATGTCTGTGATGGAGGTGTGCAAGGACAGTGCTGGACACACGTGCCTCTCTCAGCCCTTCCTTGTCAGGTGTGTGCAGGTGGCAGTTGATGAGATTGTGTGAATGAGTGTACTTAGCACCATGACACATCTCTTCTGCAATGGCCTTGACACTTGGCAACAACAGTGTATTGCATTGTATGAGAGTTGATTTATAGAGCACTCATTTGTTTGTGAGCTGACATAGCTGAAAGACCATGTATACTATAGTATAAGCCATATGGAAAGTTTTGTTGTTGTGGGATGTGTTTTTTGTGTTGTTTTTTTTTCAGGTGGGGGGGGGGGGGGGGGAGGGTTGCTCCCACTTTTGTACTATGTAGTGTTTTTTGTTTTTGGAAAAGTTAAAGGAACTCTCCTTTGATGGCTAAACTTCTCATGTGCTTAAGGAGGTTAAACGAACACGATAAGCATTAAATGTTTTGTGACTGAACATGCCGATGATTTTATAACAATTTTAGAAGAGGACTTTCCCAGAGAGTGTTACTAACATTGTTTTCACAAGCTCTTTCCCGCATTTCAGTATGACATCATTGACAGGATAGCGGAACTTCTCAGCTTTGTGTACATGTCTTGTATAAATTATTTTTGTCGCTGTTTATTTTAAATGTGGACAGTCTGTGTGAAATAGTTTCATTTTCTTAACGTTTTCATGGGGAACAGAATAAAAAACTCGGAAATAAATTGATATTGTTTGAAATTGCCAAGACGAACAATGAAATGATGTCTAGTGTTCTTTCAAACATTTTAGAATGGCCTGGGGGATTTTTTTCAAAACTGGTACGTGTGATTCACATGCACATTTCGAGAAACATTTCTGTCACACGGGCTCAACCAGCACAAGCTTGTTGTGGTTTGTAGACACCTTCGACCAATCACAGACTAGTATACAATGCAAAATTACTACCCGTGTGATTTCATGAATATGAAAGAACGCATTCTTTTTCTGAGGAATGAGTAAAACAACTACTGGTGAGGTTGACAAAACTGATAGAACAGATCTAGGGAAATGTATTCACCTATACGAGAAACACAAGGAAACAATAAAAACACAAGCGCTTTCGACAGAAAATTGTCTTCGTCAGGTGCAAGAAAATAGACTGATAATATAAAAGAAGAAGGAAGCAAAGAAGAAGACAGACATGAAGAAGCTGACGTAAAACAAATTTTTGTTAAGAATGTATACGTAGATTTAAAATAACGTCATCAAAATGACAAAAATTAGGAGGATTTTTAAGTGGGCAGATTGTGGCAAACACTGAACTTTAAAACAAACAAGATCTGCCAACAGTATGTCTGTCTTACTTTTCATACAACCAACACTATGGTTTTGCTGCCAGTGAATAGCAAGGCTCCCAAAGTAGGACAGGTTTTCCTATATGCTACCTGTAACAATCACTTGTTTGTTGTTTTGTTTGTGGACTGATCCATTATGAAGCCGATGTTACAGTTTGGAAAAGTTTAATTTTAGGGTTGATGCGTAGTATTGAGTGCGGTTCACAAGGTGTTTGGGTGTCTGAAGTTCCCCCAACCAAGCGAGTGGATGAATTTCCCCCTTGCCACCCTATGCGTTTGGATCAATGAAATGATGGTAAAATCATTTTGACATCATTACGATATCAATAATTTGATGCAAGATTATAGAAAGGTGAAGGAAAAGTTGAAGGAAACAATGGCTCTAGAAGTAGTTACTGATAGCAAGAATGACAAAACTGAAAAGAATGACTAGGAATATGTACATAACAAGAAAACACGGGATGGGACATGTGTTTTGTTTTGTGTGCCGCCTTGTTTTGTGCTAATAAATAATAAATACATTCTTTCATGTGCTATTATAAGGAGCAAATAGCCATTTGAACGAAAGCAACGAAGCACTGAGAATGAAACAGTGGTGTTTATATCTTATAGTTCTTTTTCATTTTTACAAGATTATGCAATCAAAGCAGATATAATTTGGAGTTACTACTATTTATCTTCGGAGGACCAAAATAAAAAGAACGTTTAGCTCGACTGGCAAGAGACCATCAACATAGAACATATAGGTCATGGCTGGTAAACCTGGGTGACCAGGTGGAGAGGTGGAGATAGCTGTGCACAAGGTTAGACATCTGTGATAGAAAACTGGCAAAGCTGTTACTGGACAACTAAAAGAAAAGGTTCCTGATACTTCTTTTTTGATTGATAGGAGTACTGGACAACTAAAAGAAAAGGTTCCTGATACTTCTTTTTTGATTGATAGGAGTAGTCTACCGAAGCCGTACATTTAAATATTCTACTAAGTAATACCTGTTTGCGTAAGTGTGTGTTTCTGTTGTACCACCGGCCGGTAGGTTTTTCTTTTCATTACTATTATTATTATGGTGTCTAAAATATTTCCTGTAGTAGCATATTGGATCAATAGGTGCCTGAGACAATGCCACTAGCTGTCAATTGTTTGTAGGCCGAGTCTACAAAAACTTGTGTAAAACAGCAGCAAAATGTCATGACGTAATATGCATTCTGTAAATAGCTGCACGGGGGGGGGGGGGGGGGGGGGGGGGGGGGGGGGGGGGAGATCCCAATCTATTTTTAGACCACTACAGTTATTCTTAAATTGCCGCATTTCAAAAGAACCAGAGCAGAAATTAATGCTACATAATAATCACACATAAAACAATAACAATTCATGCACAATTTTTTTTTGGCCAAATCTATTTGGGCCAGTCGCTTTAAAGCACTGTATAAAATAATAAAGCCAACATCAGTGTCATCAGTTAGGTGTGTGTGTGGTTTCATGCTCTCTTGACATACTCCAATCTTAGTGATGAAATTTTTGTTTTTGTTTTATTTCAGTTCTAAGACTGGTGATGGGGTGATGTTGTTGCAGACGTTTATTGCCTACATCACAGGCTGTGTGCACATCAAAGGACTTTAGTACCCTGGATTTATGGAGGTCCAGTGCTGGAACTGTTTGAAAGACAACATTGGAGAAACTTTTGAGAGATGGGATGGGGCATGAGTGATCTTTCCTGCAGTCCTCAAATTCTAAAATCAATCAGTCAGTAATGACATTTGTTTGACTTTGTGTGTATCACCCAGTAGGTGCGAGGGAGAAACAAAACAATGATATTAACAAACAAACAAATCTGGGGAAGAGAGATAGGCATTAACAAATGTTCAGGTATCCAACTAGAATAGTCCAGTTTCTGCAGCAGCCCCCA
Source organism: Alviniconcha marisindica (assembly GCA_018857735.1). Classification (NCBI taxonomy): domain Eukaryota; kingdom Metazoa; phylum Mollusca; class Gastropoda; family Provannidae; genus Alviniconcha; species Alviniconcha marisindica. The sequence continues at coordinate 2,522,964 of JABMCL010002484.1, forward strand.
GGGCAAAATCCCAACCAGCATTGCTCTTGCCACCATCTGCCTACTTTAGTTAATGAAAGACCTAGCACAGAAAAGGTTCCCAAGCACACAGAGACCACCTTGATCTGAACTGAACTGAAGGTTTGATTTTACACCAGATATTTAGTGGCTGTGTGCACTCCAAAAGACAGTAGCCACTGACAAAGGAGGCATGCTTGGTTGTATGGTCTGTTCTCTCCAATGCACATATGCTCACACACACATATCCACACACACACACACACACACACACACTTGCTCCATGGTGAGCCAGTGATAGCGTATTGTTAGTTTTATTTAGTATCACGGAGTACAAAGCTGAAAATGCTAGCACCTTAATGCTATACTATGCTGTAATAAACACACACACAAACAAAAACAAAGTAAATAACAAACAAAGACAAAGAAAATCAAAAACATAGAAGAATCACAGTAAAATATGTCACAAAATGACAAGTCATATGTTGCATAGACTATTTTCTGGCAAATTGTGGTGTGCACTTTGTTTTGTACAACCACAAATACTTCACCAGTGCAGAAAAAATGCATGACTAAAAGTAAAATAATCATGGTAGAAGAAACGCCTTAACTGAGGTCAAAAAACAGTCTTGTACAATGACAAATGTCATTTGATGAAAATAGAAGGGCAAAGGTAATAGAGGTTTTGAGAAAACCAAAGAAATTCAAGGACAGATAATTATAGGAACATGTCAAACTCCAAGCATTGGTTTACTACATCCCTCTTCCAACCATGCCAAAACTGATTATGCCATACATTTCTGGAAACAGTCTGCTAACCAACATTTTTCATTGGTGCTCCAATGGCATTAAATACGTAACCATAAAGACAACTCAAATTTATCCAGCCATGTTTCTCTTATAACTGCCACAGTGCTTAGGCAAGCACAAATAAAACCATAATCGTTCATATCCAGATGGAACTAATTTTTCTTTACACAGGGTGGATACAACTGATGTTTACATGCATGCTCCAACAATATGTTGCTTCCACAGTCTTAGTACTCAAACCTTTTGCAAATCTTATGCAGGGCATTGGCAGTGTGAGACTATAAGGCAATTTTCAGTCAAGAATGACCCTTCCGTGGTGTAACCAATTACAGCAGAGTTTGGAGGAAAGGTGTCGGAAAGCAAAGCTTGGAGTGTGAGAATACATGTGAGAGTAAAATGCATCACAACACTGAGACTGACTTGCATGTAGACACAACACTTGTCTACTATACAACTGTAACACACTAAAAAAAGTCAACAATAACACTAACACACACATACACACCCACACACACACACACGTACTTCGATACTCTGAGACTAGATTCTGATTGTCGCATACTATATATGATACAGTACATCAAAAATCCTACCACTCCTACTGCTGCTGTGCTTCCTTAGTTTGGACCCAGCAGTGATGCAGCAACTTACACCAGCTGTTCTAGTGCCCATTCATTGTTAGAACCCATTTGTCAGATTGTTGATATGTGCCTCTGTGGAATGTTTGAATATGTAAAAGAATCAAAATGTAGAATTTGGTTCCAAAAAATATCACAGTAAGATCTGGAACATTTCACATAGTATAAAAGGCTTGCCTTTGGCCTGTGGTCTGGATGTCATTATTGTACATGCTTGTAGTTTTCCCACACTGATGGAATTGCCCCTTGTGGGATGAATAAAAATGAAACTGCTAAAATTAACTGAACATGAACTGAATTGAATACACAAATTTACATGTGCATTCTGCAGGATTCAACAGGTTAAAAATAACCAAATATTTTCAAGACTGAAGTGTCCAAGAAATTTCCAACCACAACGTTTTCAAAGTCCAACTATATACACATGTTAACATTTATCATATTTTTGTGTGTGTATACTTTTTGCTTACTCAGTGACCAGTAATTTCATGTATGAATACAAATACAGCAGTTACACTCATCCAGATTATGACTATCATATCTATGTGAAAACAGAGGCAGTGTTCTGTAAAAGACTGTGAAGTATGCACTTTATCATAGAAATAGAGACAGTAAACAATGAAATCCCTGATTTGATGAAGTTCATCCATGTGAGAGCCTACCTCTCTTTTAAGACAATATTTTTGTATGTGAAACAGTTCCCCTTTTCCCTTTAAATTAAGAAAATCTTTTACCTACTGTACTTGTAAAAATAAAAATAACACTGAAAATTAATGATTTTGTTTGAAAAATGGCCTGTTGATTTTATATTTAATTTAGAAAACAAAATTCATGAGTGACAATTAATGGGATGGTATGAACAAAAACACTGTCAAGTGTCACAGCTGGCCTGATGGCAGTCAGTGGGTTTCTTTGATGTTGTTCCTTAAACAATGTGAATGATGCATTTCTTATGCTGAACATCAAGGAGATCATAGTGCTCAACCTACTGGCAGTCATGAAAGTTGTTATACTTCAATATGAAATAAAAGGACACTTTAAAACAAAATCCTAGATTTTCACAGTTTTATCTCTTCTGTTAAATAAAATATGTTCTGAGACTAGTTCCTTTAATATTTCCATGTAAATAAACCCCAGACCAAGAACCACCCCTCTCTTCAGATCACTTTCACTTGATGCTGGGGTTGGCCTTAAACAGCAGGAGTTCCACTGAAATGCTCTCAAATCATCAGTAAATTTATCTATCTGAGACATCACTAATTAACTCACTTTGTCTGCAGGCTTGAACAACACCAAAATATTTTTTTTTGTCACAACATTAGTATGAAGCTAGTAATTGTGAACTTTACAGTAATATTTTCCTGGCCCTTTTCTGATGCCACATTTTGGGCCAAAATCATATTAGGCTTACTGTTCTCACACTTAGGTTGATCCCATGATTAAAATTAGGGTTACGTTCAGCTTGTCATTTTTACTGCTTAGCCGCACCTACCAATAAGCATGGTAAATAGATATGCAGGTCGCAAACATACTTCACATTTTGACAAAGAAAAACAGCTTTGCTTCATGAATAGGAAGAGGCAGAAAAAGCACTCACTTGACATGTAATTGTCACAAATGATGCAGAATAGCATTTCTAGGTAAGCCCAATACAACTACGGCATTGGAAACAAATGGGAACACATTAAAGTTCAAGATTACACATGAAGTCCAACCAGCATACAAGTCATGTGCTTGTACACAAGTACCAGAAAGGAAAACACTGGTTCTATATAACTGTTACAGTGTTAGGTCAAAGATCATAATCATTATGAGTTACAAACACCATGTGCAATTTAAAATCATGTCCTATTGTTGTTGGGCTGTGTATAGTGAGCCCATGTCATACACACAAAGGCTATGTACCTAATCTAATGAGGATTGAACATTGGCAAAGGAGTCTATCAGCATAAGAACTTGCAAACCAATAATGAGGATTATAAATACTCAATACAAATACAGTTTAAAAAAAAAATCAAATCTCTTACAGTGGAGACTAATCATGATGCAATGTACCCCTAAATTCATGGGCAGAGTTAGAAAAGGTGTATTTGTTTATTCTGGGTCAAAAATAGCAAATGCATTTATTCATTTAATTGTTTCTTCTTTCTCAGTCTTAAATCAAAATATATTTGATTGTTACAAGGCAAAAAAAAACAGCACTTGTTAAACTACTTCTAATGAAAGCTAATGAAAACACAGCTAATGAAAGTACAAGCTGTGCCCATCACCTATCATTTTGATCAAATCATCTGACAAATATCCACCTCAGTCTTGCCAACCAAAACTACATATTATAAGCCCCACAAAATGTAATTCAATACAAGGGAAAGAAGAGAAAATGCCTTGCACAATGCAAAATTGAGATGAAATTCTGAAGCAAGTAAGCTACTTCACAGGTAGCCTGACCAGAGATCCACGTCATCTTTGGTAATTTCATTTACTTCATGTCAAATGCAGCTCTCTGTGTGAGTTTATGAAGTATGATTACCATGTGCTCCTGTTTTATCTGAATATATTCATCAAAGCTCCTGTCCATGAGTGTGTGTTTCCAGATGGACTCTTCCAATGATGAGGAACAGTGTTTGTGCTCCATAATAATACCCTCTGTGGATGTGATGATTTTGTTGCTTAATAATATCCACAGAAACCGCTTATGGTTTATTAGGGATGGGGGGGTTGGGGAGAAGGGTACCTATACTCAATCCACATGTTTTTAGATGCTCCAAAAGTGGACCACCACTAGAACAGTAGACATTCAGGTAGTGGTGGATTTGCAAGTGCAGAGCAACTCCTGCAACTTAATGTTTCAACTGTTTTAGGGAATACAGTCACAAAGACAGTGTCCACAGAAACAACTGCTGAAATCAACCTGAAGCAAAAAACTGTCCATCACACTCTGCGAGAGCCCATTTCCACCTCCCTATTCACACTCACCACGCTGGGCAAATAAGTATGCCCCATAGCATAGTTTGCAGAAGAAACAGCAGGATATGGTTTAGGTAAAACTGCATGTAACCATATGCAACTTTATGATACAAAATTGAACATCTTCATTTTGATCTGGAGTCAAAATGTTGGAATTTATTAAGCTTCTTGGCAATAAACCAGACAGTTGAATGAAATAAACAAGCACAGAAAAGCTCCCATGATTTGCATTCAAAGGATAGTTCTCTGTGTGTATATGGCTGTTGGTATCTCAACTGCACTCTTCCAACCATAATGAGCAGTGTGCGTCATGAATGTCATGGAATCAACATATACTTTATATCTGTGCTTTTCCATCCTATTTGATACATTTTTGTGCTAGCTCACACATTAGGACCAGGTCAATTCAAAATTACAGATTAAAAACCTCGCCTTTAATATGACAGTCCACACAACTACTGAACTAGTTCCAAAGTGGCATGAAGATTTCATATTGTTAAACAGAGACCTAGAAGCCAAGGGATGCAATGAGAAAAAATATTTGACGTTTATTCCAGACAAGAATGATGCCATCAGTCAGATTGTTAGACACAATGCCCCTTAACATCACGCAGAGCAAGGCCATCATTTAGAATGTTTTTTGTTGTTATTTTTGTTTTGTTTTTGCCATTGTTTTTCATAACAGACTAGACCAAGGGAATCTCTGAAGCCCAAAGAATCTCTGATTCTCCGGGGAATCTCTCTTCCGTCCCCATCCCACGCCAACACTCATTTCATGAGTGTTATTGTGACATACATTTATGGGGGCCAAGGAATCACAATTGTCCCCAGAAACTGCCAATGTGAATTCCTGGAACAGCCCAGGGGCCCAAAATTAGGGAAGGTAACCTGGGCCTGGCATTCTTCCCTCCATTGAGATTTAGAGCACCCAGAAGGATTATGTTTGACTATGCATTCATTGCAATAAGTAGTATTTTGACTCCACCAACTATTGTGATTCTAGTCAAGACAGATAACCCATTATTTTCATTCAAAATAGGAAAGGTCATTAAAACACTACATCTTGAACTAGACTAGATATCTTAACAAACTATACCAAGTTTGACTAGGACCAGCTACAAAATTTTACTGAAATGTGCAACTTTGAATGGTCAAAACTGTCTGATGCTGCCATGACCATGAAATGTGGTCTAAGTCACTGAGTGAAAATGATATGATGGGGTAAGTAAGTAAATTGGTGTTTTACGCCCAGTCAACCAGTGTGGTTATATCAGGGCGAATATGATGGGGTAAGCTCAATGAGTCCTATCATCATGCAAAGTTTGACATTTATTACATGCTTAGAATAGCAAAAAATCACAATGTTACAAGTTTTTGCCATGCCAAAACAGGTCCACTGGCCTACCTATCAGCCAGCCTAACATTAATCATTTTTTTAATTTTTTCTCCCTTTTTCTCTCTTCTTCATGTGAGCCAATGAAAAATCATAAAACACCACTGTGGTTTTTAAGTGTATGTCAAACTGCATGTTCCACACAAACACTTTACACAGCTAATCAAACGTATAACACATATATAGCATTAAAAGTACCAGGAAGTGGGTTAAACAGCACCATCAGTATAATTATGTTCCAAAACAGCATTCAAGTGCAGATTACATAACAAACATGCACTATATATTATATACAAATAAAGTGCACAAATAAATAAGTAGGAAAAGCACCTGCACCTTTTGAAGGAATCAGTATGGTAAGTTGGAATTAGAAATGTGTGACTGTATGAGGTATTGTTCATATAATGTTGGTCAGTTGATGCTTTTAGTTTTGCTTAAAGGTTGATGTTTTACACATATTTACCAAATACTGATGTTAAGCATCCTGCGTTAAACAGCTGATTTGTTGTCTAGCTCACTGCCTGTTGCTATGGCAACTCAAATTAACGATTATTCTTGTTCCTAGTACCAGGCTGCTGCTGCTTACCATATCAACACAAACTAATCAACATTGCCAAGAATGTGATAAGTGGCAGTTCCTGGCTGTTGCTTGTTACCATAGAAACAGCCTTAATCATCCTGCACCTGCATCCTGTTGGTGTTGTTTGTTTACCAGCTCTTGCTTTGTCACCATGGAGACATATATACTGAGTTAATCGTCCTGCATGGACCAGCTGACATCAGTCAGTTCCTGACTGTTGCTTCCCGCCAAATTCTCTCCCATCGCAAAGCGCCGGTCCACCATAGCCTACAAGACACACACAAAAAGTCAAAGTATGGTCAACAATGTACAATCTCCAAGATGCATAAAAAAGGGAGTGTGGCCCATCACTGCCTGCAAGACATACAGAAACAAAAGAACAGAAAATGACTGGTCCTCTATTGCCAACAAGACCCCCCCCCCCCCCCCCCCCCCCCACAAAACAACAACAAAATGATGAAAAAATGAACATGGGCCACAAGACAGGATAGAAAAAACATGGTCAACCATGCTCAAGGCTTGCCCTTTACCAGTATTGCGCAACAATTTACCAATTACCAGTATTGTGCAAGTCACTCTGCTCATTACTGCTATTAAGCAAAAAATGGTGCATAATACTGGTCACGTCCATGCAGTGTGCCATTGATACGCACAAAGTATGCAACTGACACATTCCATCAATTATTCTAAAGTGCACTTTGCGTGCCCACCCACAACACACAGCCAGCTCACCTTGTGTAGCAGGTCTGCCATGGAGACGAACACCTGACCAGTGGCAGGCACATCTTGCAGCTGGTTGGGATGAGGCAATGCTGCCGATTTCAGCTGACTTTTCTGCTCCACTAGGGCACTGGCCTCCACGGAGATGTGCGGGTTACCAAGGAAACGGTCTTTAAGAAAGTTGCGTCTTTTTTTCGCCGCCCATCTCTCAGTGGAATTATCCAGGCCCTCCTGTTGGGAGACCTGCAGGAGCTCTTTGTGGACAGAAGCTAGATGCTCTGCATGTCTGTCCAACTCTTGGCTAGCAGTCGACGTGCTGGAGAAGTGGGGACCAGAAGGAGTGAACATTGGAGGCGGGGGAGGGGGTGGGGGAGGAGGAGGGGGTGCTTTAGAAGGTAAGCTTTCAGAAGACTGAGAAAGGAGTGTGTGAGATTCTTTGTCCTGGCTAGAGTGGCTGACTTTGGCATCTTTAGCTGACTCTGGAGAGGCCTCTGTTCCTCCTGCACCATCAGTGCCCTCTGGGCCTCCACTGTTTCTGTCCAACAAACCTGTCCTCTTTGATGCTACATGCATGTGAAGCTTAGAAGACTTTGCCTTGGCTGTGCCTCTTTTCTCCCCATTTGCTGATGAGGAACTATTGTTGACATTAAAATTAACTAGTTGACCACTTGCGGCATTGTTGCTGTCTGCTGTTTCACTGTTTTTCTCAAGTTGTTCAGTGTCTCGTATCTTGGTTTCTATCCAATGGTTCCTATCTTCACAGGAGATTTTGGAGCTACTCTCTCGAGGAGAGGAAGCAAATGGTTGCTCCTTGCTTGCAGAAGAACGATTTGACAGACCAAGTCGTCGAGCTTGTCTGGCTGACATTTTAGGGCTGGTGATTTTGGCTGTATGCTGTTCCAATTCTTCAATCCGCTCCACACTGGCAACATCAGCTGTCACTTTCAGCTGGGCCCCTATGGGTGACAGTGGAGTTCGATTGCTGAGAGAAACGACCGGAGGGTCCTGTGGTCCTTCAGAAGATGGAACGACCTTGGTGCTGTCACCAGTGATCTCCCCTAGGGACAGACGAGGCACAAGAGGAGTCAGGTGTCTGCCGGGAACGTTAGACCTCACTGACACTTCTGGACCATGACCTGAAGCTGCAGACTGGGGGGCTCCTGGGACATCGTCTTCCACAGAGTCATATATTGAAGACATGGAAACGCGCACAGCTTGAGGGCTGGGTGATCGCAAGCTGTCCAGAGGGAGAGAGGGCACGTCACTCACTTTTGGGGTGTGTGAAGCATCCAACTTCCTAGCTGTTCTTACTGTCACATTGTCATGCTCTTGGGTGCCTCTGCAGCCTTCAAAGCCATTCTCCAGACTGTCTGAAGATGAGACTTCCTCCAGAGAGTCACTTGGCCTGGAAGTGTTCAAACTGTCCTCCAGATGCAGTGTTTCATCGTCACTGAGGTTCAACTCACTTGTTTCCAATGAATCTCGAATATGGGGAGTATGCTGGGAATTTTTCTCAGCAGGCTTCACTTTCTCCTTGCCATCACTCTTTTGATGACCCTGACTCTGTGCACACGGGATCTCTACCTGTGACCTTGCACTGGCTGCTTCCCCTTGCTTCACTGCTGCGATCAGGGCTGTCGACTCCAAGGTTGAGTTGACGAGAGAGATGATCTGACGGGTGGAGGTGAGATCCTCCAGCGCTTCATTGGGCACCCCTGCAGCTTTGAACAGTGCCCTCCAGCCAGGGGGGAAAGACATATCCTCAATTCGCTTCAGCACCTCCTGCAAGTCAATGAAATCCTTTAGTCAGTGAAACCAATGGCAACGGACTGTATCTGAGGAAAGAATATCCCGCATGTCAGACTAAATGTTTTTGAAAGGATCTGTAATTACATGTAACATGAACCCCACATCAAGGACAATTTCTCCGTCCCTCACCCACTCATCCAACACCCACAGTTGGATCTTAAAAGAGTACACTGCACTGAGCTGTGCATGCAGGTCATGGAATACAGCTGCCTACAGATTAAAACCACATACTGTATGACCTCAAGAGATGTGTGGACTGTGGTTCAACTGTTTCACCTTTATTTCCATGAGCATGAGAGACTGTTTCTGTGGTGGTGGTTGCTGTATGGTTCCCCAGTTGAACACTTGTATGCAATTGTTCACTGACAAACTGCATTCCTTAGGGCGAGAGGAATGTGTGCATGACCACTTTTTAAATTACCTAACTACATACCATCTCAGGAAGATTTACCTCCATTTATGGAGGGTGGATGCTGTTATGCAAGGAGCCTATCATGGCTGAAGATATTCCCCACATACTAAGCAGCACATAACAACATTTGGCAATATCCACTCTTAGCCCCATCAGTTTGATGTCCTCAAACAGTTTGAGGGTGCGTGTGTGCATGTGTATACACTGGCGTAGTATGGAATCAACTAATATGTGGATGTGCCAACATAGTGCATACTTCAAGTTCATTCCACACACACACACACACATGCACACACACACACACACATACATATGCACACACACACACTATCATACCATTTGAGGACCGTGAACTGGCTGGGCTAAAAGTGGACATTGCCCAACATCTTAATGCAGCCTTGGTAGAAACTATTTCTAATCCACTTTTTCTCAGTTTTGTTTTTGTGTGTTTTTACATTCCCAGACCATTTCTAATCTCAAACATTCCAAATCACCAACAAGATGTCCCACTGTGCTGTGGTACCCTTCAAGGAGACGCTCAGGACACTTTCCTTATTTACTGAGAGCAATCAACTAAGCATTTTTTACTGACTAAAGTGGGAAAAACTGGTGATGACAGCCAGTATGGGTGATGACACCCAAAGCCACCCAAAGCCTATAAGGTAACTGGGCTGAAGCAAGAACAAAGACCAAAAAACAATCTGAAACAATGCTGACCTCAATCATACAAAAAGTTGAAATGGCAATACAGAACATGCACACATGTTCAGAGAAAAAACACCTTTTTCAAACAACAAACAAATTTGATTCCTATCATTGTTTGGTAGTGAATTATATGACTGTTTGTCACTTCAAACAGGTGTTTCACAGAAAATTTGCATATGTTTTGAACTGTCTAAGTAAAACAAGCATTGTTTTCAACAATTTTTTTTTTTTAAATCTGCGATTGTGAGAACTAAGACAGCACATTTATACTCTCTTAACTAGTCAGTTCCTCTGCATTAATTTATGATCTCTTCTGACACAAATCACCCACATGTGGGTGAGTCATAAACAGCCTGCCTGTGCCTGACTGATTAGTGTGAAAGTGATGCATAAAAGTAACACTAATCAATACGAAAACTGGTGGATAAAAGAAAACACATCTGCTTGTTCTTGTCACACATGCAAAGCAACCCCCACACCCCATTTTCACCCCCTTCCCCACCCCATCCATCCCTCTAGACAAAGAACCATCAGCCAGTAACTTTGCCGGTACTGACTTTGAAGTTTGGTCGGGCAGCAGGGTTTTGGTTCCAGCACTTAGTAATGAGACCTGACAGATCAGGGGGGCATGAGTCTGGAATCTCTGGTCGTTTGTCTGTCCTGACTCGCTCCAAAATCTGAATGGAAACAAATACACACAGGTAGGTAACAGAAAATTACCTGAAATCACCTGAAAAGAATCTGACCAAAAAAGATTTAGCTTGATCCCAGCCTAGGTGTTCATGTATACAGATGTCACTGGGTTTTGTTTGAGATGTTAAAAATAAAACAAAAGAAAAATGCCATACTAAGATAAATAAACCAGTATTTATAGAACATCCTTGATAGGTATTTGCTAGTCTAGATGTTCATACACCAATAAATAATAATAATAATGTGTGTGTGCACATGCGTGTGTGTGTATGTGTGTTGCATATCAATAAACAAAATCAAATGTTGTACACATACAAAGCCAAAACACACCTGATACACTGAACATCCCTCATAAGGATGCTTCCCTGACATCATCTCCCACAGGATAACCCCAAAGCTGAAGACATCTGCCTTTGGAGTTACCTCCCCTCCTTGAAGTAGTTCTGGTGCCATCCATGCTGGTGACCCTTTGACTTCTTTGTTCTTGGCTGGCTTTCCAGCTTTCTTGTCAGCATCATGTCTGTGTCCCAAAGAGAATGGAAAGCTTTAAGTGCCAGTTAAACCTAACATGCCTCTGTAGCTGAGAGAACCTAAAATGCCTGTATAGCTGCGAGAAAAGGATTCATAATGCCAACAAATATTGTGGAAGGTGGTCATCCTTCATCTCTTTTCTTTTTCTTTTTTTTTGTCCAGTAAATTCTGCACTTGGTGTTTGCTGGAAGAATCACTTCCAAGTTGACAAAATGAGGGTAAGGCCAGCAACAGTCTAGTTTCAGGTTGAGTCTCTCCCATTTCAGTTGGTCAAAAATAATAACACCTTGTAAATGTATACATCTGAAGAGAAATGTGCTGAAAACTGAGCACTGAGCTGAACCAGTAACCACAAAGAATAGTTCAAAATATGGTTTAATGAATCATGCTGTCCTGTCAATAAAATAATATTTTGTCAAATGACATGACGTCTGAACATTCAGTGATCTATGAACATCACTCAAACATCTCTGTCAACAATGTGCATGTTCCCCCCACCTCTCTCCAAATCCTGAACAACCAATCTATGCATGCTCCCTGGGGAAGTCCCTCAGAAGATGACTGTTTAAGAAGGTTCAAATGTAGCACGAGAGCTGACAAAAAACAGCAGAACTCACTTGAGTTTGGAGAAGCCAAAGTCGGCAATCTTGGCTCTGTGTGAGGAGGTGAGCAGGACATTCATGGACTTGAGGTCAAGGTGAAGGACAGGGGGGCGGTGGTGGTGGAGGTACACCATGCCAGAACTGACATCCCGTGCTATCTGGTAAAATTCTGCATGGTCCAAAGCAGGTCTGTCCAACATATTTCACACAACTTGGGTAAGACACAGTCTCACACATTCACACTTTCAGTATGACAATATTTCTCACACATGTTGGATCCATTTTAACCCCAATGACATTTACTGACACAGTCTCAGTCAGGTTCATCCTGTATATTTCAGACACTTTGGGCATTATTTTCTGCCCCACAAAGTTCTGAAAACAAGAGAGAGGTTGCAAATGTGTGTATGTGTGTGTGTGTGTGTTTTTTTTTGGTGTTTTTTTTGGGGGGGTACACATGCACAGGTGGATGTGGAGGAGAGTGAGGAAAAAAGTAATAAATGTAATCCATTATTAAATTAGGTTGTGTATTGTTGTAATATTCACGTATAGTGCTTTGAACCTCACATGTGTATGATACAGGGATTCACCACATTACAAATGCATTTATTATTATGATGACTACATATTTTGCACAACAGGCAAAAATAACCAAAACATTGCGCAGAATTAAGAACAATTTCATCTAATGTTATTATATGTTTTGGCAGTTTTACACACAACAAGTTGAGAAATCACAAATTCTCAACTGCATTACTAAAACAGAGTGGGACAAAAGTGAGCAAAATGCACTCTTCAAAACTGCTCAACCATACACACCATTCACACTATTTATTTACCACCAAACTGACCTTGAAGGGTTATGTATGTGGGTGTAAAGATCACGACCTGCCATGAACTCTAGCACCATGATTGGGAGACGACCAGCACTGGACACACCCACTAGAAGTACCACACATGGATGGCGCAAATCACGCAGTAGAGACACCTGGTGGTGAAAAGGAGGAAACACACATTAAAACATATTCCCTAGTGTTACTGATCTACTTCTGCATGATATTTTGTGGTAGTATTAAAAAAAGAAGGGTATCGCAGTGCAGATAAACACTGAAAAACTTTACAAGCATGATGCATAATGCTACTTTTCTCTTCTTCCCTGGCCTATTATGCAGCAACCTTGACTGTAACCACTGAACAGTTATTTAGTCTGAAGTCACCATAGGCATGCCATATTGAGTGTAGACTCTTAACTAATCCAAATTCCAGTAGACCATGAAAAAGTCCAAATTTCAGTTTAAAAAAAGAGGAAAAAAAGCGGAAAACTGTTGACTGCATTTTGTCCCTGACCTATGTTCAGCGGGACCTTGTTAATCTTGACACTGACAGTATGGAAGCCTTGATACCTGGACATAATTCCATGATGATGGAATTTTCATATGTTACTAACTTGACAACTAATCCACACAATAAAAGAATTAAAAAATCGAAAAAATTCAAAAAAAATTCATCTATTCAAAAGTCTGTGTTTCAGAACCCGAAGCCTAAACTGACTACCATTAAACCATCATTTTACTCAAAAGAAGTTAACAGTCTGGACAAACTGGAGTTTTCACATTGGTACACCAGAGATGAGATGTTTGATATAAACAGTGTTGAGATCAGAGTTACTATAGAACTGTACTTGATACAATGACAGTCACTCTATAGAACTGCACTTGATACAATGAGTCACTTGCATTTGGCCACAACATTGGATATCACCCTGCGATGAGCAACCCACCTCTGCAGCAAAGTAGTTTTTATCCTGCGAGGACAACGGAGTGTTGAGTCTCTTGATGGCCACCTCTGCCCCTTGGTACTTGCCACGAAAAACTTGGGAAAAAGCTCCCTCCCCCACCAGGTCTGGAAAGAAAACAGCCAAGGCACTTCTGAGGATGATGAAAGAAAGAACAGCTGCTCTAAACGTATGTTTGGAAGGAGCGGAGGGGTGGGTGTTGTATTTGTATGGTTTAAACTATTAAAGCGAGAAACAGAGAGAGAGAGATTATGCATGAGAGACCTTCCAGATGAGAGACCACTTTGAAGAAAGACCACCCTGATAAGAGACCAAATTGATAAAAGATCACCCTGACAGGAGATCATCCTGATGAAAGACCACCCTGATGAAAGCTCACCCTGATGAGAGATCATCCTGATGAGACCACCCTGATGAGAGATCACCCTGATGACAGACCACCACCCTTTTAAATCCACACTTTTCCCTCAAATATTTCTGTGTAAATGACCCCCTTGCCACGGACCACCCCTCTTTTATGATCTCTTTTGCTTGATTTTTTTAGAGAGGTCTTAAAAAATAGGTTCCTGCTGTATTACTTTTAAAGTGAGAAGAGATTTTGAACTCAGTAAAAACACGGCCACAGGCAACAGCAACCCTGTTGTTCTCGACACAGATGACATCATACCTGATTCTTTAGACTCTAAGTCAGCGTTGTTCTCCACACAGATGACATCATACCTGATTCTTTAGATTCTATGTCAGCATTGTTCTCCACACAGATGACCTCATACCTGATTCTTTAAACTCTATGTCAGCGACATCATACCTGATTCTTTAAACTCTACGTCAGTGTTGTTCTCCACACAGACGACATCATACCTGATTCTTTAAACTCTATGTCAGTATTTTTCTCCACACAGATGACATCATACCTGATTCTTTAAACTCTATGTCAGCATTGTTCTCCACACAGATGACATCATACCTGATTCTTTAAACTCTATGTCAGCAGGGTCAATTTCTGACTTCTTCACTGGGTCATTGTGATGAAGACGAGTGAGCTCTGACTTGAGGTGCCTGCAATGACAGCAATGAGTGAAAATGCACTGGTATGAAAATAAAGTTGTCTTTTGCATTTTGAGCCTGAAGGTGTTGCACAGGCAAGCACACATAAATGATACAAATGATGAACATACATGTCCTGCAAACAAGCACTGAAGAAAAGGTGAACTAGAAGCCAGCTTAAGCAAGAGAATGTACACTAAAACATAAGCAGTCTTGAGGTCAGACTGTGACTGTAGTAGCAAGAAATCTAAAATCCAGGTCTAACAACAGAATACTAGACTTGCTGCCTTTCACAAAACATTGTATTAAAATAGATTGCTTTCAGACATTCATCTACAGAATCTACCTGAAAATGAACCAATGTTTGAAAAATGCTCTTCCTCTTCCTCCAGCATCTAATCCTGACCTCTGTCCCCAATACTTGCTCTCCCACTAGTGCAGCCATGCATAGCAGAACAAAAACCATCAATCATGAACATTATTAACAGGAGTTGGGACTAGAATATTTGAACCAGAGTACAGCAGTGAAATGAGCTCACCGGACATTTTTTCGGTGCTCATCCTTCTCTCGGCGAATTTCGTCCAGTAGCTGTCGCTTGCTCATAGACAGGTGAGGTGCAATGGACTGTGGTTTGGTGACAGACAGTTCTCCCCAACCTTCCCTCAGTTGGGCGGTCTGGGGTTCAGACCCTTCCTTCCCTGATATCATCCCCGGTAGGGCCAGGCCTACTACTGTGGGGCACAAGAGCCCCATCTTGGAGTTCATGCACGCAGGTGGGGGTTCTGTTGTGGCATTCCTGTTATAGTCTAAGGGGGGGTGTCTGTGCGGCTCTGCCTGTGAGCTCCTGTTGGTCAGGGGCAGCCTCTTTGACCTTCCCTGAGACTGTGACCTTTGGCCAGTGGGTTGGTGAGACTGCGAATGTGACCAGCGGTCTTCCTCTTGCTCCTTCAAGGATGGGTGAGGGTGCTGGACTGCCTCATGGTTGCCTCCTTTGCCATGCCTGTGTGAGTTCTCTGCCTTCAGGGTGGGCTCCGAGTTCTTAGTCCCAATCTCCACATTGCTCCCTGAGGCACCTTCTGCACCTGGAGACCTGAGGTCCTCAAAGTCGCAGGTGATGTCCCCATGGCTGCCTGAGTGGGCAGAGCCCTGCAAAGTCTCCCCCACGTGGGGGGCTGCTGCCCCAGCAGCAGAGGTGGGGTTGCCGGTGTGGAGCAAGGACTGCTCCAGGTGATGCAGCTTGTTTTGCAGCTTCCTCACCACATTCAGAGTCATGCCCTGCCCCGTGGAGTCAACATCCTGACCTTGAAGCTGGAGAGTTTTAAAAAATAAGAAATTATACTGTTCCTGTGGCAGAAAACAAAATGTCAATTTCAGAGAAGTCAGTTTTTTTTCTTTCAGTAATATATCACATAGTGAGAAAATATGAGTTCAGCGCTTGTCCTAGTGTCCAACATCTCAACCAGTAAACTTCAGCCAGAAAAAAAATCAGAGCTTGCATGCAAACACAGACCCCCCCCCCCCCCCCCCCAGCCATATCACCCCACCCGACCCCCTCTACGTACACACACACTGACAAATATTTTGTGTGAAAAAGCTGACAGGAGACGTGAAAGCATTTGTTAAAGCAAAACCACAAGTGAATTCTCATACTGAACAAAACCAACAACACCAGCAAAAAAAGACTAACAAGTGAGTTGAGACCAATGATTCTGTGTGGCACGTTTTGTTTTCCAACTGACGACCTAAAGTCACTTTTGGCAGCAGACAGTCTGTGGGTAGTAAATTCACTCTGTTAGAAAATGAGATGAAACTTTTGCCAGTTAAATTTTTCACTATTCTTACCAGAGCTGCCATTTCGGGCATGGAGGATAGAGGATCCCCTGCAGGTGACACTCCAGTGTGTGTCTCCTCACAAGACATGTCATCCAGGGCTGCATCTGCAACATTGATTAAGGCACAGTGCACATGTTGGTCAAAAGCCCAGCTCTAACAATTTAATAATGAGGCACAGTTCACATCATTATTCATGTATGGTCAAGACTCAAACACATAAAAGGTTCAAAAGAATATTATTTATTAGGACAAGACAAAACCAGAACATTTTTGGGGTAATCCCCATTGTCAAGCTACAAAACGACATGTAACAGCTAAACAGCCAAAAATGATGAAAAATGACATGAAAAGTTAAACCATCTATCTGTTTTTGGTTGAGCTATGTCGTTTTGAGAGTCATTTTGTAGCTTGACAAAGGGAATTACCCCGAATATTCGCTGGTTTTGTCTTGTCCTAATAAATAGTGTTCTTTTGAACCTTTTATGTGTTTGGATCTTGTTTTAGAACACTAGCGGTCATTCTTGTTTCAGATTTTTTTTAATTTTATGGTCAAGACTGCAGCTATACTAATACTTAGGCACAGTCTACATGTCACCCAAGACTTCTTCAGTTTATATTTAGGCATTGTTCACACCTTGGTCAAGACTTCACTGTAACATTTACACACCATCTGCACATTGGTCCAGACTTCCCCTGCAGCACTGAAGCATCATCCCCAAGCTGGTCAAGATTTTTGAGTTACATTTTGGTACAGTTCTCTTGTCATTCAAAAGAACGCCTGTACCATTTAGGTGCAGTTCATATGTAATACTTCATCTAGCACAGTATATCGTACTCCTTGCCATTTACATTTCTATTCCTTTTTCCCACCTTGTGTGTGTGTGTGTGTGTGCGTGCGTGCATGAGAATACCTGTAATGTTCAACAGGCGTGCTTCAGTTTCTTCTACACCACTGTCTGACTTCCCAGGGCTCTTTCTAATGCCATCCTCACTCTGAAATCAAAACAAGATAACTGCATTAATCATTTTACATCTACAGGAGAGTGCAAATGAAAGGACAGTCTTATTATATGTGGGTTGATTTTCAATGCTGGAGAATCTCATACTGTTCTATGGAAATGAGTAAAAACTGCAAACGCAGATTGTTTTCAAATGGCTTGTTGTGGTCTGTCCTGCACTGATTCAGAAAGCAGTATGAAGAAAAAAATGGATGATGATTGTGGTCATGTTTTTGTTATGTCAGATCAATATCCAGTCTGCCTGCATCCCATTGAACTGCTCTGTATCACATGCCCAGTCTGCCTGCATCCCACTGAACTGCTCTGTATCACATGCCCTGTCTGCCTGCATCCTACTGAACTGCTCTGTATCACATGCCCAGTCTGCCTGCATCCCACTGAACTTCTCTGTATCACATACCTAGTCTGCCTGCATCCCATTGAACAGCTCTGTATCACATGCCCGGTCTGCCTGCATCCCACTGAACTGCTCTGTATCACATGCCCAGTCTGCCTGCATCCTACTGAACTGCTCTGTATCACATGCCCAGTCTGCCTGCATCCCACTGAACTGCTCTGTATCACATGCCCAGTCTGCCTGCATCCCACTGAACTGCTCTGTATCACATGCCCAGTCTGCCTGCATCCCATTGAACTGCTCTGTATCCCACGCCCAGTCTGCCTGCATCCCACTGAACTGCTCTGTATCCCACGCCCAGTCTGCCTGCATCCCAATGAACAGCCATCACATGTCCAGTCTGCCTGCATCCCACTGAACTGCTCTGTATTCCACGCCCAGTCTGCCTGCATCCCACTGAACAGCTATCACATGTCCAGTCTGCCTGCATCCCACTGAACTGCTCTGTATCACATGTCCAGTCTGCCTGCATCCCACTGAACTGCTCTGTATCACATGTCCAGTCTGCCTGCATCCCACTGAACTGCTCTGTATCCCACGCCCAGTCTGCCTGCATCTCACTGAACTGCTCTGTAAACCACGCCCAGTCTGCCTGCATCCCACTGAACTGCTCTGTATCCCATGCCCAGTCTGCCTGCATCCCACTGAACTGCTCTGTATGACATGTCCAGTCTGCCTGCATCTCACTGAACTGCTCTGTATCACATGCCCAGTCTGCCTGCACCCCACTGAACTGCTCTGTATCACATGCCCAGTCTGCCTGCATCCCACTGAACTGCTCTGTATCCCACGCCCAGTCTGCCTGCATCCCACTGAACTGCTCTGTATCACATGCCCAGTCTGCCTGCATCCCACTGAACTGCTCTGTATCCCACGCCCAGTCTGCCTGCATCCCACTGAACTGCTCTGTATCACATGCCCAGTCTGCCTGTGCAGTCTGTAACCTGAGCCAACATACCAATGGCTCTGACACAACAGTCGGGCCTTCTCTCTCAACACTCCTGCTTCTCTCCCTTCGCCTGTGCCTGGAGGCCATAGCGTTGCGCTGCTGTCGCAATCTCTGCAAGCGCTGTTCCATCATTTCCTCCTCATGCTCTCTCCTCTTCTGGCGCTCTGCCAACTTCTGAGCCAGTCGTTCCACACCTGTACAACCAGACACACTGTGTAATGAAGCCATTAGAAAATGTGCATGAGAATATCAAGCACAGAACATCATCATTAGAGTACACAACATAGTAATAAAGAAGTAAGTTATTATGACTGAAGATAATAATAACACAGCACAGCATAAGGAAGTTGCAGTGTCACTTTGGAATGAGTGCACCAGGAGTGGTCCTGAAGCTCATTCCTTGCCGCCCTCCACACATTAGTCTTGAGGGGTTGTGATAACATACTAAGATGATGAGAAACATACTAAGAGCTTTCAAGAGTCTTCAACCTGTAAGTGTAACCTTTGACAAGTTCTGATCTCAATGCTACAACCCACCAGATGTTCACACACACACACACACACACACACACACACACATATATATAACATAACTTCCCCCCCCCCCCCCCCCCCCAACCTAATCCACCTGAACTCATTCTCCACTACCTTTTCTCTCTGTGCCCCCCCAAAAAAAATAAAAAATAAAAAAAATAAAAAAAATAACAAGAACAAAAAAACAACAACAACAACAAAAATGCACTAGGATGCCAAATTCACCCTATAGACATTAATACTGTGTGTGAAATTTACTCTTCAAAGTCTGTAGTATGGGGTGATAATACCCCTACAAATAGTCTAGCAGGTGACCACCAATTTTTCACTAAGACAAACAATCCAATGACAATGTTCAGAATGAAGTGCATTTTTTTTTCAAAGCTGCAGTACAACAAACAGTGAGGTCACATGTACACGATTTTGTGTACTGAAATCTGACCTGCAGTCAATAGCATTTCTGAACAAATAAATCCATTCAAACATCAGAGCAGTGTGTGTGTGTGTGTGTGTTTGTGTGTAAATTACTATTTGTTTAATATGCAACTTTTGTATTTTCAATAACTGTTCTTTGCATTTTAAAATATACAGTATGCGTTATTGTGTACTGTGTATTGTTAATTATCAGCCACGTTTAAATTTATATGATGACATAATAAAGTAATCTTGAATCTTGAATTCTGAATCAGTGACTAAAATGTCTTCTCAATGTTCATTGGGCTTTTGCCTTTAACTTTATCCATGTGAATAGTGTGTGTGCATTTATTGCAATGGCACTAAAGGCATGGTTAATCCATACACCAAACCAAAAGCAAAAGCACTCTGAAGATTCACAGATTAACTCAACCACAAGTAAGGAACCTGAATCCAGAAGGCCTACAGCAAAATATGTAATTAGACTTGTAGTTCACAGGGGAGTGCATGACTACAACATGGACAGCCAAACATTGAAATTTTGAAGTGCCATATTTGCACAGAAGCGATCCGGTCATGCTCCAACAATTACCTTCTGGCTTCAGTGAACTTTCAGCAGCATTCAGTGTTGACAAGACATAAACATTTATATAAAAAACCCAGTGACCACCAGGATCATAATTTTTTTATACCAGCAAAATAGTGATGTGCAGAACTCTCTGGAGAAATTTCAGACTTCTGTAATATCGACCTTTGTGCACAATCTCACCAATTCCAAATTTGATGCTCTCATTCAAAAGTACTCACACACAAAAATGGGGAGCCTTTATACATACAAACTTTAAAAAAACACCCCCAAAACACCCCCACACACAAAACAACAAAAACCAGATACCCTTTAGAATATTCTGAAGCGGGTGAAAATATTTCAGATTGCAAGAAAGGGGTGTGTCCATCCCTTGGAGTCATAAAAAATGGTGAGAGCTGAACCTTTGTCCAAGTTTGCATACATTTCTGTTGAATGCTTGTTGAAGTTGCTCTTTACTGCATGCAAGACAGAAGCCCTCTTATGTATCACCCTTTGTTGCTGACTGGATGTTAAATATCAAGAATCAATCAATCCAGCCCTCTCAGGGCTTGTCTCTGTGTACACTTTTGGCAGCGATCTGGGCCAAGTCAGCCAGAAGAATTTCCATTTACAACATGCACTATGGACAATAAATTCTTCTGTAATCGCATACCAGCATTGTACGGTACTGTTGTGGTGTATTGTATACATGTGGATGCAGGAACACAGGAAACAACACAAACCTGAGTCAATCTTGCCAGATGCTGGTCTCAGCAGTGATGCATCCCCCTGACTTTTGACCTTGCTGCTGGTTGGCTGATCCTTCATCTTGCCAGTTGCCTTGGTTACTGACCCACTTGACCTGGGCTGCGATGCTTTTGCTGATTTTTTGGCATGCCCTGTGGCAGCCTTTGGGGGAATCTTGTCTGTCTGTGGAAATGGAGCCCTGTGCAGAGCTCTCTCCTCACACACTCCTGGATCTGAGTCAGAATCATGCTTTGGTTTTGACCCTGAACCAAGTGAATTATAACTCTTCTCACCTTCTGCTGCAGAGCACTTATGAGAGTCTCCCTCGAGGCCTTGTCCTCTTCCCGGGGTTTGGTCTGCTCCAATGCACCCCCCCTCCTTCGCTTCTTCCGCAGGAATGGGAAAATGACGCATCTTCTGACCGGTTCTGCCCTCCTGACTTGTTTGCCACCTCTGGCTGCCATCTGATTCTGAGGTAAGCTGGGGCACATTTGTTGAGGTTTCAGAGAAACCCCCCTCTGCCTGACGGTGTGTGCACTCAAAGGGACTGGTGCCTCTGCTGTTGCCAAGCAACACACCTTCCCCACACCTATGACCACTGGTCTCCTCCCTGGCCAGCTGTCGGTACAGTTCCTGGAGGCTGGACCGCAAATTTTCTGCTCTTTCTGCCGGTGACATGTTCTTCTCCTCAGATGCCTTGTCACTGCTGTTTCTCATGTTACAACCCTCTTGCGATTCTTTACTTTCAACAGGCCTGTCTGCCTGAGATCTGGAGTTCAGCACCCCAGTGGCTGCCTCTGAATGGACAGAGTTCTGGTTCTCCCCTGCTCCAGAAGAGCGCTTGCGCATACCCTGAAACTTTCCTGGATGGTCAAAATCCTCCAGCTGTTTCAACTTTTTGGTCGTCTTGCTGAGCCCAGCCTTCAGCCTGTCCACCCCCCTCATGATCTTCATGACAGGCCCTAGCTTGCTGATGCCAATTTGCTGCAGGACTGGTACCGTCAAGGAGGGCACGTCCACCATATCAATCTGGTGCTTGGCAAACATTTGCTCATAGACGTCCACATTCTTCAGGCCCAGGGAGCTGAGCCATGCTGACACCCTGGTGCTGATCTCATACGACTCAACCCCTGCTGCCTGGGCTGTCACCTCGGCTAGGTTGTTGGCTGACAGTAATGCATTACCAGCATCTGTGTCAAACACAGAGCTTGAGCTGGAACTAGGACTGGTGGGTTCCTCCTCCCGAGAACTGTTCACATGCTTGTCCAGCCAATCAACAACAGCTTTGCGTTTGGACACAGGGAGGTTCCATGCTTGTGGATCCAGATCTGGGTGTCCAGTGGACTTCTGTGGCAGCTCTGCCTCTGTGCTTAACTGCCTAGCCCAGGAGGGCCTGGGTGCTGGCATTCCTGCTGACTGAGGCCGTTTCTCATTGCTTGTGGCAGCTTTTCCTGTGGGTGAAGAAGGCTGCCAGCTTTTGCCTGTGGATGGCTTCACACTAGACTTCAACAAAGCCTTCGGTGAACTATGTGGCATCCTTGGGTCTGCTGTGAGTGGCTTATTACTTTTCACGCTTTTGCTGTTAACATCTCGCTTTCTTAAGCTGGCCCATTTGTCCCATGGCTTAGGCACAGCACTTTTGTCCCAGGACCGATTGGATAATGGACGGCGGGTATTTGTGACAAACAAGCCATGGTGTGGCTTGGTTTCTGTGTCCGCCCCTTGGCTGAACCTGGCCAAAATGTCAGTCACATCTTCATCAGTATCTTTCACATCAGCGGCAGGTCCATTGTTTGAAGAACCTGTGGCTTTTTCTTCAACTGCGGTCTTCTTCAATGCTGCAGCATCCAGCTCACTACATTTTTCAGGAAGAGGGAGATCTGAACGTTTCTTGGACTCTGCAGGTATCTTTTCCACCTTGGTACTGTCGGACAGAGAGCTTTTTCTGCTGGCCTCATTGGATTTGTGCTTATCCAGTTTAATATCCAAGTTACTTTTGGCATTGTCAGTCAGAGCCTTTCTATCTGTCTGGGCTGCTGTCAGCTTCTTTTGAGATTTGCCTTTAGGCAGCTTTGAAGCCCGTCCTGAGCCCAGCATCGCCTTCTGCCGGTGCAACAGCTGTGCCTGACTGGCGTTTGCTGAACGGGGGCGCATGATTAGCACAGCACTGGCCCTCTGCAATACTTTACTTTTCATCTCACTAATGTCAGTTTCATCTTTCTCCTCAAACAGAGACATCCCTACTGTAGCAGACTGCACAGAATAGTCCCTTTCCAGGGGGAATCCCCCTTCCCCGAAGAGGTCATGCATAACAGTGTTATATTCCTCGCTGTGCGGCTTAATCTTGCCTGGTCCAAAACTCCAGGTAGTCTGTTGGTAGTGCCTTGATTTATTGTTCTTTTTTGGTGCTGATTTGGCAGAGTTTTTTTTGCTGGAGGAGACCTCGGTCATGGCCTTACTCCGGACGGCAGCATCTGCATTCAGGCATCTGGGACCTGTAGCATTTGCAGGGCCAGCCTCCTGAGATGGGTTCTCCTCCTAAAACCACACACACACACACACACACACACACACACACATCAAAATGAGTTCTTCTCCTGAACACTCTTACAACAACAGTCACACATCAAATGACAAAAGCAGAAATTGCACTAAGCCAGTGTTTTGCTAGTAAACAATAAATAAAAAGTCCACTGGTCTGAAAGGCCAAGTGATTTTTATATCCAAAACCTGTAGCCTGTCACAGTCTTCAACCAGTCTCATTTTTTTCTTTTCTGTCATATGCAAATGTATGCAAGTGTGCATATATCATTATATGTGCACTTCATTTAACTTTTCGGTTTGGAAGTCAGCATGTGTAAAACATGTTTGCAGTATATGTACACTTCCATAGCAGATGCTAACAGTAACACTGAAAAAGAGGCCCTCATCCTGCCTCAAACCTATGCTCAGCACTTTCACTGGATGGTTAGACATGAGGTTCTTGTCTTCTACGTCTAACCACTGCCTGTTTACATCCTTTCTTTTCATGGAGATTCTCTTCTTCTTTTTTTCTTCCAGAGCCAAGCCAAGATCTTCAGCCTTTCCTTCTCTTCTGGACCACATTAAATTTTAACGACACCCTCCTTATTAAACGTTTGTTAAAAAAACAATAACACATACATGCCTGTTAATGTTATATTCATGCATGGCTACAAGGCACATGAAAGCTCGAGGGATGGATTAAAGCTCAGGGAATGGGGAAGGGGGAGTAGGGGAGAGATATAAGGAAGGGGGACATTAGGCAAAGCCACACACCGCTTTTCTTGATGTTGTTGCAAATCCATGTTTACTGTCCCTGCTGCTTTTGTGACCTCCAGCCCCCTGTGTTTCAACCAGATCATCCTTGGACCTGAATGTACGCAGCTTTCCTCCTCCTCCATACTGCCACCGTGAGCCCCCAACTTCCTGCCTGGGTTGCATAACACACACACACACTACAGCAATGGAACTTAAACACTGGCAATGTTTGCTACAGTAAAGCACCTAAGAACATCTACAGAGGGCCCTGTCCCTTGGACAGTCTCATACCATGACTCACTGCAATACATCAGCATTCCAGAGCTGTTTGGAACTAACAGGTCACTAACAATAAACATGGGGTAATTTAAAATCCTCTTCAGAATCTTTACATCAAGTAAGTAACTTGGTGTTTTATGCCCAGTCAACCATTATGGTTATATCAGGCTGATTCTTTACATCACGTTTTACACACCATCATAAACAGTGTAATGCTAACACCTGCACACACACACACACACACACACACACACATACACTGTCACACACACTCTCTCCACCCCTTCCCCCAACCTCTGATTCCACTACCACCACCACCACCCCACCACACACTGAGGCAAACAACACCAATACTCTCCCACCACAGATAGCGGTCCTAGTCTACAACCAACCTGATGATGCCTGGGACACTGTTGCGGTCTTCATCAACATAACGCTGATGCAGAGCAAGAGCATCTTCAAGGTCAGAAATCTCCTGTGTCAGCTTTGCATTCTCTTTGCTCAGCTCTTCACTGCAAGATGAAAAACAAGAAGGGGGATGGGGGGGTGGGGGGTGAATTTAGTCTGGAACATAATGAGTCTTTATTATATTTCTGCAGTGCCTAAAATATTAAAAGTTTTTTATGTTAATAACATCTATTAATGTTGTGTTTACCCATACTGAGTTAAGAGTAAGGAGGAAAAGAAGTCTTTGTGACCTTTTTTCTTCATTCTTGATTATTATTACTCATTACTGTTTGCCTTAAATGTTCTCCACTTTACAAGGAACAAAAAACATGCCCAAGCAGTGATAGTCAAATACTTGTTAACGAAACTCACATAGAAACAAAACTGTAATCTTTTGTAGAACTGTACAGTGACATTAAGTTATAATTGAAGTCATAATGGTAATAATGACAGATTCAAGTTTAGTATTGGACTATAAACAACGTACAGATGTATCCTACAGGGTATGATCTCTCTCTCTCTCTCTCTGCAACAATTGTTAAAGGACTGCCAATTCATATGATGCAAACAACTAAAGCAACAGTACAATGACAGAAAGTTTTTCACATCTTACTGTGGCTTTTTTATGGTGAACTTTCTAGACCTGGACATTCTCTCATCAGAGGTAAGAGTCCAGCAATCCCATACCAACCACTGCTGGCCACCATAAGCAGCTGACCTGTAATATCAACAAACAAACAAACAGAAATATCCAATTAAACTCAATGAGTCAATACATAGACAGAAGGTACTTCAGTTTTAACACAGCCACCTTATGACCTTTAGAAAGAAAAAAGTTGGTTGTTGCAATTATCACTAATAGTAATACAGAAACAGAATTATTAACTTAATGTAGAAACAGAAACACCTTTAACTTAATCATGTTAATGACAATGCATTTTTATTATAACTGTCACTGTTAGTCTATGGTAACTAATCATAATACATCTGATTTTGCTCAGTTTGTATTATAATTCATGTTCTTATGCCCGCCACTTTTTCTGTTTTGTTTTATCAATCAGTGTTGTTGTTAATACTGACAGTTCCATGTGTTTTCATACTTCTGATGCTACAGATACTACTAGTACTATAGTTTAGTATGCTACATGTACAAATATTGTACTTTTGTAGAACTTTTATAACCCTATTACAGTATTAATAATATCAAATAAATAGCAGTACTGTAGAAATAGCAGGTATTGTATAATTTATATTAATATTAATTATCATATAACCCATGAGACAGAGACAAACAGACAGAGAGAGAAAGACAGACAGAGACAGAAAGAGTTAGTGAGAGAGAGAGAGAGAGAGAGAGAGAGAGAGAGAGAGAGAGAGAGAAGAGAGAGAGAGAGAGAGAGAGAGAGAGAGAGAGAGAGAGAGAGAGACAGAGAGACAGAGACAGAGAGACAGACAGACAGAGAGACAGAGAGACAGAGAGACTCAGAGTGTGTGTGTGTGTGTGCATGTGTGAAGAATAGATCATAACCCCTGTCACTGTAACACAAAAGTATATTAACAAAAATCCCAGTGAGCTGTGTGTGAGTGTGCATGCGTGTGTGCGTGTGTGTGTGTATGTGTGTGTGGCCAGCACGGCATTTTACGTATGCTTGTTCTTTCAAATAGTATGTACAATAAACAAGATGTTTAAAATTGTAACACTTACTAACTTGACTTATCCTCAAGCTTTACATTTGTTCTGTGAAGTGATTAAAAAAAGAAGAAAAAAAGTCTTACTCTTACTCTTAGTTGGTGGTGAAGTACGATTATAGAAAATGTTCTTCATAACAATCAGCCTCTCAGCTAAGTGATTAAAGTTCTCTGGTCTAAGCTGCAATCACAAAGCGTTCGACATTGTCTTTCAATTTCAATGCCAATAGGTCTCCATGCAAATCGCGAAAAATGGCCGGCACTTTCTTAAGTTCTTTTCTGATAACTAATAAACTTCAGATAAGGAACTATTGTAATTACTAGTTGAGCAAGTAATTCATGGTCAATTAAATCAACATCTGACAACACTAACATACAATGTTTTTTAATCTATCTTTCCACTACACTGAAACTGCTAACGGGCATTAGCAACGTGTCCGGCTCTTCATAAAGGTGAAACCATAACCTTGAAACCCAGCTAAAAACAGAAACGCTACAAGTGTAACATAAACTGCTAAATAATATTGTCTAAAATTCAGCACATCTCATTAACCGATCGACTTACAAAGCAGTTGGCGCTCGCTTAGATCACGCCGGAGCAAGAATGCTCATGTTGTTGACATGGAGCTCTTCACAAGGAAAAACAGGTTTGGTCAAACAAGAATAGACAACTCGTGAGACATATATTGTAGCCTATGCCACTGGACCCAAGACACAACTAGCGTGTAGACATCAGGCAAACTCCAAGCACTGGTTTACGACATCCTTCCTTGGAGGAAGGTGCCGGAAAGCGATGCTCGGCATGATAATGAGACTAGGTTGTGTTTGGAGCAAGCAACAAGACACGAAAGAATGTCACATTTTGCAGAGCCCTTGTTGCCCTCACCCGCTTTTCCATAGCGGACGTGAAGAGCGGTTCATCAGGTTTGTGACCACCGTGGCCGGCCATGCAAGAGTGCACGGACTGGCCGCTCAAGAACTGAAAGCCGGCGAGGAAAATAATAAAACTGAAAAACGACGATACAATTGAAAATCAGTCTAAAACAACATCACTGATACACAAGGAAAGGCCGAAACTAGTTGGGGGAGGGGGGGGGGGAGAGAGAGAGAGAGAGAGAGAGAGAGAGAGAGAGAGAGAGAGAGAGAGAGAGAGAGAACCATGAACAAATTAAAAACTACAACAAAAGCAAAAAAGCACAAATATGGCGTCGCCCAAATTAAGTTCACCGAAACAGCGACAGCATAACTTTTACGGCCACCTGAACGGCAAGCCGCATAAAAACTTTCACTGAGAATCAGTGCAACACTAACATGACCAGCACGACTGACTCAAGTTGAGTCGGCCGGGAGGAGAGAGAGAGAGAGAGAGAGAGAGAGAGAGAGAGAGAGAGAGAGAGAGAGAGAGAGAGAGAGAGAGACAGACAGACAGACAGACAGACAGACAGACAGACAGACAGACAGAGACAGAGAGACAGAGAGACAGAGACAGACAGACAGACAGACAGACAGACAGAGACAGACAGACTGACAGAGATAGACAGAGACAGGACAGACAGACGGTAATGCTGCTACTGACTAGAGACTAGATCGACTGAACTGTCAAGAAGATGTGTGCCGGTTGCAAAAACGAAATAACAACAACAACAAAACGGACAAACAAATAAAACAACAACAACAATAACAACAACACCTGAGAGAAAAACGGAAAGTCTTACTGGCAATCTGGCTGCAATGCCTCCATGATCGCTGTGACTAAGCACAAGTTCGAGTCACGCAGCCATTGACACAATAAGCGCACTGACATGCTACTACTACTACTACTACTACTACTACTACTACTACTACTACTACTACTACTACTACTACTACTACTACTACTACTACTACTACTACTCCTGCTGCTGCTGCTGCTGCTGCTCCTGCTCCTCCTCCTCCTCCTACTACTACTACTATTACTACTACTACCACCACCATCACCACCGGCACCACCACCACCACCACTGCTACTAACATACACGCTGACACCCACCCACACTCACCGGCCACACACTGCTACACACACACACTCACCGGCCACACACTGCTACACACACACACACACACACACACACACACACACACACACACACACACCACACACACACACACACACACACACACACACACACACACACACACACAACACACACACACACACACACACAACACACACACACACACACACACACACACACACACACACACACACACAACACACACACACACACACACACCACACACACACACACACACACACACACACACACACACACACACACACACACACACACACCACACACACACACACACACACACACACACACACACACACACACACACACACACACACACACACACACACACACGGCACTGGCACACACATAGAGGTACGACTCACGACACACGTCGCGCACAGGCACACAACACGTGCCCGCACACACAATACTACCGCTAGCGCTACTACTACTACTACTACTACTACTACTACTACTACTACTACTACTACGATGACGACTATTACTACTCAGTACTACTATGACTACAACTACTACTGCACAAACACTTTCGCTGGCATACACACACACACGGGTGCGAGCAGTCGTACTGTGAAGAGGGGAATCTGACTAGTCGTACCATGAAGGCGACAAAGAAATGCCGGATTTTTCTCCCCACGGTAATCTTACAGTTTCGTATCAAAGTGATCGAGCTCAAAAGTTGTTGTTTTTATAAAACCGATCGAAAGTAACTGATAGACTGATTAACAACAAACCGATCATGAGAGAGAGAGAGAGAGAGAGAGAGAGAGAGAGAGAGAGAGAGAGAGAGAGAGAGAGAGAGAGAGAGAGAGAGAGAGAGAGAGAGAGAGAGAGACGGGGTGGAGGGGGCAGGGGAAGGAGGTAAAACAAGACGGGATCACTAGAATGGATACAAGTGATAGAACGGAAGAAAATCGAAAGGGCAAGCCCGGAGAACAAACTGACAACAACACAACCACAAAACCGAAAGCAAATTAGTTAGAAGGATAACAGACAAGTGAACAAGATTGACAAAGAATAATACGTAACGAAGAAGCGAATAAAAGATATGAAATACTCACGCAGAAGAGAAGAAGAAAAAACGCTTTAAAATTACCTGGCGTGAATACAGCGTGAGTGGCAAATGATCGAACCTCACTCGAAAGTGATTGTTCTGTCAATGCACAAGCTTAAAACTGCTTTCCCTCGACCGCTGAACCTGACGCCCAGTAGATCGCATCTTCAGCCGGTGTGGATCATTATTGTTCCACAATGCCGAAGCAGTTCATAAGTCTGCCCTATTCGAAGAGAGTAATTAAGTGTATCTCATCAACGTTATAGCTTTTCTTCTTAAGAGAATTCCATTTGTAAAACCGGTGAGACAGATTGCAATCAAAAACGTCTGGCTTGTTCAACGAGAACGACAAAATCAGCAGATGCTGTCATGATGGAGGAGAGTGACACATACGTACGCGCTGTTGAAAATCAATGAAGAAAGTGAATAATTCACCCGCTCTGTTAGCACCGGGAGTAGGCCTGCTGCGATCAACTTTCCATCTTGCACGCAAAAGTCGGCACCAGCAGCCAGTTAGAATGTCCGCCCAGATAGCTATGTCCGCGCAAAGGCCTACGAATCAATCAACTGGCGTCGCCTGCTTAGATCAGTTTATCAGTGTATAGAACAGGGGGTACTTTTTATTTACCCCGCCCCTTCTTCTTTGTTTCTTTTAGGAACAATCACAATTGTTATACAGTATCATTATGCTACATTATGCGCTGTGTGTTTTTGTCTAATTTCTATACCAGCTGCCGTTTGTCCCGTCGACTTATCCCATAAAAAGGTGGAAAATGTAATGTTAACCCTTTCCCTGCCATAACGATGGCATGTCGTCATTCAGTGACAGGTTTGTTTTGTTTTTGTTTTTTATTTATTTTTGTGACATCGTGAGTGCCTGTGAGTTCCGATATTTTGTGTATCCCTGTGTGGAACTAATGTTTTAAAATTAATGTTTCTAGGTTGCAAAAAACCCCACTATCTTGGAGACCATTTCTGGGAGGAAATAGAACCGACATAAATTACCCGATAGGAAAAGGGTTTAACGTGACCGGCAATGATCATGCTCTATATATTTGCACTCAAAGATGAGACAAACTTTGTCGTATAATCTAAATGGCAAGCGTTCACTTGGATGAGGTGAACAGTCCCTAACCCTTTTACTTTTTTATTTACTCTCTCTCTCTCTCTCTCTCTCTCTCTCTCTCTCTCTCTCTCTCTCTCTCTCTCTCTCTCTCTCTCTCTCTCTCTCTCTCTCTCTCTCTCTGTTTTCCCGAATCAGTCAACATTTGTGCAGAGTTGCAATTGCCTGTCTCACCTAGTATTCACAAAGATCGTTGCGCATGTTAAAGATCCCATGTTCACCTTTCGGTAAGACTCGAAAAGCCTAACGGCAGGTGGCATGGACACACGCTGTATAGTGAGGTAATCAAAATGATGATGATTATGATGATTATGGCCACATCTAGTGGGAAAAGAAGAAGAGAAGAACAGCCTGCACTTTCTAGACTGGTCTGCAGTGCAGCAGAGATGACTATTGCGCGAAGACCCAGGCATTGGGGGCCGTGGTCTCTCTTTCGTGGCATTTAAAACTTGTTGGATAATACTGACGAAAACGAACCGAAAAAAATCTGTTCACGTGCCTGTTGTCCGCACTAGAACTAAGATTAGAATATAATTGCCGCCCCCCCCCCCCCCCCCCCCCCTCTCTCTCTCTCTGTCTAAGCATTTCACCAAATCGAGAGTGTTATGAAACGCCAAATCGAACACGTTAACAGCAAGCGAGTCTTTGTGTCAAACGTGATAGTAAGTCATTTTCTTCAGCTTAGACATCGCGTGCGGTAGATACGGCTTTGTGGTGCCGTAGAGGCGCACTTTGCACAAGCTTATCTCTTCCAGCATTTCACGTTCTAACGCCAAGCAGGCGTACTGACGAGTCAAGGTTTTAACATAAATTTTCAGTTAAAATTTAAAACCCTTGAAGTAGCCTTTTATGGTCATGTTTAAAATAGATTCAATGCAGGATTAATTATTTTTTTTTAAATCCGGAAGTAGGCTACAACTGTTTTCAATACTGAAACATTCTAAAATTCAATTCTGCTAAAAGTGTCGTTACCTTTAAATCGAAGGTTATGTCGCTACAGGTTTGACCCCTTTACTGCCAGAAAATATTTGTGCCGCTGGGGCTATTTCCTTCTAAGACTAAGACTATAATCACGAATGTACGGCGACCCAGAAATGTTCCTGCTGGAGACTTTGCTGCACATGAAAATAGCCTAAATACAAGATCAAAATCCAAGTTGGGGGTCATTTGACCAGCTTATACTGGCACATGGAAAGCACCGAATAATCGCCAAGACATAATTATGACATCTCTAATGAGATCATTTTGACAGTGAGATAATTTTCTTCAATGAAAAAGGTCTCGGAGATTCAAGGAGGATAGGCCGATAAAAGAACTTTCAGAAGTAGGAAGGTAGTACCCCCCCCCCCCACCCCCCCCCCCCCCGGCGTGTGTGTGTGTGTGTGTGTGTGTGTGTGTGTGTGTGTGTGTGTGTGCGTGCGTGCGTGCGTGCGTGCGTGCGTGCGTGTGTGTGTGTGTGTGTGTGTGTTCTCTCTCTCTCTCTCTCTCTCTCTCTCTCTCTCTCTCTCTCTCTCTCTCTCTCTCTCTCTCTCTCTCTCTCTCTCTCTCTCTCTCTCTCTCTCAATCCAAGCAGGCCTCAAAGTAACGATTTAACCGACGCAACAAAACAAACTAATACAAAGTGCATCACAGTGTCGCTGCTGCTGCTGCTGCATTCTGAACGTTGTGGCTTCGTTGCTGTTGCTCTTGATTTGTAGAACAGCAATTATAAACCACATATGATGCAGCAAAATAACAGAACATGATTTTGTTATTATTATTCACTTGTCTTTTTGTGCGTGTATGGATAATTTGATAATAAGACACAAACGGATATAATTATATGAATATATCCCTATGTGTGCGTGCGTGCGTGCGTGCGTGCGTGTGTGTGTGTGTGTGTGGAGAATCTGATCAGTAAACCAAGAAAAAATGTTCATTGCTAGTGCAAATGAACAAGTTCTGAACCGAAAAATAACAGAGCGAACATGACTTCTGGCATCGCGTTGACCGTGGCATAATATGAAACTTGTAGTTTGTAGCACTGATGCATGACAGAGCAGAGTGGCACAAAGTAGCTGGACTAATAAGTACACCGTGACGTGCCTGTCTCTCATGCGATTATGGGAGAGTTAACCTCCTCGTGGTATTAACTTTCACGGGTGCCTGAGCAAAGCTTCGCTAAGAGCGTTCGTAGATGTGCACAAATGCACGCTGCGTGTCCTGTTTGAAAGGCGCAATGGTGCTAAGTTGTTTTCTTCACCGAGAGTTGATCCTGTGATCATGTGTCTTGATTTGTTAAAGCACCGTGGTCTCCATCGTTCCTTCGTTTTGTGGCCCTTGTTTTCACTGTTAAGGTACGAGTATATTGAGTGAATTTGTCAAAATGCAAGCACAATGATTACCGAATGCAGACATACTGAAAAGTCAACAACATAGTTTTCAAGGCTTATTGCTTGCATTCTCTTGTCTGATTTTACGCGCATATGGCTGTATGTGTAAGATTAGCTAAGTGCATTACTTTGACCATTGCAAACACGTGCAAGCAACAATTTCCTGTTGTCCGAAGGGATTTTCGGTTAAGGGAAATAATCAAAGGGGTTCGGAGGACGGACTGGCGGAGATGAAGGGGGTCGGTGTTTTAGATAAGATCATTTGGTGATGCAAGGGAAAAAACACAGAGCATTGAGATGATGATGACGACGACGACGATGATGATGATGATTGTAAAATTGTAAAGTGCTCAATACACACACACACACACACACACACACACACACACACACACACACACACACACACACACACACACACACACACACACACCACACACACACACACACACACACACACACACACACACACACACACACACACACACACATACACACACACATATATATATATATATATATATAAATAAAGATATATAATTATGTCATGCTTATGGCACAGTAATATTGTCACTTAGGCACAACATACAGGAAAAAAGACTAAAGGGGCGGAGAAAATGTTTAGAGAAAAGAAGAGAAAAAAGGGGTCAGTTAATGCTCGAGTTCAGCACTCAGCAGAGAACAGATGAGCTCTCTGGAATTTGTGAAAGGCTGTCGAGGAATTAGGTTCTCTCAAACAATACGGGAGAACATTCCAGTGCCTATATGGACACAGTATGAGAATGTTCTGCAACAAGGCTGTTTCTTCGTACGCTTTTCATCCACACTTGGAATGCGCAAGAGATGGTGACAATGACAGTGATGAATAAAGCAGAATAAGACACGGACGGGAAAAAGACATTCACCAAGTTCGTCGACACGGGCTTATATCTTTGCTCTGGCTGATAGGATAACAAATTAGCGTTAGTATTGTTTTGTGTTCAGTCCTTTATGTTAATGCCAATAGATATATACCAAAAAGATTGAGACTGTGGCATTGTCTTGATCTTGTGTCGTTAGTGGCTACAATTACAGCTCAGAAAGATCTATGCGGCTAAAGCTGGAAGGGAGAGGGGCTTTAAAAACGTGGTATTATTTTGTGGTGTACAGTGCCAGAGGTGGGATTGGTGAGTGGGTCAGTGTTTATATATACAGGTCTCGGTGTCTTGGGGAGGTGCGAGCAAAGCGCAAACAATACCCAGGTAAGATCCTTTTCTTTGGTGTCTTTTAATTGGCGCGTGCACACACACACACACACACACACACACACACACACACACACACACACACACACACACACACACACACACACAAACACACACACACACACACACACACACACACACACACACACACACACACACACACACACACACACACACACACACACACACACACACACACACACATTCATTTTGTGACCCGTTTGGTGCCTTTTTTGTGGCTACTGTCTGCTGATGAAAATGGAACGTTATTGAACCTTCCATTGTTCAATGGAACAGCCGTGTTCAAGGTTTTATTACCCTTAAGTTAAAATAATAAATTAAAGGCGGTTATGCAAGAAATTTTAATCTCAGCGTCTCTAGTTACTTTTGTTTAGCTGTATTCTTTACTGTATGTCATCAACAGTTAATCAGAATTTTACTTGTGGCCGATTTATCTCTTTGGGAATACGCAGTATATAAAGCCATACATTTCAAGAAATTGAGATAGTTCAGGAGCTGTGTGAGAGTCGAGGTGGCCGTCCTGAGCTGTCCGTCCTAACGACTGAGCCTTCTGGTTTCCGTGGACGTAAAGCTATATTGAACCATGCTTCGGCATTGGTCTCAGCTTGTCCCTAATGTGTCAACTGACATCCGAGGACATTAAGCAACACTACCTACCCAGAAATTGAGATTGAGTTTTTCTGACCTTGTATTGCTGTGATGTTATAGACTAGGTAAACTTCTGTTCGTTTAACATGTGTTTCTTAATGTTGCGTTTGATATGTTCATACTCAGCACACAAAGAGATTTAAATAGCGCTCGAAAGACGTCACACAAACACAACAATAAAGACCTGAGTCACCTACGGTAACTCTCACCTGGCCTGCGAGTAAATACACGGTACATCATCTCCATCAGAGGTACGTCCTCAAACTTTGAGACTTTAGGGCGGAGATTACGGTCATAGAGGATGGGTCTATTCGCAGGGAGGTCACTGTTAAACTCTTTATTTTTCAAGCATGAGTGAACAACTGCTGGTGAGGTTGACAAAATAGAACAGATCTAGGGAAATGTGATCGCCAATGCGACGATATATCTATCTGTCTTCTTGCACCCGAAGAAGACAATTTTTGTCGAAAGCGCTCGTGTACTCTTATTTCCTTGTGTTTCGTCGCACTGGTGAGTACATTTCCCTAGATCTGTTCTGTTCTTTATTTCTCTTTGCTATTATTTCGCCAACGCTGTCATTATATACTAAAACTTTTTTCTCGTTGCAGACGAATCAGAGGTCAGCAAAATGACCACTACAGCCAGTCTCCAGCGACCGTGTAGCAATGACTCCGTTCTTCATGAGGCGACAGACCAAAGCACGGAGCTCACAGAGATGCAGAAGCGGCTGTTCCAGCAAAAGTACAAAGCCCTCAAGGTGCAAAAGGAGAAGAAAAAAATCGACCGCAGTGTAAGGAACTTCCAGCAATTGCGAGACCAGCATTTCCAGTTGCCCGACGACGTCCGTTATGCACTCAAGGTAGCCTGCGGATGTGACCCCAAGCCAAAGCAGACACCTCTGCCGGAGATTGCTAACGATGGGGCGTTACTCCTCGCCCCTGACTCTCAGGCTGATGGAGCAGTTGGCGCCTGCATTGAGTCAGACCGAGCGGAAGGGCGAACAACTCGCAGAGAGAAAGTCAGGATTGTAGAGACCCAAAGATCTGACAAAACCGCTGAACGTTCCAAAAAGCCTTTCAATCGAGTCGTATCATCAGAAGAAAGCAAACCACAAACCGAACGAGTCGGTGAAGAAATCAGCAACGCCATAGCAAATTCTGAATCACCAGAAGTCGTTCGAAGAAGTGGCTCAAGAAATGGACCAAATAACAGCGCATCCGGACATAAAAGGGTAAGATCAGGAAAAAGCGAGGCATCACAGACACGACACGAATGTGGGATTACTTACGGTTCTTGGAGCAGACCCGCTAGCACATCCACAACGTCCTCTAACCGAGGTAGTCAGAATTCAAAACGGAAACAGTCTGAATGTAAGGGTGCGCCACTTCAGCGTCGGAAAAGTCGTGTCCGGAACGGGTCTGCAAAACTGAAAGAAAGAAACAATACCAGAGACCCTGAATCCGAGGACAGCGACTACTTTGCTTCTGATTCGGACCTCGACCAAGGTACGTTCAGTTATTTTCCCAGTTTGCTAGTGAAATTTCAACATTAGTTTTGATGTATGGGTGATGGACTGACTAATCAAAGGAAAGTTCTACCACTGTTAATCTTCCTCTTCTACTTTTTTTTCTTCTCCTCTTCGCCTCCTCCTCCTCCTCCTCTTCTTCTTCTTCTAATGAGAGAAACAGAGAAAGGGGGTAAGGAGAGAGAGAGAGAGAGAGAGAGAAGAGAGAGAGAGAGAGAGAGAGAGAGAGAGAGAGAGAGAGAGAGAGAGAGAACGCGTGCACACACACACACACACACACACACACACACACACACACACACACACACACACTCTCTCTCTCTCTTCCTCTCTCACATGCGTGTATGCGTGTGCGTTCTTGCGTGAGTGCGCGCACGCAGTCTGTAAGCGTATCTGTGTATAGTCTTTTGTTCCTGAATGAAAGAACCATTCTTTTTGACAGTTCATGTCCCTTGTGACATTGTCGATGAGGTGTCCTTGTACCGCCGAGCGTGTCGGCGACATGGGGTGGTGACGTCACGGCACGTGGAAGACGGTCTGAAGAAGGGTTCTGTGGAAGCGACCTTTTCACAGTTGACCAGCGAGGAACTGAAAGCCATCTGCGTTGCCGTCGTAGTCAGTCATCATCTTCTTTGTCCGTCTGTTCGTCTATCATCTGTCCGAAAACCAAATACATATATAGGCACGCACTCTTGCTCTGTTATTCTGACAGACTCTCCATTGTTTTGTCTGAATATTCTACAGCTATGCATGCTATTGTTTTCCGTTTGTCTCAGCTATCTGCCTGCTGCTGTTTGTATCTCTCTGTCTGTCTGTCCCCCCCCCCCCCCCCCCCCCCCCCCCCCGCCGTTCCCTCTCCACGTTTACTGGCTACGATTGTTTGTACAAGTGCTCGCGTAGCCCAACGTGTGTGTTTGTCTCCATGGTTGTATGGGCTATTTGTACAAGTGCTCGCGTAGCCCAACGTGTGTGTTTGTCTCCATGGTTGTATGGGCTGTTTGTACAAGTGCTCGCGTAGCCCAACGTGTGTGTTTGTCTCCATAGTTGTTTGGGCTGTTTGTACAATTGCTCGCGTAGCCCAACGTGTGTGTTTGTCTCCATGGTTGTATGGGCTGTTTGTACATGTGCTCGCGTAGCCCAACGTGTGTGTTTGTCTCCATAGTTGTATGGGCTGACTCATTTACGTTCATTTTTGTCATCTGTCTTTCTCGTTTATTTTAATATTTTATTATTAGTATTATTTATTTTGTCACTGTTCACAGGAGAGTGTCAGTATTACCAGATTTGACCTGTCAGGTAATGAACTGTCCGAACGGGGTTTGTCCTACATCTGCGAGGTTTTTGAAGAAAACACCTTTATCAAACACCTGGTTAGTATGGAGTTTTCTTTATTGTGTGGCATTTGTGTGTATGTGTGCCTGCGTGCAAGCGTGCGTACTCTCTCTCTCTCTCTCTCTCTCTCTCTCTCTCTCTCTCTCTCTCTCTCTCTCTCTCTGTGTGTGTGTGTGTGTGTGTGTGTGTGTGTGTGTGTGTGTGTGTGTGTGTGTGTGTGTGTGTGTGTGTGTGTGTGTGTCTGTGTGTCTGTGTGTCTGTGTGTGGTGGG
This sequence comes from Alviniconcha marisindica, assembly GCA_018857735.1. Classification (NCBI taxonomy): domain Eukaryota; kingdom Metazoa; phylum Mollusca; class Gastropoda; family Provannidae; genus Alviniconcha; species Alviniconcha marisindica. The sequence goes on from JABMCL010002484.1 coordinate 2,561,484, forward strand.
TGTGCATGTTTAGTCGTAATCTGTATTCACAGAACGTTACATTTCTTCTCTCTTCTCTCTTTTGTTTTGCTATTTTCCTTGAACAATTTTCAGTACACAGACAATTACTTGTTTCTAATACACGGAGCAACGTCGCACCTCTGTATGTGAAGTAAGCTCTCCTTAAGACCATGAAAACTGTGCAGCACGTGGTTTGGGACAAGGGGTGTGTGTCGGTCCTTGTGCAGGATGGGGGGGGGGTGGGGGGGGACGGCACAGGTGTGTGTGTATGTGTGTGTGTGTGTGTTGTGTGTGTGTGAGAGAGAGAGAGAGAGAGAGAGAGAGAGAGAGAGAGAGAGAGAGAGAGATTTTCTCTCTAAATTCTTCTTCTTCTTCTTGATTTCTAAACTTTTTATCTTCCAGGATTTATCAGACTGCCGAGCAGATAGAAAGGGGGTGGGCAACCTGATACAATGTCTTCAAATGAGAAATACCGTGGCGTGCCTAGACTTATCTGGTAAGTAGGAGTGGCCCAATCCTCCATTTTGCAAATCGTCTACATGTCTGAAAATTATGGGCTGTCCTAACAGCTCAAAACAGGACCAAAATGTTCATAGACCCGTTCGTTTTTATGGCGCAAAAAAAGGGAGAAAAAAGAAAAGAAAAAAAAGAAGAAGCTTCTTTACATATTACAGATTACATCCTCCATTTTGTAAATCGTCTACATGTCTGAAAATTATGGGCTGTCCTAACAGCTCAAAACAGGACCGAAATGTTCATAGACCCTTTCGTTTTTATGGCGCAAAAAGAAAAAAAGAAAAAAAGAAAAAAGAAAAGAAAAAATAATAAGAAAAAATAATAATCTTCTTTACATATTATAACATTACTGTTGTTGTTTTCGGTTTAAGAGCTGCAGGGAGTGGTAGGGTTATGGTATAGTTTTTGACATGGCTATATTTTGTGGCTTTACTGTTTTCCTTGTGTGTACAGGTATAGGCCTGTGCCTCCCACAGGTGCGGTTTCTTTCTGAGTACATTG
>JABMCL010002484.1:2567500-2636073 GCA_018857735.1 Alviniconcha marisindica
ATGATCTAGGATTATTTCAACGTTTTTGGTTTTGACGCTGCGAGGTCCTTGAGGCAGTCGATGAGTTTAATGATTTGCAGTACCTCGCATCGACAAAGGGGAGTTCGTCTGCTCTTTTGGTGGCCGGAGCTGTACTTGCGTGTGTTTAATTGTACTTTTTTTTAGAGCCTTTTGTTTGTTTGTTTGTTTTTGCATGTTATGGTGTACTCTGTGGAAACTGTAACTGAAGCATTTTGAGCTCTCTCTCTCTTCCCCTCTCTCTCTCTCCCCCCCCCCCTCCCCTCCCCCCCCCGTCTTTCTTTTGTTTTTTTGCGGAAAATTATGACGCTTAAATTTTGTTAAATAATTTATTTTACATTATTATTATCAATGCAAATAATGATCGCTTTGCGGTTTTATGCAACAGGTACTTTTCAGCGCGTGATTAGAGATTCATTTGGTGTCAGTTTGTAGCGGGTGTGAAGGAAAATCCTGGGGGTTTCCAGTCACAGTTAAATCTAGACGGCCTTACGCTAGCACAGTTGTAACCGACACCATTTTGTGCATCGTCGCCGCGATTTGGCGGGACTGTCGTAAATTCGAATCGTGCACATAACTATAACCGCGCAGTGGGTCGGAGGGCTTTCTGCTAGCATACTTTATAACCGTGTTCATTAAACCGGCTCCTGAGAAGAACAGGAACAAACTTATAGTACTACATAGAACAAGCCCTCTGATCGGAATCTCATGATGAGTAACCAGTAGATAGATATTTGGCTTTTGAACTCTTTGAGGCTGAAAGACATTATCAGAATAACATCGTTGTTTCTGAACGCTCGCAGTCGACTTTGGTTAAGATTTCTTTGCACGCACTACAAGTAGCATGTGAAATACAAAGAAAAAGGCGTAAACACTTACCAATGCTAGGTAAGTGAGTTGGAGTGTGTGTGTGTGTGTGTGTGTGTGTGTGTGTGTGTGTGTGTGTGTTGTGTGTGGTGTGTGTGTGTGTGTGTGTGTGTGTGTTCGTAAATTCTTAACAGCTCATGATGAATCAGATGAGAGGTGTAAACACTAATTGACATTGCAGTGAGGTATGAGAAGAGATGTGCAGGCAGTTAACAATACACAATGCATAAGGAGAGAAATTTACAAACACTTGACAGTACACGGCGTGAGGAGAGCAGTGTAGACAGTTACCAGTTCACGATGTGGAAGGAATTATACGTGTAAACGCTTGCCAGAGCTATGTGTGTTCTAGGAGAGGCAAACGTTGTGTCTCGTTTTCAGATGGGGAACAACCCGTTGCCAACAGACAGCCCCACAGCCGTCATCAACACACTCCTCAGTGCTCAAAACTCCGCTCTCAACTTTCTCGACTTGTCGGTGGGGCTCTTTATTTGACATAACTGTCTGTAATATATTAGATAACTGTCTTGATTTTTTTAAATATTAGATAACTGGCTGTCTTTGAATTGTGCCTATTATTATTCGGTTGACAGGACGTTAAAATCCAGTCACTAACTAACTCTATTATTCTTATTCCATAAAGTAACACACTGACCTCTCCCTTCGTCTCCGAAAGAAACCCTCTCTAGACTGTTTCAAATCCCCCCTCAAAAAAAAAAAAAAAAAAACTTTTTCCATACTAATCCAACAGTGGTTTACCCTTTCGCGCTGCTGTTAACTCCAGTCTGCCATGCAGTTGTACATTGTTGTCATTAAAGGACAAGTCCAAGGTTTGGGGTGATTTCTAGCACGATTTCCGTTAAAGTTCGCTGAGAACAATGATGTAGGTGAAATTGTGATCTGAGGGTTATAAATGCACGAAAACAGGCATTTTCTGTCGTACCGAAAGCGTCGCCATGACGCTGAAAATCATGTTCACATATGCGCACTACGTCACTCTGGGGAGTCGCTGCAAAATGGCTAGTAACCACAGAGTAACCGACTTGGAAAAAATTCCAGTTCGAATCTCCAAGGATGAAGCTCCGACGCCATTGTCAGTAGCTGGGCCTTTATTTCCTCCTTGTTATTTCATCTTTCTCTAGCCATAATTGTTAGGTGTGTGGCGTTTCAGTCTTTTTCGTTCTGTTTACTCTAGCTTTCACAACAGGCTGGACCTCATCAGGGAGCCTGCCTTTTATTGGGAGTTTTATTTTATTTTTACCAATTTATCCTTGTTTCATCATATGTAAAAATGAAAAAGTTTTGTTCGTTCTAGTTCAATAGATTAGCGATTTCGTGGCCTCCCTGGGTTAGGGTTTGGGGTTGAGCTAGTTACCGGTTCTTGCCTTTCACTGTTTTTATTTCTCTTGGCTTGCCCTTTTGTTTCTCGAGTTATATCGTTCATTTACGATGTACAAGTGAGGGGGGGTAGTCTCGATGTTTAACGAGACCGCTCATTCTTTCTTTGTGTGGGGTAGTTCGTGAGTGTCTGTTCCCCTGCCGTGTTGTTGCCACTGCTAAGTGGGTTGTATCGTGTACACGGATTACGTGTATCCAGCCTTTGTCCCGTTGCCCGCTGACATTACTTGCCTCCTCTTTCTTTTTAGAAAAGTTTGTTGTTTTCTCTCTCTTTTCCCCTTCTTTTTCACCATGCGTTCTTTCTCTCTTTTTTTATTTTTTTTATCTTTGGTTTATTGGCCATTTCGTACCCGCTTGTTAGCATGCCTGATTAGGGCAGCCATTTTGCATTTCTCTTGTCGTCTGCATTTGCTTACATCCCGATGCTTTGTCATCGGTAGTCCTGATTAGCGTTTTGCTTTATCAGTCTGCAGCCTTTGTTTTTCTAGATGGAAGCCGGGTTAGTGAGGGTTTAGTTTAGAGTTAGTTATGGTTAGTTTGGCTTTCCATCTGTTTGTCGTTGGCACAGTTATTTTTGCTCTGTGCTCTTCTGACTGTAGTCGTCCACTCCTTTGTTGCAGACAGTAGTCTATTAGACTGTTGTGATTTGGTGTGGGTTTTGTGTGTGTGTGTGTGTGTGTGTGAGTTTTCCACCTTATGCTTGCAGGTAGGCAACCGTTTGGGGTTTTGAGGTGGTTTCAGCTGTTTTGTTTCTTTCATTTGGTGTCAGCTGTTTGATTGCCTGATCAGGGCAGCCATTTTTCGTTTGCCACCAGCATTTGTGGTTTGGTCTTTCTTTCTTTGCCACAGGAATTTGTGGTCTGTTCTTTCTTTCTTTGCCATAGGCATTTGTGTACAGTCTCTTTCTTTCACGGCCTTTTCTGCCGTAGACATTTGTGTTAGACTTTTTGTCTTTGCCTTGTTAGCGCTTGTTTCAGGGTATTAGTGTATCTCTTAATTTTTGGTATCATGCTGTGCGCTTGCTGCTCGTCAGCTTCATCCTTGGAGATTCGAACTGGATTTTTTTCAAGTCGGTTACCCGTGGACAGCCCTACAAATTCCGCTTTGAAGCAAACCCCATTTGGTATTCCGCCATAAAGTTTACGAAATCGCACTCAGCGAAGTGCTCGCTACACAAATGGGCGTGACTGGGGCGCAGCATCACTGAAAGTCAGCTCGTTTGAAATGTACAAATTTGACCCATTTTCGCCTCACAGCGGGTCGATTCCGCGGGAACTCGTGCATAGTTATGCTTTGGGTTGCTTGTGAGTTGTTACAGTTTGCTGCAACACAGTAGGCCGGTATGGTTAGAGCTTTTTGTTGACCACACGCATACACATTCAACGAACAATCTAAGATGGCAACCGCACTGTCTCCCCAGACTGACGTCACTTCCGAGAAAGTCACGTGACTGATGGAGAACCCGAGACAGCAGTCTCGGCCAGCCTATAGAAAATGAAATCGATTAAAAACCAACATAATTTTTATTTCATTTTTTATTTCAATAAATCTCAAACTAGTGACTCATCTGTCAATCATTTCGATGGTCATTTTGCATACTTAAAAACCTTGGACTTTTCCTTTAAGTAGTGGGAAGTATGGGGACTATAGTGAGATGCAGGAATATACAGATTTTGAGAAGGCTCAATCAATCATGCCAGTATATCGCCGTTGAAGACGAGTTCCTCAGCAAGCTCACGGAGCTCCGCCAGTCACGCGTCATCTATGCCTACTACGGTCACGTCATGTCACGCAAGAAGGACATCAACGGAGCCATGGGGAGCAGGTCCTTGACGTCCTTCGATCCGATCCTAGTCCTTTTCGAGTACATGAAACTGCAGAACATGCGTTTGATCGACCTCTTCCGCTCCATCGACACCAACGCCGACAAGGTCATATCCAGGGAAGAGCTACGGGCTGTGTTCTTGGCGAGTATAGCTGCAGTCTGAGTGTTAATTTACGTTTCTTATGTCATGATAAAATCAGCGCAGGGTTGGTTCAGGTTTTTTTTCTTTCTTTTTTTCTTTTTCTTTTACGTTTTGAGGTGAGACCAACAGATCAGATCAAAGGTTCCCTTTTCCAAACCTGGTATAGGTCACCATATATATTAGCTGTTCATGCTTAACAAATTTTGAAACAAAGTTGGCTGTGGTACAAGCTAATTTCCCCCCCCCCCCCTCCTCCCCCCCCCCCCCCCCCCCCCCCCCCCACTTATTTTCGCATGCATTGTTTTGTGTATCGTAACTGCCCGTTGCCTGGTAGCTTTTGTACTTTCTGTCTGTCTGCCTGTGTCTCTCTCTCCTTCATGTTAATGCGGTAAAAAATTCAAAAAATTCAGTGTATCTTTTCTCCACATTGTAATGGACTTTATCTGAAGCAATAAAGAATCAAAGTGTCAAACTCTCTCTCTCTCTCTTTAATTAAAAACACACCAAACTAAGCACGCTTTTTTGTGTGCATCGTGGCTCCACTACAGCCAAAAATTCAGACTTTCTAATGCCTGCATGCCTTACTGATTCATTTCACTTCATCTTTTCTTTTCTCACCAAATCTGTTTCGTGTTATCGTTGCGTGTGACAGGAGCAGTGAATCTTACTTAGTGACGATTTGATGATTACAACAATACAGCTTTGTTGTCTCTGTGTAGAGGCATTTGCCTTCAATATGACCTTCACGGTCGCTATAACATGTGATATATAGTTAGCATTAACTATCAACTTAACAACTAGATCTAAGTCCCGTCCAGGAGCAATTTTCGCTCGACACCTTCACAGAATTAAAACGATATACAGGTATGAGACAATACTTCTCATGCTCTTTTTTCTTTCTTCTCTCTCCATGCAGTCACTCAATATGGGCCTGCCCACTGGCACATTCAACACGATGTTTAGTAAAATTGACAGGGATCACAGCAACACGATTGACATGGAGTAAGTATAGTGAACTTTTTTTTTTTTTTTTTAAAGCATAGCAACAGAACGAGAGACTGGTACATCGTGGGTTCCGAGCAAAACCTTAAAATTAAGTAACGCATAAGTGCATTGCACTAGGCAACTATTCCACTAGGCAACACAGTATATGGTGGTCAGGTCAATGGAAAGATTGTGAGGAAACGGGGGGTGGACGGGAGGGGGTCGTACAGCTCAGCTTCGGAACCATCTGCTATAGGACACCTGAAGGCATGGTAAATTTCCTCCACATGTACATAAAATACGAACAGATAAGATCGCAACTACTAAACGACACTGAGCCAAAGCAGCGTGTACAAAAATAAGAGCGAATGTTTTATTGGTAATATGCAAACAAGTATTGGCAAAATATGTTTGATTGTATGTTTATCTGTCTCTAATACCTGAACGTTTACGGGAATAATACAATAATTATATTATGATCATTGTTTTTGTGTCAAATAACTGTTCTTGTTTTTATTTTGTGTGTCATCATAGAAACTGACGTGGCTATGTGCGCATTTTATTCGCCTTCTATTTACATCAGCTATTTTATCCTGCTGAAGAATTTTCGGCCCTGAAGACAAATGATATTGATGATAATTAACTATAGTTATTGTCCTTCCAATTTTTCTCTCACAGCGAGCTGAAACTGGTTCACCGGCGCGTGATGAGGCAAGCACGTGCTCTCAAGGCTCGGGTAGCCAGCAGCGAGGAGGATGAATACGGTGACGCCATGCACGAGTTTCAAGATCTCGTGCGCAAAGCTGTAGCCAATCGCCGCTCACGGAGGTCATCACGTGAAGGACGTGATCGTCTGCACTCATCTAACCCCCTTAGTGGCATCGTGGAACATTTAACATCGCTCAGGAGTGAAAGGTCTGAGCTGCATGTGAAATCACCAAGCCGTAGGAATTCTGATATGCAACGTCTTTCACCCACCATGCTGGGCAAAGAGCATCTATCCCCACCCGGGTCAAATGACGTCAGTCGCAGAGGATCATGGCTGAGCGTGTCTTCCGCCGAGTCTGGTCATTTGCAGTAGTTTCATGAAGTCGGACAAAGGTTTTCACCAGATAAAATAACTGCTCACCCTCTTGGACAATACTGTGAATCGTCGCAATTTTAACAAAGGCATGATAATTTCGCTTTGTGCGTGCACTGTGAAACAATGCCAACTCTTCATTTCCTCCGGGTTAATACCTGCAATGTGTATCTAAAGCTTAGTCAGTAGTAGAGAGTGGAGACGTCTGCGGTATTTGCATTAATTGACATACTCTTGTAGCAGCGACAAACTGTCCACTGTACGAAACTCTTCATTTCCTATGGTCTACCGAAAGTGTGCATCCTGAGGCTAGATAAGAGTTTGGAGTAGAGAGATCTGAGGTGTCGGCATTTGCTTTGATCTTGTAGCAGGGACAAATTAATTGTCCAGTAGAAAACTCATCTTCTCTGGTTTACCGAAAATGTGCACCCTAAGGCTAGTTAAGAGTTGACAGTAGGGAGACCAGCGGTATTTTTATTGGCATAATCTTGTAGCAGTGGTAAATAATATTGTCCCATACGAAGATCTTAATTTCCTCTGGTTTACCGAAAATGTGTATCTTAAGGCAAGGCTAACAACTGGGACCAGAGATACGCGGTGCTTGCATCAGCAGGGTATTGCAATAGGGGTGATAGTCAAGACACCAGTCTTCATTTTTTCTTGTTTACTAGGTATTTCTGGAGCAAACAGTAAGTATATGTTTATAATCAGAATAAATACATTTCTAACGCGTTGAATCCCTCTATGATTTACCTGTATGAGGCTTAAAGCGCTATACTCGTTGAATGGAAACAACAATGTCAACAACACTGGTCAAACGTTACAAAAAGAGACGAGTTATTCTCTCTCTCTCTCTCTCTCTCTCTCTCTCTCTCTCTCTCTCTCTCTCTCTCTCTCTCTCTCTCTACACCACACACACACACACACACACACACACACGCAGGTAAGCATAGGCACCCGCATTATTTTTGGTGACATGAAGTCAAGAACGGGAGATAAAAATGGTTTGCTGGAAAGCCCGGCAGATGGAATGTATTCAGAGAAAACAGAACAAAGTTTTAGCAGAACTTCAAAAGATCCTACAGTGAATGCCTTTGGTCTGCAGCTCCTCGATTTATGTAGTGGATTTGAATGTTCTATTGTGAATGGCTTATGCGACAAGAGATTTGATGATGGTTTAACTTTTATTTCACAAACAGGATGGAGTGTTGAGGATTATTTTATTGTTTCCAATGAACTATGTGTCGACACTTTCCTGTCGTCCTTTGAAATTGTTCCCCGGGGCGAGTCTAGCCACTTGCCGATTGTATTATGTGCACGTGCAATTCGTGCAGACACGGGCCACTCAGACTGCGGAGATGTGTGGATTGAAAGGTACGTTTCGGACAAGCAAAAGGAAAATGACCTTAGGGAGACCAGCTAGGAACGAAATAAAAAGCCAAAGTAAGGAAATAAAAGCAAAAGTAATGATTTTGTGTGAAATATATTGGGAAAAGGTCCATTACCAACATATCCAAAAAGTACATCGATAGAGGTGTCGCAGGGTGTTTGTTTTCCCCGTTATGACGTAATCAAATTACCGGGTGGTTTTGTTTTGGCCAGTGTTCAAAAGATAGTCATGTAGCACCTCGTTGGAAAGCTTGGAACATACCCTGTGTAAAACTAATAACAAAATCACGATTTGACGCAATACAACCGGGAGACTCCAGGAGATTATAATCATTCCGCTGTTTTTGCATCATACACTCGCATAGTCAGCCTGTACGGAGCGATACGTTTTACACTTAGTGGCTACTCGCGCTCTATAGAGTTCAGCATTAAGGATAGCATCTGCAAGAAAATGTCCTCGAACTGCTCTGGAGATGGCCTTGCTAGTCAGCATGTGTATGACAGAATTCTGAGCAAAGACCACTTCCAGCAATTGTTGAAGGCCCGATCCTGTCGTCAGTTGTTCCATGCAGCAAAGAAAGCTCATTTCTGTATGAAATCCCCCAACCCGTAGGACGATGGACCGTGGGACACAGTCAGGTGGCTCATTGTCAACGACCTCCGTAGCTTTCCACCACGGGGCTGGTCAAAGATGAGAACTGGTGTGGCTCCATAGCGTAGTGCCAGAGATCAGTGTAGAAATATGCAGCCTATGTTGGTTGGGTCCATATCTATCATGGGTAGGAAAGGATGTACTCTGACCAGGATATATCCCGTCGCACACACTCTGCAGCATCGGAGACCAGCCTGGATAAGGGCCAGGATACCTTCCAAGGAATGCAGAGTATCTTGCTTTTGTCCTCAGCAGTGAAGTTCTGCAGCACCGCCTCGTAGGCCAGTGACAGATCGACGACGGAAGCTCTAGTGTTGCAGTGATTTCTCGGCGTATGGCTTTGCGATGTTTTGTGCCAGGAGTGGCCACACCGATAATGTTCATCATATGGAATGTTCCAGCACTATCCAGTGTTTTGAATGTCCATCCCATGGAATGTTCCAGCACCATCCAGTGTTCTGAATGCCCGTCCCATGGAATCATTGGATTTGCCCATCCCATGGAATGTTTCAGCATCATCTAGTGTTCTGACCTGGTGATCCATGCTGTTGCTGATGAACTGAGTTCAGCTGCTTGGACGGCTGCTGGCCAGCTCTGTTCCTTGACCGAGTGCAGCAAATAGTTAAAGAAAGGTTTGAGCTCTCTGTAAGATGAAGAAAACTCCAGCAGTCTATGCAAGTGTTCAACGCGGTACCTGGAACCAGTCAGGTGGTGCAGTGCAACATCAAGTTCAGTCTGAAGGGGTGAGCTGTGGACCTTTGGCCTTGCTGCTTGCAACAGAGCCTTAAATTATCCTTCTCTTGTCATTACCCAGAGAAGCTATTTTGACTTCAAGTTCTTTCTTCCCCTGCATAAGCATTCTCAAAACAACAACAACAACAACTAAAAACTAAAAGTGAAGGTGGTATGTAGTCCAAATTTGCTGCTAGGTCTGCAACCTCCTCACCTGAAGCGTACTGTTTTGATGTTTTAATGTTGTTGATATTAACAAGTAGTAGCTTTGCTGCTATTTGTGTGCTTCATTTTCCCCGTCTTTTTTCTTGGCAGATTTTAAAAACCGTTCCAAGATCTTTTCGGCAGTTGACCGGGATGTAACAACATTCCATTTCCCCCGGATGCAAGTAAGGATGACGTCCTCCCCAAAATGGTTCTCAAGCTTCGTTCTCATGGATTTCTCTGTGTGCGGCGTGTCTCCATTTAAAGGATCGGACTGCCTATAAATAGCGGGCCGGGAAATTTGAAGCAAATCTCTTCAACGTATGACACGGTCACATCGCTGCTGGTTTATCATAAATATCTGGAAATCAGACCATCGCTTAAATATGACACTTGGCACAAACATAAAATTCACTCTCAGCTTTCTATCTGCTAAATCATTGTGTTGATGAAAGTGTCTTATTACGAGACGCAAAAGCTTCGAAGCGAGGACAATTTTGAATACAAATGGGCGGGGCTTATCTAGTGACGGACAGTGGCCCTGTCTGAAAGGTAAATAAAAGCCACGTGTTCCAACTTCCATACATCAGGCCCATAACAACGAAAGATAACTGAGGCAGCAAAATGAAGAAACAAGTAACTGGCCTTTACCACCACTTATGTCCAAGATATGGGACGCCGACAGGATTTGGATACAGCTCTCGCACAAGTGACAATTACACACAGTCCGGCATTATTTCCCTTAGCACTTCCACAACACTTTCAACAACACCGTCACGTTCCATAACAGCTGACTTTTTGTGAAGATATGCTGGATGTCTCCAAGAATTGCGCATCTCTGGCATACTCAAACTTTCTGTACATCTTTTTTCCTAATCACAGAGTTTCGTCGATGGGCTGGCTGCCTCATCCCAAGCCAACTCTGACGGCTGGTGGTGACACATGGAACACAAAAACAAAACTCACACTCAGCACTCTCGCATCCCCTGGAGTCTAGCAGAGGAAATGTAGGTCGCCAGTTCAGTGCCAGTGCCAAAGGTTGTGACCTAAGAATATCGTCTAGCCGCAAAGAGTGGGCTGTGCTTTCAGTTTTACACACATCAGTCACTTCAACATTCCAAGGCTAGCCATTACTTTCAAATAGCTGCTGAACTGTGTCTTTCTGTTCACGATTTATGCCCCTCAAAGTCAGATGAAAACTCATTTCAACCAAAAACATGCTGATGTACAAATATAACAACACAATCTGTCTGCACAGATTCTCTATTCGCAAACTGAAGCAATAATAGCCTAGTCTCCCCAGCTCGGATTTGAAGTAGCCAACTGGCGTCGGAAGAGGAATTTCGGAGGTACAGACAGGGTGTTCGCTTTTTTCTTTCGGTTTTTCAGCACTGGACAGAGGACTAAATGCACTGGCTATATATCAACAGTTCTGCTTCGCGCCACGTCGCTGACGGTACCAGGGGTTCAGAAAGGGACACCCCATGTTTTTACTTTCGGGTTTCCATAGCTGCACAGATCTAAAACAATGGACAATTTGGTCACATAAAAACTCGACAAGGCCTCTCTATCACGTGCCTGCGTGATGCTTTCTGTATCATTTTGGGGCCTTTCGATTAAAACTGGATCGAGGGGTGAAAGGATGTGAGTATAAATCAAGCTATGCATGGCAAAAAGTAGTAAGTGCCAATGTATATGATGCTACTTGCGACTTTGATCATGCAAGAGAGGTAGAAGGCTGCAAAAGGTGAAGGAGAATCTTGACTGAAGTCACATCCTTTGGTCCCCGTGATTTCCTCGATGCCCATAATGATCTGACCCACTCAGTGAAGTTCACTCCCTCATCCCGTCCTCCCCCGTCCCCACCCTCACCTCAGCTGACTCTTGCGCTGGCAAAAAAAAAAAAAAAAAAAACTGTAGCGGGAGATGGAAAAGTTAATCTCGCCTCAACGGGTCTTGTGCTACGAAGAAAAAGAAGAGGGTTCTATACTCACGTTCACTCTGATTTCAGTGTGCACAGGCTGACTTTTTCTTGGCATGGATGACATAACAAACCTTCCCAAAAGAAAATGCAGGGAAGACAATGAGTAAGCTGCCAAGCGGAGAGCAGCCAGACCACAAGGCCATGAAGCACCAAAAGGTGAACTGTTTTATTCATGTGAAACTATAGAAGAGATACAGGAAATCAACTTGCTGCTTCAAAAAGTGAAAACCTTTCTTGGTGGAGGGACTCCAAATTTGTGTACAAATAAACAACTTTTGTCTGAAGTGTTTCGATTTTACATTGCCAAGAACATTGAGGAATATGGTCCTGAGGGTAACAACACGGATTCTGTAGAACCTGCTAACTTCGTTGATTTTTCTTTTGCCCAATGCACTGACTTGCCATCAACAAAGAAACAGCTGTTTGTCCGTGCATCGTCATCAATTGACATCCTAGTCAAACGTATTCAGCTGCACTCCAAAGTCTGTGACCTGCCTCTAGAGACCAATGCAGTGACACTGTCTGGCCACGTAGGAGTGTTTTGTTTACAATGTGCCAAAGACCACAATTTCTTGGCATTCATCACCATATCTTGGCGGCAAATATCTGGTGAACTCTCGCATTGCACATGGCTACTTCATTTCCGGAATGCTTCCGAATCAATACGAACGAATCATGACTCCAACATGGATCGGCATACTAGATGACACCCACTCAAATACTTTCTTTGAGGCCTAAAGTGAGCCCTGGCCAAGGAGTCGACACGGGACGCTTTACTTGAGGAGATGGTCACCTACAAAGACATGGATGGCATCAACATTCTGACAGATGCGCGCCATGCCACTCGCAGAAACTCCAAGTACACAGATGTCCTTTGTCTTGGGGCTAACTCCCACAAAGTGTTGCACTACGAGACTGTGACAAGGGGTGATGATCCGTGCGCGCAGAGACATGAATCACTGGGCACACAGAGAATATACGACCACCTTCAAAGTCGAGAAACTGGCAGTGTGCACATCCGTGTACACTGTCATGATCGAAACGCATCTGTGAACAAATGGATCAGAGACAACTTGACAGACCCGATACTGAGTCTACCAATGACACCTGGCATGCGGCCAAGAATGTGGCGAAGGAAGTGCGCTCGGTATGTGCCGGACCTCGTCACCTGGAGGGCAAGACCTGGCATCCACAACTGTCGGACAAAGCTGCCAGCGTAAAAACACATTTCTATTGGTGCATGGAAAACTGCTAGCAAGACCCTCTGAAACCGAAGTCTATGATCTTAAATATCATTGAACATTACAAGAATAACCACATAGACTGCCATCCCTCTTCTCGTTGCAAAACGGATGTGAACTATAAACCATCTAAAACCATCATCAGTGATGGCCATGATCAACTGTTGCTACGCAAGGTTCTGGAGAGAACGCTGATTTACAAATCGCCAGGAGACTTTGTTCATTGCATGGATACATATTTGGTCGAGCGTTTCAGTAACAGTATGTTGCAATATCATGACAAGCGACTCGGCAGTCACTTTGGAGAGAAACTCTACAAGTTTCTGACATACTTGTCCGTTCTTGACTGGAACGACCATGTAAACAACAGGCGAGCGACTTCAACGAAGCATCAAAGTGATCCGAGAAATCCACGCCGTCAGAGTGTTATCAGGAGGCTGGAGGACAAGAAGTATTGTTTTGGGGGCACAGTGTGGCAGGGGTACACCGCAATTTATCTCCGATGAGGTACGTTGTCGGACATTTCCTGCATGTGTTTGCTTACATTCCATTAACACGTGCTCAGCTGTTTATAGAGAAGCCCCGCCCCTTTGCCCAAATTAAGATTGACGCGAGTGCGCATGCGCAAATTTTCACAGGAATTTTTTTCGTCAGGAACCGAGGCTTTAAGTACTCCTTTAACTTCTCACGCAAGTCAGTGATAGTTATTTGTTCGTCATTTTCTGCACAGTATCTAACGACTTGTGTGAAGGCTTCAGCCCTAGCTACGTCTTCCGGTCTGCCTTTTTGAATACCAGCAGTCTGCATTTCAGTAGAGCGACGGAAGGCGACTGGAACGCTTCTGTTGGCTCTGAAGTTCCACTGGCAGTGGTATAATGCATCTGCGCACGGTTTCTGCCAATTTGTCGTGTGGCCATCGAGTGAGCATGCTTATGCAAGTTTTTCCTGATATTTGACTGTACTAATTTCGTAGACAGCATCATTTCCTTTTTCCTGTCATCTTAACTGGTAGCCCACAGAAAAGACAATCAGTTACGAAGTCGGATTTGGACAGTTCTGTGCTCCTGGCTCGGAGCCTTTATCTCTCTTTGTCATTAAGTCCCGTTTTATTAGGTTGACATTACAGTAACTGTGACGGAATGATTTGGCACCCTGTCACTACCACTCTACACGCCCTGGAGAAGAAAAAGAAAAGAAGAAGAAGAAAAAACTGCATTGGCTTCCCATTCGAAAACGTGTTAAGTATAAAGTCGCGTGTATGTGTTTCAGTGCTATAAACGGTTCTGGTCCTGCTTACGTCTCTGAACTGCTACATGTTTACACTCCGTCTCGTACACTACGCTCTTCTTCTGACACCTGCATGCTAAAAATCCAACAATACAAACGCAAGACTCATGGCTTTCGCACTTTCGCACTTTCTCTTGCTTTGGACCCCACATTCGGAAAACATGGCGGAAACCTGTCTCGTGGTAATTTTTTTAATTCTTTATTGTTCGCTCGTTTTCAGAACCCACCATTTCTCAAATCTCTAGCGGTAAGACTGAACTTTCCAGCAAGTTGGATGATTGCATTGCGAAGCTAAGCATTCAGAATTGTTTGCAGACAAGACACTGACCAGTGAACCCCAGAACCAACTATTACTGTCACTTGCATCATGCATCTTCTTCCGAAAGCAAGGCAACAACAACGATAAACTGAAGCTCGTTGAGGGGGAGAAACTACAGAAGCCGGATACGAGAATCAAAGTTATTCTCGTCAAGTTGGATGCTGTGTGATTATGGAAGAGAAAAATAACACACCCTGTGCTTTTGAACAACTTTTAGGTTCACACACATAAAGAAAAAAAGTTATCTTTGATTTGTCACGATTTCATGCGAGTGATAGTTCTTACAGTACACAAAAGCAAACAAGAATAATGACGCCTTTTGCCAGCCATACTGAAGCGTAAACAAGCGTACACACACATTATTTTCAGGTCAGACCGCGCGTGCAGTGCGTGCAGCACGGAATGGTGTTATGGCTGGCGAAAGTTGCGAACCGTGCAATCTTACCAGAGTAAATAAACGTCGATTTTTTTTTAAGGTGCCTCGCGACGCTTACCTTTTTGTGTGTGCGCCAGCCCAATGGTGCTAAGATATAGGACCACCCCTTGTCATTTCCACTCGCATTTTCACCCATTTCTCATAAATTCACATCGACACTGACGTATTGTGACATGTAATCAATAGCATGATTACAAAGATATCAATGTGAATGGCATAAGCCATGCTACTGTAAGTAAGTAAGTTGGTGTTTTACGCCCAGTCAACCGGTGCGGTTATATCAGGGCGATACACATCTCATATTGTATATTTAATTTTTAATAATGTGTATGTCTTAAAGTGGGTCTATATACAGTTTTAAAACCATGCTTAAAAGGTGAAAACACAAACATAACTAAAAACGATCTCAAATTTAAAAATCTTCTCAGGTGAAATATCCTGAAACAACACGCGCAGTGATTTAGCTGTAAAGTGTCTCTCTCTTATTTCAATAAAATCCGAACAAGTAGGTAAAATATGCTCTATGGTTAAACGTTTATCACATCCGATGCACATTGGCGGTTCCTCACCCTTCAATAAAAAGGAATGAGTAAGAAAAGAATGGCCAATGTGCAATCGGGCCATCACAGTTTTTTCTTTTCTGTTTTTCGAGGACAAGATATACATTCTTTTAAACTGGGAATATCTTATATAATTTATTTCGGGAACTCAATCCCACTCAGACTGCCACAGTTCTAATTATATATTTATTTGTGCGTGGTTTAGGTCTGAGAATGGGATGAGCTCAACCGAGATGTCTCCATCAAGGGCATCCTTAGCTGCAGAATCTGCAGCCGAATTTCCCCTAATGCCAACATGGCCGGGAACCCAGATGAAAACAATCTTCTCTCCCCTCTTTGTCATTTCTGTATATAATTCTAAAATCTGAACTAAGACTGGATGATCATATTTTAGGTTTAATATAGACTGTAACGATGAAATGGAATCAGATAATATCAAAAATGATTTTTCTTTTGAATAATAAACATGTTTGAGAGCTAAAAGAATAGCCCTCAACTCTGCTGTATATATTGAACTGTCGTCTGGAAGCCGACATGTAAAAGGTTTTTTAATTCGTTTTGTGGATACAGCCGCCGCAGCAACTCCTTCCTCTGTTTTAGAACCGTCGGTGATTTTTTTTTCTGATAAAGGGTATTTAGAGATAAGTTATAAATAGATCTGTTTATATATTTCTGGGTTTGTTGTATCATTTTTAAAACTGGCTAGGTCAAAACGGACTGCAGGAACTGAAAGTTTCCAAGGGACGATGTCCAATGAGGGAGCATCGTCTACCAAATTTAGGTTAAGTTTGGATTTCTCCAAGTGGGGAAGAATGCGGATGCCTAGAGGTGGAACCTTTGACTCCGATTCTTCAAATAATTTGGTGTTTTCGGGTTCAAAAACACAACTATAGGCTGGGTTTTCTTGGGTTTAAGAACATAGTTTAAAGACAATTTTAATCGGCGAGTGGTTAACGACGGTTCATGTGCTTCTATGTATAGACTTTGAGCAGGAGATGTGCGGAAAGCACCCAACGCGATTCGCAAACCCTGATGGTGGATAGGATCCAATTGTTTCAGAATCGACCGACGGGCTGATCCGTACACAATGCATCCATAATCCAATTTGGAGCGGACTAACGAACGGTAAAGGCGTAGCAGGACGATACGATCAGCTCCCCAATCAGTATGTCCCACTACACGAAGAATGTCCAGAGCCTTCTGACAGGAGGTTTTAAGGTATTGAATGTGATTTTTAAAAGTAAGTTTCGTGTCAAAGATAACACCAAGGAACTTTGCTTCTTTGACTACTTTTATGGGTGTTTTTCCCAGAAGAATGTTAGGGTCTGGGGAAAAAAAACGTACTGTTGATGGAAATGAATACAGACCGTCTTAGAGGTGGAGAACTTGAAGCCGTTCTCAGTCACCCACTTCTGAACGCTGTTTACACACAGCTGCATAGCTCTCTCCACTCTATTTAACGTCTTTCCACTTACACACAAAGCAAAGTCGTCCACAAACAAGGAGCAATCAGTACCCTTTAAGACAGCTTTAACAATGTTGTTAATTTTAATGCTGAAAAAGGCCCGAGACAGGATGCTACCTTGCGGGACCCCCTCGGAAAGAGTGGAACCCACTCTAACCCTGAAAGAACGTTCCGACAGGAAGCTCTGAATAAACCTGGGGAGGTGGCCCCTGAAACCGAGATCCCAGAGGTCCGCCAGAATGCCGTGCTTCCACGTTGTGTCGCAAGCTTTCTCAAGGTCAAAGAAAATGGTTAAGACGTGTTCTTTTTTAACGAAGGCATTTCTAATAAATGTTTCAAAACGAACGAGATGATCCAACGTACTGTGGTTCTTCCTGAAGCCGCACTGCTTCTCGGAAAGAAGACCCTGCGACTCGAGGGACCACATGAGGCGAGCGTTGATCATCCTCTCCATCGTTTTACACAAACAGCTGGTTAATGCTGTAGGTATGAAATTACCGGGGTCCAAGTGATCCTTACCAGGTTTGGGAATGGGGGTAAATACTGCCTCATTCCACGATGGCGGAAAACAGCCAGATTCCCACACGTGGTTATAACTTTTAAAAGGACAGACAGAGCAGAATTTGGGAGGTGTGTTAAAAGTTGGTAGTGGACTTGGTCCAAACCAGTGGCTGAATCGTTGGTTCTCTGTAACGATTGCCTCAATTCAGTCACTGAAAAAGGTAGGTTGTACTTCTCTTCATTTTTGGAAGAGAAGTCTAGGCGTCGTTTTTCTTTTAACTTTTAATCCTCTGAAATTCATCAGAATAATTATCCGCCGAAGAATCTTTTGACAGATTTTTGGCTAATACTTCTGCTACTTCCTTTTTATCGGTAATGAGATTACCGTTAACTTTTAAATGATTAACAGAATTACAACCACCCTTACCCTTTATTTTCCTAATAGCTTTCCAGACCTTTTGTGTTTGCGTTTTAGAATTTAACTTATTACAGAAATGCCTCCACGAGTTCCTTTTTTGTTGTTTGACAACATGACGAGCCTTGGCTCTTAAAAGTTTAAAATTTTGAACATTACTCAGCGTTGGGTTAGAAAAAAAACTTTCGCTGAGCTTTCTTTCTTTCTTTAATTGCTCTTTTACAACCATGGAACTTTGGGAAGTTTTTTCGAGAAGCGTGTTTTTGGTATAGCTTTGTTTGCTGCTTTAATAAGTAGGTCTTTGATTCTACTTAATAAGTAGGTCAGTAAGTAGGTCAGTAAACTGACCGGCGGGATCCTCGGCAGACATGACCGCCTCCTCTGTCAGTTCAGAGGTACACTGAACTTGGAAGGACAGCCAGTCTGCCTTTTTAAAATTCCACATGTTAGGTGTAGCTTCCTCTTCGACAGCGTTGCTGGTTAGGATTACAGGAAAGTGGTCACTTCCGCACGGATCCTCATGTGTATTCCACTCATAGTCTAGGACCAGAGATGGACCACAAATGGAGAGATCCAGTGAAGAAGTGGAACCGGTGGCGGGATGAATATAAGTCGATGAACCATCATTTAGAATACATAAATACATTTCTGAGAAGAGATCCTCCAACATTTGTCCTCTGCTGTTATAGGACTCGTTACCCCAGACCGAGGAGTGACCCCTGAAATCGCCCAAAAGAACGAACGGAGATGGCAGTTGTTCGATTAGGTTAATCAGATCAGTCTTGGCAACGTGATCTGATGGAGGAAGATAAATACTACAAAAGGTGACGACCTTGTTCAATGTCACCCTCGCAGCCACCGCCTGCAAAGGGGTGTTCAAATGAACCTCACTAAACAGATAGGATTTATTTATGAGCAGAGCTACTCCCCTGGTAGCTCTATCATTTAGTGAATTTTTGGTTAAGATATTAAAACCAGAGAATGATGGAGTCTTGGAACTGTTTAAAAATGTTTCCTGCAATCCAAACACAGCTGGCTTATACCTTCTCGAAAGCAGAGCGAGCTCCTCGAAGTTGGCTTGAAAGCCTCGCACGTTCCATTGGATAATGGAGTGTTCCATTGCTTCAGTAAGGCGAGATGGGTGACGAATCCATCTCGTCAACAGACAGGGCAGAAAACTGGTTCGAAAGAACCAGATTTTCCTCTGCCTTCTTCAGCCTGTCCGAAGCTACAGGCTTGGGTGGTACCTGGGGCCTGCTGGAAGGAGTGGAGCGCCTGGGGTGCGAAAACCCCTTGACGTCCACCAGTACCCCATCCACCCTTACCTTAGTAGGTGAGCACCTCGAACATGGTGAATCATCTTTCGAGGTCGCGTTTTAAGAGACCTGCTGAACCCTTAGGAGAGCTTTTGGAGGGAGCCGCAGAACCCTTAGATGCCATTTTGTGGGGATTGGCGGAACCCTTGAGGCCGTTTTGGGGGGATCGGCTGAACCCCTATCCGTCTCCGAAGAACACTTGGCGGACTCGCACGGAACCCGCGCGTCGGCCGATACCGTCCTTGACTTCCCGGAGGAAGCCTGAGTTCCGGTCGATACCGATCCGGGTCCGCCAGAAGAACGCACGTTAGATTCAGTTGTCCTGAGTGGACGATCTGAAAACACCCAGGTTAACGAGGTTTGACACTGAACAGATTTGGATTCTCTTCTGGTGGAAGCGGTAGCGACGTAAGTCTTACCTCCAGTGATCACAGTTGGCATCTTGGCTTCAACCAACTGTCTGGCTTCCGGAAAGGATATGCGTTTCTCAACGCGGACACGTTGAATCTCCTTCTCCTTCTGCCAGACCGGGCAGTCTTTAGCTGATGAAGCATGGGGACCATTGCAATTAGAGCACAGCTTGGGTCCCTCACATTGACCTTCATGCTTATCTTTTCCACAACCCGTACACTTCGCAGCAACCTTGCAACGTTGGTTCGTGTGTCCAAACTTGTTGCAGTTGAAGCAACGCATAGGGTTCAGAACAAACAAGGCCACCTTCACTTTTAGATAGCCGACCGTGATCTCTTTCGGGAGTTCCGGGGAACCGAACGTCAAGAAAAGAGTGCTGGTGGGGATCACCTTCCCCTCCTTCTTCATTGTCACTCGGTTCACCCCAACCACACCCTGATCCTTCAGTTCATCTCGGATCTCAACCTCCGTCATATCAGCGAGGTCCCGACATCTGATTACTCCTCGAGAGGAGTTCAGGGTCTTGTGAATTGAGACCCTGACTGGTCTGTCAATAAATCTGTTTGTTCGGAGTAGGTTTTGGGCCTGGGCCCTTTTGCCACACTCCACCAGGAAAGATCCATCCCTCAACCTTTTAATGCTTTTGAGGGTTCCGGCCACCGCCTGGAAACCCTTTTGAACAGCAAATGGTGACAGTTTGCTCAGCGGGAGGTCGTCACTTGACGATTCCACTACCAGAAACCTTGGCCAATTGTTGTAGGAGTTGTAAAAGCGTTCGTTTTCAGAGTCCGAGTCCGAATCCTGGTCGTTGTTTCGTAATCTTTTTTTATTTGTGGGTACCATGTTATGTTTTTGAAAGATTCATTACATTTTGTCCCCACCCGCCACCGAGTCCAACAAGGGGATGCACACAAGCGGCATTCCAGCAAGTGCGCACCAGGGCTCAAAACGTAATATACTCAGGTGATAAAAACAAAATAAAGTTTACTTCTATCCCCTGATTGACCCTGAGCCGCTGCCTTCTAATCGAAATTAGGGCAAAGCACGACCAGCCGATTGATCGGGTCGGGCCAACCCAACCACCCGTCTAGGGGAAGTCCGGGCCGAAGAAGCGTGTTGGACCCCACGGGGGACCTCAGCCACCAGGATCCCATCCTCCCCCGACACGGGATGCAGCGCACGGAAAACACGCTGGGTCTGAAGGTGACCGCAGAGAGTAAGAAGAATTATATAAAGAAGAGCTGTGTTATAGATAAATACAGGAGAATGGCCGGTTAGGTAGAAATAAGCTATAAGAAGGGAGCTGAAAACAGAGGTATTTTGGAGAGAGTTTTTGGAATGAAATATAGTTGAAAGGGCCGGTAGATAGAAACTAGACGTAAGAAAAGAGTGAAAGGGGTGAGCAGCTTGGTTTAAACACCCCCGGCGCGAGAAGCCGGCCCCATGGGGGCCGATGCTACTGTGAATTATACACATTGATACGTAAGTTTACATAATACAGGAAACATCATTACATGAGATCCATTCTTTCCTTTCTAAACTAATATGTACAAAGAGCATTGCTTTCACACTTTTGTAATTGGTTAGCTTAGAGGTCTTTTTTCCTAGCTGAATGGATTGTCTCCCCTGGACTGTCCTTTTGGGGGAAAACAACGCCTTACAATAAGCTGTGCAACCAAAGTAGAAGGTTAAGAAAACAACAACATGACATAGGTAGAATTTATGACATTGCTATCAAGTTACCGACAAATAGGTATTGTTCGAGTAAGCGCTGACGCTACTCAATGTCAAGCTTGGTGAAAAACCCAGGAACCTGAGCTGCCGGCTACTCCAACCCAAACCTCATGAGGAGAAGGGGAAGTAGGATTTGCCCAGTGCAGACTAGGTTAAGAGGAAGAGAGGTCACATTAACAGTCTGATGTACCCTTCAGGTTTCAGGGTGCCCTGCACCAAGGCTGAAAAGTCAGTGGTGTTGACTCACCCCTGGACAAAGCTTGACATGTACTACTCTACAACATGCGGTTGTGCGGTTGCGGGATGACAAATATGACTTAGTTGCAGGCCACCCCAGAGCCTGGTTGTGTATATGACCCTGTCTAACTACGCGATAGGCATTAAAATGCCTAGAATAGATAATACCGAAACTTTCAAGAATGCCTAAGACAGGCTAGAGGATGGTCTCTCCGGCAGTAATTGTGGAGGGGTGGGAGGTGGGAAAACTTTTGCCCCACTGACCTTTCAGCTGGAGCGCTTGCAGTGAAAGCAAACCACAACGGCACGCTTGAATCTCGTGCCCCGCGGATGCGCGCGCACCCGTATGACTCATGGTACTTGGGGTTAGGCTAAATATAGAAGCTGGCAGGTTTCCTGCGGTCAGTGCATTGGCTGCCCGCTGCAGTCCCCAACTGACCTACACAGATACAAGCTTACACCCGCACAAACACCTTTACTGCCCGTCCCTAATAAGCCTTATGGTTTCTGTGGACGTTAAGCACCATGTTTACTTACTAAACACCTTTTCGCTACGCGAAAAAAACTTTCTACTTTTTATGTATGTTTTATTTTTATGTTTTCTCTGCTCGATGCACTAGGTTTAATTACTTTTGCTTTTATTTCTTAGGAGATTATATCCCCGCTTAGGCAATTTGTAGCTCACCTTTCCACGAGTTCATCGCTTGACGAAGTCACGCGTGCAACCACGGAACTTGATGCGAGTGTTGATTCAGCACTGGATATTTTTGTAGCAAACATTCTGTCCGCGGCATAATGCATGAAAACACGTTTCAAGAGATCCGGGTGTAAAAAACATAAATCTCCATGGTTTGACAACGATTGTTTGAATGCAAAAAATGCAGCACGTAAAAGTGTTCAGATTTTCAGGAAGACAAGCCTCGAGGGGGATAAACTGACCTTTATTCAGAACAAAAGAACATATCGACAACTTATACTGGAGTGTAAAAAGAAACACAAACAAAACTCAGCGAAGTTACGCAGTACAATCAGTGAACCTAAAGCATTCTGGAAAGAACTGCGCACAAATCGTCGAAACATTTTAATCAAATGTCCTTGATTAGGTGATTTCTGTTGGTTGTTGTTGTTGTTGTTGTTTGTTTGTTTGTTTGTTTGTTTGTGTTTGTTTGTTTGTTTGTTCGTTCGTTTTGAAGACTAGTGGTATATGAAAACTCTTCTATTCTGATAGGCTGCAACGTACTCTCTTTCCGTTCCGAGTCAGAAAGGGCTGTCAGCGACGCACAGTGTGTCACTAAAGGCACACAAGGCTGGCTCGTGACGAAGGGATATTCTTACTGCATAAAATCAGACCGCCTGAAAATGAAAATGAGACACAATACGAGGAAACTGTCTACGAGGTACACGTGACACATTCTGGGGAAAGTAAAGAATCAGAAAGTGCCATGATCACCCTAACAATGACAGAGAATAAACCGTATGGCATAATTTATACGAACCTTTGCATGAATCTGACAATGAAACTTTGTTTTTATTCGACCGTTACCATGCGTGGTTTTGAATTATACAGCAACTATCATTCAGAAGATGAAATGCTTTCAAACTGTGACGGAGCCATTTTTTTCCGCACACAATGGTGTGCATTTTATGAAGCAACACCAAGAAACGTTTTTGAACAAAATTCTACCTAGGCCTGCCACAGTTACACATAAAACACTATTGATAATAATAATAAAACACACATTAAAGCAATAGCGTGTCATATATTTAAAAACGAATAAGGAAATAACTTGGTTTATTATGCCCAGTGAACCAGGACGGTTACATCAGGGCGGAATTTAAAAACAAGAGTCTAATTTGTGCTCTTATTGTCTGCAGCCTCTTTGGTGAAACACAGATGGTTAGAAAATTTCAGTTGACTGACAAAGACTTCAAAGAAATCGGAAATTCTGATCAATGGATGGATGTACTTATTCACTCCAGGCAGCGCTGTATAATTATTTTTATTATGTTTCTGTTGTTTGTACCAGTCTCAATGGTTAGAAAGTTCAAGAATGACTATAATGTTGCTAAATAAAACTACAATGAAGCAAGCGTTGGCTTATATATAAAGTAATGACATAACTCACTGTCATCTAATCGCCCCTAATGACAAAAATCACAGTCATCTCAACGCCCCTTCCCAGGTGTGATTCAACTTTACAGTAATGACGGAAATCACAGTTATCTCAACAACCCTTCGCAGGTGTGATTCAACTTTACAGTAATGACAGAAATCACGGTCACCTCAACGCCCCTTCCCTGGTGTGATTCAACTTAACAGGAATGGCAGAAATCACGGTCGGTAGGGATTACCTGTGTAACGACTACAGCTCTGAAGGAGAAGGTGCGACACAGCCATGGTGGCGTGTAGCTGAAGGTGTACACCTTGCCGTATACCGCGGTGACCGGCGTCAGAGGCTTGAACCAGTAAACGTTGTTGGATTCCGGGTTTTTGTTTCCGTTACAGATACTGAATGACACTCCCAATTGTTTAGCGCCGTAAAGCACAGCGATGATGTCTCCTTTTTTGACGGCGATTTTCTCCCATTTTGGCACAATAAAAGTGTAAAGGTGGGGGGTGTCCACAGTGAGGCTCACTTTGTTCTGTCCAATGAACTCGTACCTGCAAAACCATGTATTGAGCACCTTGGGGACAAAGAACAAAACTACTATGGCTGTAAGTCTCGTCTGTAGGATGTAGGTAATATTTGTGGGCGATAATACGTGCTAAGACGTCGCTGCTTTCCGAGAAAGAGTTAAGTTCGTACCATTTTCCAGAATTCTGTTCCGAACTTTCTGCATTTTGTCTCAAGTCCGCTCAAATGAGTGGTAAAAAAAAAAAAAAAAAAAAAAAAAAACACACAAAAGGACTAGAAAGGCGGATTATTTTTGCCATTTTCTCCAAAAGATTTTTTAACCAACACACACACACACGAAATCGCTCATTCATGAGAATGTTTAGCTGACATCTCTCTCTCTCTCTCTCTACCACCACCACCACCCCCACCCCCCCCCCTACCCCCCTCCCCCCGATATCCCTACCGATGGCGCCATCTCAGAGTGGGAGTTCCAAGTCGGGTCTACCTTCAGGGCGCAGCACCACAACCCCGCTAAAAACAGCGACTTAACAAACACAACGACAAGAGCATCAGAAACAAAGAATCACTATCAACTGAGTAATACACTACACTTACTTGCGGACACCCAGATCGCTACGACGTCTCCAGACCTGGAATGCGGCACTGCCTGAAAACCTGACGTAGAACTGCCACTCCGAGATGACGCCATCGGAAGGGATGTAGGAGTTATCGTTGTCACCCAGGTAGACATAGAAGGCAGTGCCCACAAATCTTCTATTCAGCAAAGGCACTTGGCTCGTCACTCGTTCAGGCAGTGAAGGGACCGAATCCACCTGGACGACATAAGCACGGTAAGACCCTGATTCGCTGGGAATGCGCCATTAGGTTTACAGAATGGAAAGACGCAACACGCAGAAACCTCAAGACAATTACGGAACAAGATCCACTAAAGGGAATAAGGATCGATTGACGCGATCAAGGGACACCACCGCAGACACATAAACAGCATAGGGTAAATCCTACCTGGCGCGCAAGAATGACGGAGTGCATGAAGGAAGTTCGAGACTTCCGGATTTACTGAAACACACTTCGCATTTAGCCTTTTATAACACTAGGAATGTATTGACGGTCATGGTCACAGATAACTTGAACGTTACAAGACCTAAATACTAATCGTACTTACGTAGGCTCCATGAACAGAGAGAGAGAGAGAGAGAGAGAGAGAGAGAGAGAGAGAGAGAGAGAGAGAGAGAGAGAGAGAGAGAGAGAGAGAGAGAGATAATGACATATAGACAGACAGAGCGGCGTCCATCACATTATAAGGATAACTTTTAACACTCACGGGAAAAATTACAGCTTTGAAGGAGAAAATGCGACAGCTTATATTGCTTGCGAACTTGTGGGCCCGAAGCGGCGAAAAATCTCCGAAGTATTTGCTGTCTAAAGCCCACGTCACTCCAAAGTCCCCGGGACGACTGCCTCCATCGCAGTAGTCGTAGGGAACGTAGCCTCTGTGGCTGTTAGGTTCCCACAGGCCTATCCTGTCTCCTGGCTGCACGTGAATCCAGTCCGCTTCATCCACGTCCTGCGTCTCTGGACCTTGACCCGAGGTCATCATCAGGTTTTGACCCACCAGGTTGAAACTGTTACAGTATGTAAAATAGTATTGACCTACTGTGGGATTTTTGTTTGTTTGCTGGGGGGATGGGGGGAAGAGGGGCATTCTTAGCTTTGGTCCGTACAGTGCTCATCAGCCCCCCCCCTCTCTCTCTCTCTTATATATATACTCATCAGTAGCTTAGCAAGAATTAGTTGTGAGACCGGTTTTTACAGAACCTAAACTTCAATCCTTGTAAAATAGTTTTCGAGTTCGAGTTTTCTCTCTCTCTCTCGCGCGCGCGTATCGAAAGGCACCAAATCAAAGGACAAACACAAAAAGCAGAATTGAAAGACACAGAAGCAGACATAGCAACGGATGGACAGAAAACATTCAGAGCATGAGCCAGCCTATACCTCCTCCCCCCCGGGGATTTTACCACTTTGTTTTTGTTTTTGCCAAACACATCGTTGTGGGGCGTTTAATCGTATAACATGCATCCAATACAATAACACGTTCACACACTCGTTCATACTTCATTCTTTAAAAAAAAAAAAAAAAAATTATACGTATACTGACTGAATGATCCATTACAGTGTGGCATGTTTATGACATACATCAATGAATGCAGTACAATCATTCCATATATCATTGTGTGTGTGTGTGTGTGTGTGTGTGTGTGTGTGTGTGTGTGTGTGTGTGTGTGTGTGTGTGAGAGAGTGTGTGTGTGTATGTGTGTGCGCGCGTGCGTGCGTGCGTGCATGCGTGTGTGTGTGTGTGTGTGTGTGTGTGTGTGTGTGTTTGTGTGTGTGTGTGTGTGTTTGTGTGTGTGTGTGTGTGTGTGTGTGTGTATGTGTGTGTGTATGTTTGCGCGCGTTTGTGTGTGTATGTGTACGTGTGTGTCTGCGCGAGCGCACGTGTGTGTGTGTGTGTGTGTGTGTGTGTGTGTGTGTGTGTGTGAGTGTGTGTGTGTGTGTGTGTGTGTGAGTGAGTGAGTGAATGTATATATATATTTGTTTTTTTGTCGGTCTCAGTGCTGGTGATTGTAACCAAACATTAAGAAAAACATTCACATAACCACAAAGCAAGGAACCAAAGCATAGTCAAAATAAAGTCGCAGAGCTTGACATATATGTGTGTTAGTGTGAGTGTGTGTGTGTGTGTATAGTGTGTGTGCGTGCGTGCGTGCTGTGCCGTGCCTGCCTGCGTGTGTGTGTGTATGTGTGTATGTGTGTGTATGTGTGTGTGTGTTTGAACCTGAGCTGCATGCAGACCTTTTAGTAAATTAAATGTAACGGGCTTTTAGCTGGTTTTCAAAAATTGCGGGTAATGAACAATGGGACTGTGTTTTCTTAAAAATACTTATACACATTTTTGCAATGCGAATTACATGATTCATCTTTTTCAGTTCGATCTTTCCAACATTGAAGCGTTTTACGCCGAACAGAATATCAATTGCAGTTCAGTGTCCTTGAACATTAAAGTTAATCAAAATATGTTGTTCAATGTATCGCCAGAAATCTCGAACAACAGGACATTCAAAGAAGAAATGTTCAATATAATCTAAAAATTCATTACAGTATGTGCACTTATTATTTTCTTTTACTTTCATTTTGCATAGTAAAATGTTGGTGGGATAAATGTTATGCAGTATTTTCCAATGTAATACACGGAGTCTTGTTTCTTTTGTTGCTCTGAAAGAAATAGACCAAAAGTTCTTATCTAAATCTACTGAAAAGTTCCTGTTCCAGAAACCTTTAGCGCACGGTTCCGGAGCTTTTCGATTGACCAAATGTTGTCTCAAATCACTTGCTGTCCTAATCTTCTTACTGTAAAACATTGGTTGCTCAAGTTTTGCTACGGTATCATCTACTCTGCGTAAAAATGCTGAAACTGACGAGTACACGGCATTGTATTCTAATATTCTGTTGGGAGAGTTCCCAACAATTTCACATATTTTTTGAAATGACAATAGACCCTCTGGTGTTACAAAATCATTAACAAACAAAATGCCATTTACAGCCCACTCTTTAAAATGCAAAACCTCACCTGAGCAAGAAATATATTCATTGTTCCACAGCAATGTAATTATTCTATCTTTACAATTAGGTAGGTTATTATCGAGCCAGTTCACTAGAACTGTACATCAAAAGTAGGATTTTACAAGGTTCAAACCTTTAAACTACAGGGTGTTGACATTTGCATGAAAACATTCAAAGTTAGACATGGAAACAAAACTCTTGGAGTCAAGCTCCACTTGTCAGGATTGTTCGCCTTGCATACTTGCAAAACCCACTGCAACAAAAAGGCCGCTTGCATATCTTTCAAATCAATCATATTCAAACCACCACTCTCTACACGCTTCTCTTAACCTTTTCAAACGCTCTTCAATTGCTGTCCTTCTTTCGCCACAAAAATCTGAACAGCAGTCTATTAATTTCAATCAAAACATTTTCAGGCACCGCAAGTGCTTGCATTACATATACAACTTGAGATATGAGAAAGGTTTTAATAATACATATTTTTCCAACAACGCTTAAATTTCTTTTTTCCCAAATCGATATCAGTTTTTTAATCTTTACAATACGTTCCGACCAGTTCTCATCAATATGAGACGCACATTTGTTTCGATACCTGGCCCATGGACTAATATACAAAACGATAGAACATGGGAAATATATATACAAACGCCCTAAATGAATTTATGCATTGAAAAAAGAAAAAGAAACAAACGCGAGAGACAAGCACAAATGAAACTGTGACTGGCTCACCTGAAGTTTCCCCCAGCAGGGTTGGGTCTCCAGACCTGGAACATGGACCAGCCACGGTGCGGGCTGAAGAACTTCCACTGTTTGATGACGCCATGTCGCTGGATGCCCAGGTTGGAACCCACACTGGTGTACGCGAACGTGGCATCGGTGAACTTGGAGCGTGCAATCAGGTCCACGTCGTTGCTGTCTTGCACGATTGTCTCAGGGTCTGAAAGATAAAATGAATCGGTGGACAGGGATATCTAGAGAGGAAGGGAGGGGAAGGCCAAGCAAGCATACAGAGCATACAGACAACAAAGTGTTGTGAAATGGTTGACCGATGAACAGAAATTCCACAATAGAGTTGCCCTTCATTCTACTGCTTAAAATGTTGAATGTTCGAAAAAAAAATGATTTTTTTTCCTTTCTTTCTTTCTGGTATGTTCGTATTCTTAGCAGGCACGTTCCTTGTCGTTTCTCTCACCTGTACAGACGGGCAGTTGACCAATGAAATGTCCATCGTGTCCACAAGCCAGCACCAGCTGCCCCTGGGTCGGGATGTAACCGTCCCGACATGCATAGCGCACGACGGACCCACGGGTTACCTGCCCCAGGGGACTGACCAGCTCTACGTCACCTGACGGTGGAGTCACTTTGCACTGAGGCGCTGTAGAACAAACACGTACAGAAGGAATACAATACAAAATAACAATGTTTTATTCATATTTATAAGCGATTCAAGGTACAAAAGACACAGAGGCGACACAAACATCTCATTCACCGGACAGAAACTCTCTTACGGTCAGTTTGACCTTAACAGATCGAGGATTCAACAGACAACGGATCGATGTAGGAGAGAAAGAAGAAATACGCTAATTTTTCAGAACGCTAGCAGTCATCCTTGTTTCACATTATTTTTCAAAGCAAAGTAGGCGAACAGGGAGACGTTTCAGCTACAGCACAAGCTGAATATCCCTACCTCCTAGCATGGCGGGATGGATACTGGCAGATATCGGACATAGGCTGTATCTATTATCGGGGTACTAAGAAACCGGGACAAATCAGACCGTGCTGATGTCAGAAAGTTCTCGATATAACCTGACGTGCATTCAATATACGCGTGCTCCACATGCGATCATTATCGTGTAGTTTACTACCGACACTGGTGGCAGATGTATAAACAATGTACACTGACAAAGCCAGGGTGTGTTGCTCATTCGGATGCCCCACATTACTACAGGCATCACTGCGGCATACCAATTAATTTCTGTTTATTAAGCTACAGCTAATCATGCAGGTATCAGGCTGACACAGACCATAGGTGTCGGGACACTGCAGTCGAGCAGTCAGGGTGGGTGCTCCGTCACTATGCCATATTTTACTATGGTGCATCAGTCTGTCTACAGCACGGTACAACTCACTGGCATCAGGCAGACACAGGCCACAGGTGTAGGGACACTGGATACTGGCAAAGTGAGGATGGGTTGTGCAGGCCTCAGGGACGACCAGCAGTACACGGCCGCAGTCAGTGTGGCGGTCAGCGCAAGTCCCTAGAATTGTATAATCCGCGTTTAAAGAACTAGTTTTGAGCAAGGTGGTGACGTCCTGTAAAGACTAGAAAAGGTGTATGTATATGCGTGTGTGTGTGTGTGTGTGTGTGTGTGTGTGTGTGTGTGTGTGTGTGTGTGTGTGTGCATGCGTGTGTTTGTATGTCTGTCTTCATCTGTGTTTGAGAGAGAGAGAGGAGAGAGAGAGAGAGGAGAGAGAGAGAGAGAGAGAGAGAGAGAGAGAGAGAGAGAGACGGGGAGGGAGGGTGGAAGGAGAGATGTGGGAGGGAGGGAGGAAGGAAAGAGGGAGGGGAAAAGAAATGGAGGGAAGGAGAGAGAGGGAGGGAGAGAGATAGGAAGACAGAGGGGTGGAGATGGGAGGGACGGAGAGGGGAAGAGAGAGACAGAATGGGGAGGAAAAAAGTGAGGGGGAAAGAGAACTTGAACTTGAAAACTTTATTTTACAAGGATTGTAGTTTAGGTTCAGTCAAAACCTAACAACTAGTCCTTGCTAAGCTACTGATGAGTAGATATCAAATTATGGGCATTAAAGGTGTGTGTGTGTGTGTGTGTGTGTGTGTGTGTGTGTGTGTGTGTGTGGTGTGTGTGTGTGTGTGCGTTCTTGCGTGCGTGCGCGTGTGTTTATATGTCTGTCTTTCTATCTGTCTGTGTTTGATAGAGAGAGCGAGAGAGAGAGAGAGAGGGTGGCAGGGAAGGAGAGATGTGGAAGGGAGTGAGGAAGGAAAGGAAGGAGGGGGAAATGGAGGGAAGGAGAGAGAGGGAGGGAGAGTGATGGGAAGACAGGGGGGGGGGGGGAGATAGGAGGGACGGAGAGGGGAAGAGAGAGACAGACAGAGACAGAGACAGAGACAGAGACAGACAGAGACAGACAGAGAAAGAGAAGACAGAGACAGGACACAGACAGACAGACAGACTGAGAGACAGACAGACTGACTGAGAGACAGGAAGAGAGAGAGAGAGAGAGAGAGAGAGAGAGAGAGAGAGAGAGAGAGAGAGAGAGAGAGAGAGAGAGAGAGAGAGAGAGAGAGAGAGAGAGAGATGGACTTTGACGAGAGAAAACAAAGGTAGTGAGCGGGCACTAAAAAGCGCGTCAGAGGATAGACAGGCAAAACCAACCTGGAGGACAAAAGAGGAGACATGAAAACGACGAGAAAACCCCAGTTGAAAAAAAGGCAATGAAATGGTTGATGATTGGAACGACAACGTGGTGTTGACTGGATACGTGCAGACCTATAGGCCAGAGAAACCGGCCTGCATTTCAACAAACCTGAACAAACGTAACCGGCGGGAGACCACTCCCCTTCACTCATACATGTACGCTGCAGGGTTTCCTCCCCTGTGCGACACTTGTAGGTGACGCTATCCCCCACGTTGTAACTTCTGGAAGATGACGCCGATTGGCCGGCAGGCTGCACGATGTCTGCGTCAGGCAGTGTGCCCGGCTCTCTGCACGTCGCATCTGACAAAGAGAGTTTACGGAGCAAATTAGTTAGGCCTATATTCACAGCCAATAGATCTTAATCTTGACGTTGATCTTGATATTTACATCGACTTGGGCCATGTCCTGGCATAATTGTCGACGGAAAAACGGGGAGAGCACTTAATGTTAAGTCGAGACGAGGGATCGAAATTCCTCCACCGACTTTGCAGACACTACTTCTTCTGTGAGGTTGTTCCAGTCAGAAACAGTTCTGATGAAGAAGCTGTTTCTGTAGGTGTCTGTTTTTGCACTGCCCAAAGAGAAGCAGCGGCTGTTGTTTCTGGCGAACCTCCTGATGATGTTGCGGAGGTGAAGTCAGATCTACTGGTGGTCTTAATCTGCCTCTTGTTTCCCACAGGTGTCAGAAAGGATTCTGCTGGAATGGCTGGGATAAGACCTGCGGCAATTTTATAGATAAAGACGAGGCGTTTCTTTCTCAGTCTGTCCTGTAGAGATGGCAGGTTCAGGTCCTTCAGCGTCTTTGTTATGGAGTCAGGCTGGCAGGACCTGTACTGTTTAATTAAACGGGCGGCGCGGCGCTGAACGTCTTCCAGCTTGTCGATGTCTCTCTGTTGGTGTGGATCCCAGACCACAGCACTGTATTCAAGAACCGACCTGACAAGGGCCAGGTAGGCTGTTCTTCTGCGTTCTTCTGGACAGGACCTCCAGTTTCTTCTCAGCAGGCCGAGGCAGGAGTTTGCTTTCTTGGTGATGGTGCTGATGTGTTCAGACCAAGACAGATTCTCGGAGAGATGAACTCCATGGTAGGGGATTGATGGGACTTGCTTCAAGATGTGATTTTCCAGGAAGTATAGGTGGGATGACTTGCTACGTAGACTCATGATATAGCATTTTCTGGCCATATGTCCTACTGCTGTAGGTCTAGCTGCAGGATGATGTGGTCTTGGCGAGAGTGAATCTCCCTGTAGAGAAAACAATCATCAGCGAAGAGACGCACTTGTGATCGGACAGCACTGGGAAGATCGTTGATATAGCACAGGAACAGCAGAGGGCCAAGCACAGTGCCCTGGGGTACCCCAGAGTCCACGGATGCCTCACTGGAGAGCTGGCCATCAATCACCACTCGCATCTGGCGCTGTGTGAGGAAGTTCGCAAGCCACTTGTGCAGGGATCCCTTGATGCCATACTGTTTCAGCTTGTAAAGGACTTTCTGACGGGGACAATGTCGAAGGCTTTGGAAAAGTCCTGTATAGCAATATCGGTCTGGATGTTTTTGTCAAAGGATTTTCCAAAGTCATGGAGGGTCGTGATCAGTTGGGTCTTACAGGAAAAACCAGAACGAAAGCCATGATTTAAGTTGCTAATAATTTTGTGGTGGTTAAGGTGGGACATGAGGTGGGAGAAAATGATGCGCTCAAGAAGCTTGGAAGAAACGGAAGTCAAGGACACGGGTCGGTAGTTTTCCGCCAGATGTTTGTCTCCATGTTTGAAGACAGGTGTTATGTCTCCAGTCTTTTGGCAGTAGGCCAGTGTCGACTGAACGCTGGAAGATACAAGTCAGTCCCTCTGCCAGTTCAGTGGCATATTCCTTCAAGACTTGGTTGGGGATGTTATCTGGGCCAACTGTTTTGGAAACGTTGATTTTCTGTAGGAGTTTTTTGACGCCATGTTTCTCGATCTTAAGGTCAGGAAGAGGGGAATATGTGGAGTCAGACTCATCTGATGATGGAATGGGGGGGGGGGGGGGGGGGGGGGGGGGGGGGGGGGGGGAGTTGTCTTTGGTAAAAACAGACTGGAACTGTTTGAGTAAGATGTCAGCTTTTGATTTACTGTCGCTGCAGAGTGTTCCAATGAATTTCAGTGGGACAGTGCCAATGTTATCTTGGCGTTTTGACTTGATGTACCTCCAGAACGGCTTAGAATTGTTCTGGGCAAGCCCTTCTTGGATGGTGTTGTTTACAAATTTCCATTCCGCCTAGCGTAGTGTTTTGTACATTCCACCTGGGTGTACTTGTAGTTTGCCCAAGATCCTGTTCTTCTTGCCTTCCAATAGAGTCTCCTCATCTTTTTGATGAGGCGCCGTAACTTGCCGTTCATCCATGGGAGTTGGTATTTGCCGGACCTAAGTGCTGATGGATGTGTTTATCCACAGATTATGAACGTCCTTCCCAGCCTTGAACAGCTCCGTCACCTTCTTAGACGTCTCTGCTGCTGCTTGCCGTAACGCCTCCCAGTTAGCCTTGCCGAATGGGTGGCATTTTCTTGCACAGTTCTCAAAAAGCGTCTTCCCCCTATGAGTGTTCTCCCCTCATTCTCCAGATGAATACGTTAAAGACTAGCCCGAGTGAATAATGGTGTTTGCGAAAACGTGTACTTTAATGTAGTGAGTTAATGTCCGTGTTTACCTTTTGCATAAAATGTTGCGTTTATTTTTAATTGAATAAAAACCGCATCAAGCCACTTACGCTCACCTGTTCAAAATACAAAAACCGGAAATACATCACTTGTGTATCAAGCTAAAATAAGTATGGCAGTGTCTTCTGACCACGCATACGGTGATAAGCATGGGCATGTATCTTCTTGATTAAGAAGAAGAAATGTAAAAAAAAAAAAATCTTCGGTAAAGCCACTGCTGCATCGTCGGTAGCACTTCGTGGCTTATCAAAAGCAGACGCGGGCAGAGGATCGAATACAGAACCAGGAACAGGAAAGCCGGTTGCTCCATTCCATCATTCGCATCGGGCAGCAGTCAACAATCTTCTCCAGATTAATACGCCATTGTAGGTCACGAATGTCATCAGAATCATCCAAACAGGGTTATACGAAGCACATAAATCCAACAATTTGGACAAAAAGTAAGTTCTGTTCCATATTTTTGTCCTTTATTGCGAGTATACTCCTTTCAGACATTAAATGT
The DNA here is from genome assembly GCA_018857735.1 of Alviniconcha marisindica. Taxonomy (NCBI): domain Eukaryota; kingdom Metazoa; phylum Mollusca; class Gastropoda; family Provannidae; genus Alviniconcha; species Alviniconcha marisindica. The sequence continues at coordinate 2,601,590 of JABMCL010002484.1, forward strand.
ACTCGCCCATTTCCAAATGCTGCCTTCATTCGCTGTATATGACCCTGTTTGAGTGATTGGGATGATACTTGTGGCACAAAATGGCGTTTACAATGTCCCAAGATATTGTTCCCTGGGGGAAAAAAGAAAAAGAAAATGTAGAAAACAACAACAAAAATGCCCACCACTCGATACAATCCAAGTGACTTGCATGCTCGCAGTCCACCGGCGTCTCTTCCTGATCACTGCTATCGTCAGTCGATCTGTTTTCTGCTGTATATGGCTCAAACTGATACGGCTGTAGGCCCTATTGTTCACTAGCATTTTCTGGTAGCGTTTTATCTTCTTCAGTGCTTTCGCAAGATAAGTGCAGGTGATCGTCTTCGCTCGAGATGTTTCAATTGATAATCCTAAATCGAACCGGAAGCTGCATTTCTCTTGATTACAGGTGAACATTTCAATATTTCATGGCCGATATTGAGAGAATTAGGGCGAGTTCAGAGCTCGGGTTTAAAATTCGGTGTTATTAGAGGTAGCTCTGCAATTTTATTTAATAAAAAAAAATGACAAGCGGGCTAGTCTTTAAATAATCATAGCCTTGGAAACAAAAATCTCAAAACGTGTACCGGAGACATTAGAAATGAGTCAACTACAGTAACAGATATAACTTTTCTGACGGAGCCTATATAAAAGCTTCGCGACACACAGCTCTTCGTGTGAGCCGGTTTGGCCTAGAGGTATTAAGGCGTAAGGCTGGTAAGCAAAAGGACCTCGGTTCGAATCCGCTTCGGGTCTCCTTTCTCTTCAAAGGTTGTGGTCTGTGGACACTGTCTTGTGACTTTATCCCTCAAAATTATGAAACATTAAAACGGCTGTCATCTCTGCCCACCTTAATGTAGAAGTCATTCCGGTGGTGACAGTGTAGCGATAGGTATATACGCTCCTTCCCCCCGCCCCCCAACCCACCTCCATGCCCCCTTCTCCCCATCCCTAATATGCCTTATGGTTTTTGTGGACGTTAAATACCATGTTTACTTACTTAATTACAGCTCTTCGTGCAATGGGCCTGACAGATCCAGTCCTTTTTGTAATGTTGACGAGGATCGAGAAAAATGATGATGTGAGTGATGGTGATAATAATGATGATGATTCTGACGATTTGTCCATCCATGCGGTGACAATGCTCGATCGATCGTGCTTAACTTCGGCTTTCGAAAACGAGTGCTCTCGCTCTGCGCCACCGTCTCTACTAAAACAATTTTGTTAAAGGGCGGGAGGCGGGCAAGCGGCCAAGCTACACATGTACTACGAGATATGTATTTAGTGTTTCCGCCACCAGAAGGTGAGCCCACAGGGACAAATCAGTAATTAAATAATCAATAAGTAAAGTCATATCTGAGTGGTGTTCTCGCAGCGTAAAACCACCTCCTACTGGCACAGAGAAAATATTCATTTTAGCATAAGCTGGCGCAAAGGGTGGCGCAAACAGTCTATCATTTCAATACAAAATCGCATTTGATTAGTGTTTCTGCAAAGGTTTAATATTAGCCCATCTCTGATTGGTGCAGAGGGAGGTTGGAGGCTACACGTGGCAGCACAGCCAGCAGCTAGAATCTGTTCCCGTGTCTGAAGACACACATCGTCAGAGCATGACGATGCTCTGTCGAACACACTTTCTGCACAATAGATAGACATAACAAAAACCAGTGAAATTATATCTCACGTCCACGTTATAGATGGCGTGGAGTTACTTATCGTAAAAAGTGCATTGTCAGCCATAACATCTATAACATTAAACTAGATCATCTTTAAGTGATCCTACTTTACTTCCCATGCATGCTCTCATCGACCTCTTTATTGTGAGCTTCTTATCTTAATAATGTACAGTTCTTAGCGAGGTGATACAACTTGGATTAACAGCACAGTGAACAGTTTATAAACTCCTTTAAAGAAGTCACAGACTAGAATCCCGATATTTGTTTTTTTACGCCCAGCCAACCATGGCGGTTACATCATTAGGGCGATCACAGCTACAAAAACGCTAACATTTCCCAGAGTCGGAACTAAGTTGCTCCAATTAATAAGAACACATACCCGCGTTACAGACGTCACAGTATTCCCAGTGGCACTCTTTGTCTGTGTAACACCAGGGCATGGTCAAAACGTCATCAGGGTTACGGAGGTAGTTCTTGTCCAAGCCCGCCCCATAGTCACTGCAGACAATACAAGTTCGTTCTGATCCCAATCTCCTGGCTGTACCATTCAACTCTCTTTCGTCTTCTTCCCGTCCACTGACCGCTCAGACTCCCCAGTGGCCATTCGCTCACTCACTCCTTCAAAACCTCGTTCACACCTTCACTGACCATTCCCTGATCCTCCTTTTTCCCTCATTCATCCTTTCCCTAGGTGTGCAATGTTGACCTTATGTCCTCATCCTCTTATTTAAAATCCCCCGCGTTTCGTGGTGTTCAGGAGAACAGTGAGAAAAGAATACAGTTGCTGTTGTAAAATATGACCGGCCCTATGACCAGTCAGGAACTAAAAAGAACACGACGCCTCTTTAGTCTCCAGGTCTCCAGATAAGAGGCTACAATCCTACGTCGTTACGAAGATTGAATTCGCAGGACGTGGGATGTAGGTAACGTTAATCTATTCAGATGTACGAAGTCAGTGAAATTCTGCTGCACCTCAGTCTGGGTTGGAGAAACCTACAAGGAAACATGACCCGAATACTTGGTATGAAACGCGTGCTCTACAGCCAGCTGTATAAGCAAGCGTACCTGGATTGAAAAGCGTGGTGCGGACATTGGGTAACCTCAGTCCAGTCCAGACAAGGTTTCATGCTACGTGTGTAGTTCTTCTGTCCGCGATACAGTTTGCCTTTCGTTGCTGGGTCGAAGCACTCGTTATTCTGAAGAGAGAACAAGACAGAAAGAGTCTAAATGCTAGGGATGTGAGAATGAAATAATAGGAAACAAAATGCACACATACAGTGAAGCAATCACCACTTGATTGAAAACTGTACCAAGTGTATGTTGACATGTAAGAACTGCACTTGTCTTGTGGGCGATATTCATTATTTGACGGAGGATGTACCTCTGGTGGAATTTATGTACCTTGTATTTACTCGTATGCTAGGTGAGAGTTTCTGCAGGCGACGCACGTCTCTGTTGTTGTGTTTGTGTGACGTCTTTCGAGTGCTATTTTATTTAACTTTTTTGTTTATTGCCTCATTTCGTGGTGTTTATTGCCTCAGTTCTTATTTACGCTTTATATGCACCGGATGACGTTATTTGCAATTCTGTGACCCATGACGTGGTCACGTCATGCCTTTAACATCACACAAATCACAGTCCATAGAGACTACCTGTGTGACCACAGCTCTGAAGGAGAAGATGCGACACAGCCATGGCGGCGTGTAGCTGAAGCTGTACACCTTGCCCTGTACCGCGGTGTCCGGCGTCAGAGGCTCGAACCAGTAAATGTTGTTGGATTCCGGGTTCTTGTTTCCGTTACAGTGATTGTAATTCACTCCCAATTTTTCAGCGCCGTACAGCAGAGCGATGATGTCTCCTGATTTGACGGCGATTCTCTCCCCTTTTGGCACATTAAGAGAGTAAAGGTGGGGGGTGTCCACAGTGAGGCTCAGTGTGTTCTGCCCGACAAACTCGTACCTGAAACAGTAGCGCATTGTGTACCAAAGTGTGACTTTAATAAGCAAGCAACTCTATGTCTCTGTCTGTCTGTCTGTCCGTCTGTCTATCTGTCTGTCTGTCTGTCTGTCTGTCTGTCTGTCTCTTCAGACTCAGACAGAGAGAAACAGAGAGACACAGACAGGCAAGCGTTCACTCACTGTCACACGAACGCAGACACAACACTTACTTCCGGACACCGAGGTCACCACGACGTCTCCACACCTGGAAAGTGGCCCTGCCTGAATATCTGGAGTAGAACTGCCATTCCGAGATGACGCCACAGGCTGGGATGTAGGAGTTGTCGTTGTCGCCAAGGTAAACATTGGATGCTTCACCCACGGACCCCCTCCACATTAGCGGCACCTGGCTCGTGGCTAACTGAGGGCATGGCGGTACCGAATCCACCTGCACAAGACCCACGAGGGTATCGCTCAACTGTGCAACAACGAAACAGAATAGAACACACACGTGAAGGTTCACACGGGCTTCTCGTGGGCATTACAATGCATATAATTATATATTCATCAAAGGAGAGCTCACGTTGGAGAGAGAGAGAGAGAGAGAGAGAGAGAGGGAGAGAGAGAGAGGAGAGAGAGAGAGAGAGAGAGAGAGAGAGAGAGAGAGAGAGAGAGAGAGAGAGAATGACATATAGACAGACAGCGGCGTCCATCACATTATAAGGATAACTTTTAACACTCACAGGAAAAATTACAGCTTTGAAGGAGAAAATGCGACAGTTTATATTGCTTGTGAACTTTTGGGCCCGAAGCGGCGAAAAATCTCCATAATATCTGTTCTCTAAAGCCCACGTCACACCAAAGTCCTCGGGATGACTGCCTCTATCGCAGTAGTCGTAGGGAACGTTGCCTCTGTGGCCTCTAGGTTCCCACAGGCCTATCCTGTCTCCTGGCTGCACGTGAATCCAGTCCGCTTCAGCTACGTCCTGCGTCTCTAGACCTTGACCTGAGGTCATCATCAGGTTTCGACCCACCAGACTGAAACTGAAACATAACATGCTTTATTCAAGTTTCCTATCTCAGAACGGGGAGGCTGGTCTCATTTGTCATCTGCTCCGAAGGAGAGGAGCACGGGTTGTTGGGGGAGAGAGAGACAGAGACAAACACAGAGAGAGCGACAGAGAGAGAGAGACAGAGACAGACAGACGGACACAGACAGAGAGAGAGAGAGAGTCTGAGACTTAATGGTTTATTGAAAAAGGCCATGGGCCAATGCCAATTGTGGTGGCGAACACAGTCAAGCAACTTTCGGTCAACGTAAGGCCTCACAGGTACATCTGTCCAGAAAAGAAACGGAATTGCGGACATCAAAAGCCTTGTGTAGAAAAGTAGCGATTCGGAGTTTGAGATACTTGTTTTCAGAGGCAAACTACATTGACAGTTTAAAAAGTGATGGACATCTGACATATTTGCGTGGTATCTATTTATCTCTTAGGTCATTGTACATGGGACATGATAATATGAAGTGAATTTCGGATTCAATCTCGTTGTTGCAAAATGGACATGCTAGGGCTGCTTCAGCATTCCTAGCAAAGCGAAGTCTGTGGGATCTCAGTTGTGAAACATCTAATCTTATTCTCAGCAAACAATTTCTTGCTTTCATGTGTTTTATTGTGTATGGATGTCCACAGGGTAACCGACTTGGAAAAATGTCCAGTTCGAATCTCCAAGATGAAGCTCCGACGCCATTGCCAATAGTTAGGCCTTTGTTTATTTCCCCCTTGTTATTTCATCTTTCTCGAGTTTTGTTATGTGGTGGGGTTTCGGTCCTTTTTTGTTGTGTTTACTCTAGCTCCAACAGGCTAGACCTCATCAGGGAGCTTGCCTTTTATTGGGCGTTTTATTTTAGTTTCCCAATTTATCCATGTTTATTTCATCATTCGTAGCGATGAAAAAGGTTTGTTCGTTCTAGTTCAATAGACCAGCGATTTCGTGGCCTCGAAATATGTTCGAAGACGCAAGCCTCAATGGCACGATGCCGTCGACCCCCAACAACGAGTCCGACAACATCACACTACCAAGCCTCCCGGTACCTGCCATTGGCGCAGCCCCAACCGACCAGGTGGACAAAGTAAAAAACCTCCTGGAACTAACCAGACCATTAACGGAACTTAACGCCAGCCTCAACTTGATGGCGAAAGAGATCCACGAGGGCACACACCGCCCCTGTTGGGTCACCAAAATCAAATTTATCCCCGACATTTACTTGCGGGGAGAAAAAGACGAAAGGGACAGAATCAACAGGGAAGCCCGGCAACTGGCGTCCAACACATTCAGCAAATACAAGGCGGAAAGCCTGGCCTTTTTTGGAAAGGAAATCCAAGCCACTAAAAGGGCAATGGATACAGCACTGATGACGGCCAAATCGTTCAGCACAAGAGAACGCCGGCAGCTAAGCAAAGGCCTCAGCGCAGCCATAGCGGCCGAGTCTGCTAAAAACAAAAGAGGTACTCGAAGCGGAGGACAACCCGCCCCAGAGAGAAAACGGCTACCAAAACCGCCCACACCCCTACACGCGGAGCGGCTGAAGAGGAAGCAGCAGAAGAGGGAGAGGCAGAGGGTACGACACCCAAAGATACTGATGGGTCCCCCCACCAAAAAATTTACTTTTTTCAAGACAGGGAGTCTTCAACGGCGGGGGTCACACCTTTTCCCAAGAAGGGTAGATCTCGTTTTGCAAAAGTTGTTGCTTAAAACCCAAAACAAAATGAACGCATGGGAACACCAACAAAACACACAAACAAGGACGTGCAAATCAGAGCACGAAAGAACAAAACAACAGAAAAAACACACAGCAATAGGAGATAAAGCCTCCCCCCCCCACCCTCCCCCCACCCCAAATAAATAAATAAATAAATAAATAAATACTGCAAACCTCAAAGATGTGTAGCAATAAACACACGAACAAAATCAAGTATATCGCCTGAAAACCGAGCGCACTGGACAAACAAACAAAAAAAGAGAAAGTAAAACTGAGCCGTGAAAACAGAACCCTCACCTATAAACTAACAAAGGGGTTTCCCCAAAGCCCGAGCAGAATCGCTCCAAAAGCCAAAAAACATAACACTGCCTGCTAACATTCATAAACCAACCAAAAGACTGATGTCTCGTCTAAAAAATAAACGATCCCACGCAGCGACACCACAAATTTGGTCACCCCAATGGGCCAGACGAACCCCACCTCGCCAAGAATGCAAACAAACGAAAAAGCAAAGAAGTAGAGCAATAAAGCAAACAAACGGAAAGACACAAAAAGCAGAAGAAGAAGAAAAAGATCAACATAAGAAACGGCTAACAGGATAATGACTCCCCAACCGTAGCACAAGTCGACCGGGACGAAACACGCACAAAAAACATACAAGGCTCTCCATGCCACCCGTTGGACAAAAACAACGAAAACCAAGGAAAAACAAATCATCCATCAAGACCACCCATTTGCTAGGAGACCAACAGCACTAGCACACCACACCGACTAAGCACGCAGCCCGTTACAACGCTGGCAAGAGCGAAAACCGAAGGTACTGCGCCATGAGCAGCGTACCAACAATCAAGAGGGAAAAAAGACAAACCCTGAAATACAAAAACGAAGAGGGAAAAAAGACAAGCCATGAAAAGCAACCGCCACTACACAGCGAAGAACGAAGCTGAACAAAAAAGTCTGCGGAAAAAGTAACACAGCAAAGGAGAAATCCACCCCAACACAAGCACCTAGCGACCCAAACGTCGCCAAAACGGTCTGCTCACGAACCGAACCCCTACCAACAATAACACGTCGTGCACCGAAATACGGCAAAAAGAACGAAAAAATTAACTAAATAAAGCAAAAGAGTTCGTGAGAAATTTCTCGTCACACCAACTCACCATACCTCGTGTTGATAATTATTGCCAGCTGAGTTGTATGTTGTACACTTGTGTCCCCTGGCGTACTTTTGGAACACACGCATTTAAAGAATGGTTCTACACGTGATTCTACACGTGTGTCATGGCACATTTTCCATGAAAACCGGATTTTTATTTTTTATATTTTTTAGGGGGGGTGTTTTTTGTTTGTTTCCACACGTGCATCACTGGTGCCATGTCTAGCGCTGAGGCGCTATCACTTGTATAGTGTCAGTTACGTTCCACAGACCACACGCGTGCTACCACGGTCAGGGAAAGTCTGACTGACCGCCTGTCGCATTCTCCCCTATGCTTTATTTGTATATTTGTGTGGGTTTTGAGACAGTTCTGTTTGTTTTGAAATTCAAGACGCCCGTATTTTGAGTTTTCGGTTGAGTACTAGTGACAGTGCCTAACATGTTCTGTGGAATGTTGGCTGTTTTGACTGGAGCGTGCAGCACGCAGTTGTTCAAACCGTTGGTCCGCACGACTTGTTATTTTCAAGGTGTATTTACTACTTTGGCACCTATCTGCGTAGTTGTTGTTTGTATATACATGTGTGTGAAGATCATCTTACCTTATTACAGTGTAATTGCCCAGTTTAAATTAACTCTTTTTTCCCCATTTCTTGCTGCTGTTGTTGCTGTGCCTGTATCGAACACGCTCTTACAGGGATTTTGTGTGTGTGTGTGTGTGTGTGTGTGTGTGTGTGTGTGTGTGTGCAGTTTGGCTGCAGTAAAACGCTCATCAATGCAAACACAACAACTAGGAGTAGTCACACACACAGCCGCGTGTGCGCGCGCACACACACACTCACACCACACACCTCAATACCCCTTCTCCGTCTCGTTTGCAGACTGTCAACAAAAACAAAACAAACCCCCCGAAAAACAACATTAAATTAGAAAATAATCTTCATTTGTATACACAGGTATATACTTATTATAAAACAGTTAGTTTTGATCAACATCGTACACCTTACACGTTAATTTATTATGTCAATCAAAACTATGGAGTCGTATTATCAAATTTGTAACTCTAGTCAGTGGGCTGTTATTATATTTTTGTCCATTTATTTTTCACATAAGAACATGTTGTACATCTACAGTCGATATGCTTATAAGTAAAGATGTGTGCTGCTGTGCAAGATAAAATCATTTGTATTCAAACATGTTTGATACGTCTGCCTTATATTCCTTTTTGTGACCCAGGTAGATTTGGAGGGAGAGGGAGGGAGAAATACTCTGTCTTTTCTTCTTCTTTATTTGAAAGTTTATCCTCTCTCTCTCTCTGTCTCTATTTCTCTGTCTGTCTGTCTGTCTCCACTTTTTTCTTTTTTCTTTAAGTTCATATCTTCTGATCTGCACTCGACAGTCGAATGATATCTTTTTTGCGCTGCTTGATCAGCGATTTCACCAGAAAATCACTCTTTTCCTTTTCTTCTACAGCTTAGTATACTGTAACTTTTTTGTGTGTGGAATTTTTGTGTACCTGTTTATGCCTGTTAGTTGGTTGTATTGTTTGTCCGTTTGCCTGTTTTTTGGTTGTACTATATTGGCCATGGACTTTGAATTTATTATGTTTGCACGTGCATATTCAGCGCTGGGTTCAGCGTGTTGTGATCTGTGCGTATGTACGTCATGTGCCTATACTGGCTTGGGTTTTTGGAACTGTTTGTATGGACATTTGTGGCGGATTTTTGTGAGCTATGTTCGCACGTGAAAGTTGTTCCTTCCATGATGCTTCTGCTTTGTTGGATAGTGTCTCCTGGCTGTAGTGGGATTAGATCACGCATACCATGACCAATACAGTTAAGGTTGTTTCAATGAATTGCCAAGGCCTAGCTGACACGCGCAAGAGGAGAGATGTTTTTCACTATTTAAGAGATAAGTCATATTCCATATACCTACTGCAGGATACCCACTTTGATCCAAAACTAGAGAACTGTATTCGGGCTGAGTGGGGTTATAAATGTTATTTTGCCTCGTATAATTCAAGTTCGAGGGGTGTCGCAATATTATTTAATAATAATTTCGAATTTTCTGTAAACAAGGTTTATAAAGATATTGCTGGAAATTATACATTTGCCACTGTCAGAATAATGGATAAAGATTTTGTGATCGTCAGTTTGTATGGCCCAAACCGTGATAATCCGGAGTTTTATGCCGAGCTTGAGGAACGGATCAGAGAGTTGGCTTTGAAAATCTTATTATTGGAGGAGACTGGAATTTAGTCTTGGATTTCACATTATATTATTATAACTATAAACACTTTAATAATGCTAAAGCACAAGAACAAGTCGAAAATTTAATGATAAACCTCGACCTATTAGATACTTGGAGAGAAATTCATCCTGAAATGAGACGGTATACGTGGCGCAGAAACACACCCCTTCAACAGAGTAGATTGGACTTTTTCCTAATTTCAGATTTGCTGTCCACTTACGTGACAGAAGCAGACATTAAGCCCGGTTATCGGACAGATCATTCCATGATCACATTGATTTTGACTTGAGGGAAATTAGAAACCAGAAATAAGCTATTGTGGAAATTTAATAATTCCCTATTAAAAGATAAGCTGTTTGCAAACGAAATAAATGATGTTATAAGAACCGTGATTGAAGAATATGCAGCTCTACCCTATTCTCATGAACAACTTCCTTTCATCCCAAAATGTGACATTCAATTTGTAATTTCCGATCAGCTATTTTTAGACGTACTACTTATGAAAATTAGGTCAAAGACAATCTCGTATGCTACAATGAAAAAATGTGTGGATCAGGAAAAGGAAAGGGATTTGCAGAACAATATTCAGAGCTTAGAAACTAAAATTAAATTGACAGTAGACGAGAAAGGGAAACTAGAATCCTATAAACAGGAGCTAATTGCACTTAGAGAGAAAAAGATGGAGGGAGTTCTGCTTCGATCGAGAGCAAGATGGGTTGCCGAAGGCGAAAAAATAACAAAATATTTTTGTGCACTTGAAAAACGTAATTACGTTAGTAAACAAATGATTAGGCTTACTTTAAACAATGGTGAAGAAATATATGAAATTAAGGACATTATAAAGGAAGTCAAAATGTTTTATGAAAGATTATACTCTGACAGACAGTTAGAAGATTGTGAAATATTAGACTTGGTTGAGGATATACCAACATTGACAGTGCAAGAAAAGACCTCACTCGAAGGGGAAATTACTTTAGATGATGCAAGCGTTGCATTCAAGAACATGAAAAACAATAAAAGCCCAGGCTCTGATGGTTTTACTGTTGAATTCTTTAAGCTTTTTGGGCGACAGCTGGGTGCATTTGTTGTTAAATCATTAAATAATGGGTTTAGAAAAGGTGAATTATCATCAACACAGAAAGGAATAATAATATGCATACCAAAAGGGGACAAATCAAAAGACCTAATAAAAAACTGGAGGCCAATTTCACTCCTTAATGTTGTTTACAAAATAGGATCCACTTGTATTGCCAATCGCTTAAAACGTGTCCTGCCTTCTTTGATCAATGAAGACCAAACTGGGTTTATGGCCAACAGATATATAGGAGATAATATTCGACTGATATACGATTTAATTAGTTATTTGAACAAAGAAAATATGCCTGGGCTACTCTTGTGTTTAGACTTTGAAAAAGCCTTCGATCCAGTGGATTGGAGATTTATGTTTAAAGTTTTACATGCGTTTGGATTTGGGCCCGATATTAGCCAGTGGATATTCACATTTTATAGAGATATAAAGTCATTTGTCGCGGTTAATGGACAATTATCAGAATGGTTTTCAATTTAGAGGGGATGTAGGCAGGGGGACCCAATATCACCATATCTATTTATTTTATGCGTAGAAATACTTGCTTTCTATGATTAGGCAAAATAAGAATATTAAAGGTATTTTAATAGGAGAAACTGAGTACAAAATTTCGCAGTATGCTGATGATACTGAAATTATGTTAGAAGGTGACAAGAACTCATTTGAGGAAACAGTTAAGATTATTAATACATTTGGAAACAAGTCGGGTCTCTTCTTGAACGTGGGGAAGACTAGTGCTATATGGCTTGGTAATAAAAGAAATTCACCCATTAAATATATGCCAAATTGGCATATGGATTGGAACCCACCTAAATTTAAAATACTTGGTATTTGGTTTACTAATAATTTAAAAGAGTGTGAGCTACTCAACTTTCGCGAGAAATTCTTAGAAATAAAAGCACTGTACAAAGTATGGTTAAAAAGACAAATAACACCACTCGGTAGAGTAGCTGTTCTGAAGTCGCTCTAAAATTATCCACCTATGGATTTTATTGCCAAATCCACCAGACAGTCTGGTGGACGAGTTGCAGAAGACCGTGTTTCAGTTCGTATGGAATAGAAAACAAGACAGGATAAGTAGGAAAGTAACCGTCAAAACTATTGCAAAGGGAGGACTTGGCATACCAAATATTAGACATTATATTAATGCACTGAAGCTAAGTTGGATACGAAAACTAAAAACAAGTGATCACAAGTGCAAAGATATAATTACATCAACTTACCCGAAAGTGTTACTGCTTGAACAATTGGGATCAAGCCTCCCTACTCAGGAAAATAATTTTAATACGTTTTGGATTCATGTATTTAAAGCATATAGAGAGTTTGGTAAACAAATACAGGTAGAGAACTCAGAAGAACTAGTCGCAGATCCTATTTTCTGCAACGATAATATTTTGGTTGGAAATAAAACTGTTTTTTTATAAAAAGTGGATAGACAAAGGTGTATGTTTTATCAAAAACATTCTGAATGAAAATGGTACGTTTATGTTATTTAAAAGGTTTAAAGAAATATACAGAATTAATACGGATTACATTACATATATTGGATGTGTACAAGCTATTAAATGCTACATATGTAAAACACTTATACATAAACACATAAAATGCCAGGTGTGTCATACATTAGGAAACTTAATACTGTACGGTTCAAGACTGAAAGCTTATATGTTACATTCAGTACGAAAATGTTGAAGAGCTTTAGATTTGAATGTGCTCACTGAGCATGCTATTTTAAGACTTCTAGGTAGCGCATTCCAACAAAAGGATCCAGAATAAGCAAAACTCATCTTATAAATGTCAATTCTTGTTTTGGGCAAAATAAGAATGCTGTTCCGTGAACTATGGTCGTTGCGCGCTCCAGTGCGGACAAGCTGTCTCAGATATTGGGGTGATTTGTTATGGATAACTTTATGCACTAAGATACATTTATTACACTGAAGATGCTCTTTTAAAGGTAATGGACCATATGAAATGTGCCCTCGTCCAGTTAGCATTGGCGAAGCAGCACAAAGAACTTTGGCTGCACGTTTGTGTACAGCTTTAAGTTTTTTGATATGTACATCACTGCAGCCATCCCATACATTAGAGACATAATTAATTCTGGACATAATGTGAGCGTGAAAAAACGTATTACAAGCTTCACTGTTACAAAAGTGTCTGAGACGAGAGAGCAGATACACATTTTTAGCAACAGCGTTAGTAATACTGTTAATATGAGCTTGCCATTTAAGTTGGTCATCAAGAATAACGCCAAGGTGACGATGTTCTGAAACTTGCTCTATTACCTGTGAATTCAACATGAGACAAAGAGGAGGTATACCACGCTGATGCTTTTGACGCGTGGCTACTACCATACTTTTAGTTTTCTCTGGGTTGAGCAACATTGCATTCGCAGAACACCATTCAGTTACTTCTTGGATACTTGGCTGCAGTTTAGCATTTATAGCAGCTATGTTATTTCCAGAAGCAGAAAGAGACAAATCATCAGCAAACATGTCACAATCAACTTCAGTAGATGAAATACTCAACGGGAGATCATTTATATAAATACTGAAGAGATGAGGTCCAAGAACAGACCCCTGTGGAACTCCAACTTTGACAGAGCCCTCAGGTGAATAATGTCCAGCAACAAATACTTTCTGTTTTCTTTGGCTAATATATGATTAAAAAAACTGAATGGCATTGTCGCTTAACTGATACGTTTTCATCTTTTTCAATAAAATGTGATGGTCTATAAGGTCAAAGGCTTTTTTTAGATCTAAAAAGACAACACCATTCAACTTTGAGTCATTTATGGAGGATAGTAGCCTGTCAACAAGACAGGTAAGTGCTGACTGACATGAGTGTTGTGGTCGAAATCCTGACTGATGTGTATGGATTAGGTTGAATCTGTCAAGATATTTGAGCAGGTGCTTGTGCACGTGCTTCTCCAAGGGTTTAGAGATTGAAGACAAAACAGAAATGGGACGATAATTATTGATGTCAGTTAAATCTTCCGCTTTTGGGAGAGGAACTACTTTTGCCGTTTTCAAGTCTGAAGGAAAACAGTTGTGGTTGATACATAAATTATAAACATATGCTAGGTGTTGAACAATGTATGGTAAAGAAAGCATAATAATTTTATTACTAATTCCATCACAACCAGAGGTATTTTTGCTACCAACACTGGAAACATATTTACCAACTTCATAAGCTGTAATTTCAGGGATGATGAAAGTGTCATCAAATTTAAGCCTTTTTTTTTGCAAAAATTCTTCAGTTCATCGGAACATTGATACTCTTCACCCCCCCCCCCCTCCCCGACGCGTTTTAGTTAATGTTTTCGCTAGAGACAAAAAGTGATCATTAAATACCTCCGCAGTTAAAGTACTTGGTATATTCTGTTTACAAGAGAAATTCTTGGTAAGAGCATTCAGAGCTTTCCAAACCAAGCAAGTGTTGTCAGTTTGGTTGGACACAATTTTCTCAAAATATGTCTTTTTTGCCTGCCTGACTAAATATTTCACATGTCTTCTTTGCTTTTTAAATTCAGGGTAGTTTTTCTGCTTCTTAAATCGGTCCCTTTGTTTCATAGCCTGTCGAATGTCAACTGTGAGCCAGGGAAGCAACGACCTATTTTTTACACGCTGTCTCCGAATAGGGACATGCTTGTCGTAGACCAGTAAGAACAATTTATAGAGATGTATATTTATACAGTGACTGGAGTAGAACCTTTAAGAAAATGCAAAACATCCAAGAGATAAAACTAAAATGGTTCCAGATAAGACTTGTACATAGAATATTAGCTACCAATATTGTTTTAATGCACATGGGTATTGAAAATGACATTAACTGTTCTTTTTGTAGACGGGAAAGAGACTCTATCAATCACATTTTTTGGAGATGTGTGTACATAAAGTCTTTTTGGGAACAGTTCCAGACTACACTTAATACCGGGAGCTCAAATGCGAGGACAGTAGCGCTTAACGAAAATTTTGTACTTTTTGGTCATGACAGCCAAATTAAATCAGACAGCACCTTTGATTTGATAATTTTGCGTGCAAAGTTCTATATTTATACTTGTAAGATCAACAAGAACATACCTCAGCTGCATCTGTTCAAACACTATTTAAAAAATACATTTGATGTAGACAAATATAATGCGATATTAACGATGTCATATGACAAGATAGCAACCGAATGGTTGTATTACAAAAAGCTGATACAAATTTAGACGAGGTTGTTAATGACGTTAATAATCTTGTAAATTGTATTTATTGCCATGGTTTTTTTCTTTCTTTCTTTTTTTCTTTTTTCTTTTGTGTTTGAGTGTGTGTGTGTGTGTGTGTGTGTGTGTGTGTGTGTGTGTGTGTGTGTGTGTGTGTGTGTGTGTGTGTGTGTGTGTGTGTGTGCATTTTTTCTTCTTTTTTCTTCTTCGTACTTTGCCTTAGGTATATGAATGGAGAGAGAGAGAGAGAGAGAGAGAGAGAGAGAGAGAGAGGAGAGAGAGAGAGAGAGAGGAGAGAGAGAGAGAGAGAGAGAGGGAGGGAGGGAGAGAGAGAAACTGTATTGTAATGGATGGATGCATGTTAATGAATAAAAGCCCCACCATACCTGAAATAAAGGTACTGGCGAAAGGACTGAAATTCATCCCATACACAGGGCAACCGCAAAAACAGGCCTCTATACACCAACACGGGGTTCGACGCGGGCCTAGGAGACCCAACAATCGACGCATACTTGGATGAAACCAGGATCAACCTGGAAGAAATGAAGATCCCCCAGGCAAGCTCCCAACAACTAACTAACGAGGAAAGAAAAGCGTTGGTAAACCTCAAAAACCTGGACCACATCGTGATCCTTAAAGCTGACAAAAACTCAACTATTGTCGTGATGGACAAAGACGACTACATAAAAGAGGGCCTGAGACAACTGGCAAGCATCCACTATACGGAAGTCACAGACACTCCCGACCCAATAGAGCTGGCAAACCAACTTATGAAAACGATCGACGGTCTGCTCGAATCGAACCAAATCGACAAAACAACCCACACAATCCTGTCACAGACAGCTAAACAAAATAGCTGGGGGGAAATGTATCTACTCCCCAAAGTACACAAACTCTCATCAGAAGAAATCATCCAAGCGGAAACGCACTCACTTAAAAGCCTAAACAAAACCCTACCGGGACGGCCAATCATTGCGCAATGCGGTAGCCCGACGTACTACACAGGCAAACTTTTTTGATATCTTGCTTCTCCCCATTGTCAAAAGACAAAACACATACATACGGGATACCCCGCACTTCATACGAATGATAGAGTCACTCCAGGCATCCCCGAATTGCACCCTACTGCACGTCAATGTACACAAATATGGAGTTCAATGACTGAATAATACAGTCCAAAAACACCACTTAGTCCAACTAGTGGAAACACTGCTCACGAACAACTACTTCTCGTTCAACGGCAAACTATACCACCAAACCGTTGGGGCATCCATGGGAGCAATACCGTCACCAGAAATCTGCGACATACGTCTCCACCAAATACTGGAACACTTGATCAAAAACTCGCCACACAAAAAAACAAAATAATAACCCACGTCCGATTCAGGGACGATGGCTTCATCATATGGGAGAACGCAACTAAAGAAGACATAACGAGCTTCTTTCAGACGGCCAACAATTTCCACCACCTCCTCAAATTCACCCATTTGCTATCAAAGCAAGAAATCACCTCATTGGATACAACAGTGTACACAGAAAAAAGGTTCACGAACTCCAGAATACTGGATTTCAAAACCCACACCAAACCAACGGAGACGTATCAATACCTCCACCGAACATCGTGCCACTCAAACTCTTTCGCAGATTCATAAAAGGAACAGTCATCTCAAGAATCCGCACCAACTCCGACCCTGACAACTTAAAGTCAGCCCTCGCCAACTTCAAAACCAAACTGATTGAAAGAGGATACGAAATCCAAGAAATAGACCAATACTTCAACGATGCCCTACTACACGACAGAAAAAGTCTCTTGGCTGACAGGCCAAAGAACAACAAAATCCCCTTGGTGTACATTACCAAATACCACCGTCACCTCAAAAACCTGAGGAAAGCCCTCACAAAAGGATGGGACCGCATAAACAACAGTAACCTACAACAACCGTTCCCTAACCCACCAACAATAGTCTTCCAACGGAACATAAACATCAAAGAAATGTTAACCAGTAAATAAACAAGAAAGAGGAAAGGAAGGGGAGAAAAGCAAATCCCCCCAACAAATTACACACAAGGCGACGGCCCCTCACAATGAACAAAAGAGCAAACGACCTGTAACGGGAGAAACGTAAACATGACTCAAACTACACAATGGCAACAGTCACTGGGCAACTGACGCACACAATCCACCCCAAGAAGGGAGACAACCCACCCGAGACACTAGCACCTCTCACCCATCGAAAAAGAACGCAACAAAGCATGGGACAAACGAACAAACAGAGGGTCAATCGGGACATGGTCACTAACCCAACCACAAACCCTAACCCAGGAAGTCCACAAAATGGACATGCAACCTGGAGAGATAAAAAAGAAAGGAAAAAAGAAAAAAGAAAAAAAAGGAAGGCCTAATAAAAGGAAAGAGAAACCAACACCACCAACACAACAACAAGAGTACCCGAAAGTGAACAGGCAAGCTCCCTGATGAGGTCAATGCCGGTTGTGAACAACAGCCT
The DNA here is from genome assembly GCA_018857735.1 of Alviniconcha marisindica. Classification (NCBI taxonomy): domain Eukaryota; kingdom Metazoa; phylum Mollusca; class Gastropoda; family Provannidae; genus Alviniconcha; species Alviniconcha marisindica. The sequence continues at coordinate 2,619,186 of JABMCL010002484.1, forward strand.
TCACAACGAAAAAGACCGAAACGCCATACTTCCGACAATAAGCCACACAAAAGAAACAAACTACAATATGAAACAAAGAGAGGAAAAAAAGGGAGAAAAAACACACATACAAGGTGGAACATAAAACTAAATCACCAGCCCCAAAAGAGGCAATGGCGTCGGAGCTTCATCCTTGGAGACTCGAACTGGAAATTTTTCAAAGTCGGTTACCCTGTGGACACCCCTACAGAAAGGAGCTTCATCCTTGGAGACTCGAACCGCATATTTTTCACGCTTGATTTGAACGTGTTGTACATAATATATCTTTCATTAGTACTTATGGAATCAGACCACTCTTGTTTGTATTCGGTAATAAGACTTTTAAAATTCTTTAAGGGATGGTTTCTCGTCTCCAACACACTGGTTTTCCCATGCATGGTTAAAGCCATATTTATATAACAGAAAGCATACTGATGAGGCCCAAGTTTTTCGATTTTGCTCGTAAAGTAGCATCTGGTAGGATTTGTATTGGAAACGGTGGTCGGGCATCTTAAGTATACGTAACGCAGTACTTTACGCATTTTACAAAAATGTTGACAAACAGAGGGTACCGCCCAGTTTCACCATACGCCATAACATTTGGAGTTCGGCTGCTAACATTTAAAAATGTCTTTAATGCGAAAAGGTGTATTCTTTCAACAACTTTCAAGTCGGCCTCCAAACCCCAGCCTTCAGCCCCATAATTCCAAATTGGTTGGATCTATACATCGAACAGTTTGAAGAAGATCGATGGCGATTTTCCCCCAAGTGACCAAAGTAGTTTCAGCATGTTAACAACACCTATTTTGGCACGAGCTGTCATGTCCTTCAGAGCATGGGAGAAAGATAACCTGGTAGACAAGCAGATTCCAAGGTAATTATACGCATTTACGATAGATGTAACACTCTGACAATAAAACAATTTTTCATTCCATGCAATGTGACCTCCATTTCTAAACACAACAATATTACACTTGTCCAAATTGACGACCAATCCTAGGCGATTTGCCGTGTCATGAATATTCAACTGGTTTTGTAATTACCCACATACTGAGTCAGACATCAAATAACGTCATCTGCAAACAGGAGTATAAAAATCTCAAATGAGGTCTGGTATCAGCTGTATTCCGTGCCTACCCCGCTGAACAATTTCTCGGGCTGGCTCGTTAATAAACAGGGAAAACAAAACCGGACTACACACTTCGCACTGCTTCAGGCCGTTCGGACACATGAAAGATTCCGTCAGGTCACTACCTGCCCGCACTTTAGCTTTAACTACATTGTACATACTAGTGATTGCACGAAATATTTTACGATTCACAGTATTCTTTCTCAAGATTCTTCATAGCTTTTTTCATACAACCGAGTCGAACGCCTTTCTGAAGTCAACAAGAGAGAGAGAGAGAGAGGAGAGAGAGAGAGAGAGAGAGAGAGAGAGAGAGAGAGAGAGAGAGAGAGGAGGTATTATTATATTTTCATGTACGTGTATGCGCGCAAACGCGTGTGTGCGTGTGCGTGTGTGTGTGTGTGTGTGTGTGATTGTATGTGTGTGAGTGCGCTACGTGTGTGCATGTGGATATTTGTGTGTGTGTGTGTGTGTGTGTGTGTGTGTGTGTGTGTGTGTGCGTGCGTGCGTGCGTGCGTGCGTGCGTGCGCGCGCGCGTGCGTGCGTGCGTGCGTAGGTTTGTAGACAGACGCAGCGAGAGCTGTGACTAGCTCACCTGAACTTTCCCCCAGCAGGGTTGGGTCTCCAGACCTGGAACATGGACCAGCCACGGTTCGGGCTGAAGAACTTCCACTGTTTGATGACGCCGTGTCGCTGGATGCCCAGGTTGGAACCCACACTGGTGTACGCATACCTGGCAACGGTGGTCTTCGAGCGTGCAAGCAGGTCCACGTTGTTGCTGTCTTGCACGATTGTCTCAGGGTCTGAAAGATAAAATGAATGAAAACATCTTGAGGAAAAAGCAAGAGAAGGTGGAAGACTTCACCGACTCTGTGTGTGTGTGTGTGTGTGTGTGTGTGTGTGTGCGTGCGAGCGAGCGAGCGTATGTGCGTGCGTGCGTGCGTGTGTGTGTGTGTGTGTGTGTGCTCGTGTGTGTGTGCGTGCGTGCGTGCGTGTGTATTTGTCTGTGTCTGCCTTACTTTTGCACACTGGCAGTTGACCAATGAAGTGTCCATCGTGTCCACAAGCCATCACCAGCTGTCCCTGGGTCAGGACGTAACCGTCTCGACATGCATAGCGCACAATGGACCCTCGGGTAACAGTCACCTGCCCCTGTGGGCTGACCAGCTCTACGTCATCAGACTGTGGAGCTACATCACACAGCGGCGCTGGAAGAGAAACATGTGCAGCAGAAGGGTCCAGAATACGGTTTAAATTGGTGATCAAAGGAGGGCGTTTTCCTCACTTTGCAAGGAGATACCGCTCTAAGTAGAGACTGCTGTACAGTGTCTTTATCAGTACCAAGGGAACTATTTGAAGGACAGGCGTCATTGCAAGGTACATTGCAAGGTACAAACTGTGTGCTTGCTAAGGTGAACAGTTTCTACATTAAAGCCAAGACCAAACACTGAGATGCGTGGAATCAAAACTTTTCAGGACAACAGACCTGCCTATAACTCCACTAATAATTTATTTGGCTCTGTGCGATTGTTTCTTATTGACACACCTAAACAGGTGCCTTGAAGAACGTTCAACACTCGTTCAGCCCTAGGAACTGCTGTTTTTCAGTGTCATTGATGGAGATATATATATATATATATATATATATATATATATATAGGTCCATGGTGTCATTCGCATATCCCTTTCAAACGGCGACAGAAGAGTGTGTGACGGCAGGGGGTGAATATTTTCAACAACTTAACTAGAAAATTAATCGTCCTGGTGAGCATAACGTTAAGAACTTAAAGATTCTCATTTTATCTGAAATAGCACTCGTACAGATCATCACACATGTCGTTATGATACATCAGTAATCTATTGCTACCACGGTACAACTCATTGGTATCAGGCTACCACTCTATCTACACTTTAGTACAGCTCACTGGTGTAAGGCTATAGCAGTCTATCAACACAGTGGTACAACTCAATGGTATCAGGCTACCAGTTTATCTACACCTTAGTACAACTCACTGATACGGCTTTACAAGCTAGTCTATCAATACAGTGGTACAACTCAGTCATATCAGGCTATACCAACCATTATTATCAACACGGCTGTACAACTCACTGGTATAAGGCTATAGCAGTCTATCAACACAGTGGTACAACTCACTGATATCAGGCTATACCATTCGTTATATTAACACAGCTGTACAACTCACTGATATCAGGCTATACTAGTCTATCAACACAGTGGTACAACTCAGTGGTACCAGCTAGGCTACCAGTCTATCTACACCACGGTACAACTCACTGGCATCAGACTGACACAGGCCACAGGTGTAGGGACACTGGACACGGGCGAAGTCAGGGTGGGTTGTGCAGGTCTCAGGGAGGTCCAGCAGTACTGAGCCACAGTCAGTGTGGCGGTCAACGCACGTTTTTCTCTCTGGAAATTTGGTTTCGTGCCAGTGTACATTGTAAGTTTTATTCGTGCGTTTGGGATAACCGTTACAAGACAAATTCAACGTACTAAAAATTTACAAAGGTAGTCTTGCCTGGGTAAAGTGTTGAAAACGTGTGTGTGCGTGCGTGCATGCGTTCATGCGTGCCTGTTTGTGTGTGTGTGTGTGTGTGTGTGTGTGTGTGTGAGTGTGGGTGGGTGGGTGGGTGTGTATGTGTGTGTGCGCGTAGGTGCTTGTGTATGTGTGCGTGCTTGAATATGTGTGCTTTCACTGTCTGCGTAGTAATGTGTGTGTGTGTGTGTGTGTGTGTGTGTGTGTGTGTGTGTGTGTGTGTGTGAGAGAGAGAGAGAGAGAGAGAGAGAGAGAGAGAGAGAGAGAGAGAGAGAGAGAATGTGTGTGTGTGTGTGTGTGAGAGAGAGAGAGAGTGCGTGTGCCTGTTTGTGAGTAGGCCTGCATGTGTCAGTGCATGAGAGAGAGAGAGGTGGGGGGAGGGGGGGGGGGCAGAGAGAGTGGTGTATGCGTGCGTGCGTGCGTGTGTGTGTGTGTGTGTGTGTAGCCTTCATATTTCCGGGTTGAACTGATTTCTCACCTGTCAAAACGTACTTGCACACAAATGGTCGTCGTGCATCACATGCTATATCGTTCCACTGGTTCCCATTGTAACTCTCATACACTTCCACGCAATCCTGATTGCTATAGTTGTTGGGTGCGTTATCTGAGAAGAGATTAATAAATGACAACAAGCAGCAACAACAACATAAAAATCTCTTTCCCCCGATTTAATTAAGATCAGCTCATTCATCTAATTTAAAAACATCGCAGATTCTACATACTAACATGCTGCAAGGAATGTTGAGGATAACTGTCTTTGTTCCATTGTCGATGAAAGATGCGCAGGTCGTATCAGTCGAAGTTATTTGCATTTCTTTCAATCATGCACATGTAACAGGGTTGTATTGTAAAGTTATGAAATTCTAATGCAATTATGAAAGTAATGACTGGCTTGTGTGTGTGTGTTGTGTGTGTGTGTGTGTGTGTGGTGTGTGTGTGTGTGTGTGTGTGTGTGTGTGTGTGTGTGTGTGCATGTTTCGAATCAATAAACAAAGGGAGTTTGAGAATGGGGTTGTAGCCAGTGAGAATCGTGTTTAATGAAAACAATGTAAATACAATTATGAATGCAAATTGTTTTCGTATTAATACTGAACTGCTTTATTCTCACGTTAAACAATTATACCAATACAATACGTATTAGTGAGTTCCGAAGCAAATAGTGTTGAACGGAGAACACAGACGAAGTTAAATTATTATTATTTTAATTCAAAAATATAGATGATAGTAGGCCTCCTGAATAACTATTTCTGGAATGGACAAAACAGAATATTTCATTATCATCTTTTTCGTCGTATCTAGTCTGATATTATAACCACTAAAAGAGTCCTGCAATTTAACCGTGGATCCTGTCAGATAATCTATCGAGAAGATCGAATACAAATTGTCTTTGCTTTGCTTTAAGATCTTTTCTCATCAGGCTCCCATCTACCTTTCAAAATTTCTTCACCTTTACACTCTTCCCGGCAGCTCCGCTCTTCTACAGACACCCGAGTGTTCAGAATACCATCCTTCCGAACAAAGTCCTGTGGTCAGCGCTCTTTCTCTTACCAGGCTCAAGTTATCTGGAACCAACTCCCTGTTTCTGTCCGTCATTCTACCTCTGTCAGCTCTTTTAAATCTTCCTTGAAAACCTTTCTCTTTTTAAAAACCTTTTCTTCAGTCGCATTGCCCCGATATGCGACTGGTGTGTGCGTGTGTGTGTGTGTGTGTGTGTGTGTGTGTGTGTGTGTGTGTGTGTGTGTGTGTGTGTGTGTGTGTGTGTGTGTGTGTGTGTGTGTGTGTGTGTGTGTGTGAGCGCGCGCGCGTGTGCGTGCGTATGCGAGTCTGTGTGTGTGCGTGCATGTGTATGTGCATTCATGTTGTATGCGTTGAATTTTGACAATGTAAAGAACATGTAAGCGCTTAGGGCCTGTGCGGGTTAGGCGCTCTAAGTATTCATTATTATTATTATGATTATTATTATTATTATCTTTTCTTAACCTAATAATCTTCTCCGAATCTGACATTTTCTCAGTCTAGGCGCATGTTCAGAAGAAGAGTAGCAACACAAACACCAATAATCTCGTTCTCAGATGCACATACCAGGATCCCAGTTGGTCCACTCAACGGGTGAACCATCCTGCCACTCAAACGCCCCTTCCGCTTTGATATCTGTCGCACCGTTCCACATGGTCCACTGTTGTCGTCTGCAACACAGCCACAGATATAAACTGTGGTACACTGCTGTCGTCTGTAACACAGCCACAGATATAAACTATGGTACACTGCTGTCGTCAAAAACACAGTCACAGATATAAACTGTGGCCCACTGCTTTCTTCTGCAGCACAGTCACAGATATAAACAAAGGTCCGCTGCTGTCGTCTGCAACACAGCCACAGATCTAAACTATGTCCACTTCTGTCCTCTGCAACACAGCCACAAATATAAACTATAGTCCGCTGCTGTCGTCTGAGACACAGTCACATATCTAAACCATAGTCCGCTGCCGTCATCTGCAACACAGCCACAGATATAAACAATGGTCCGCTGCTGTCGTCTGCAACACAGTCACAGATATAAACAATGGTCCGTTGCTGTCGTCTGCAACACAGTCACAGATGGGTCATTCTCCTGAAAACTGGTCAAAACTGTGACATAGAGGATAAAAATTCAAAGTGTGAATTTTTTAATGTTATTATTTGGAAATGAAAGCTTGACATCTCTTGTGTACATAAATATAAAAGATAAATTGACAGGGTGACAGGAACTTGGTTAATTGTGCATCATGTTACGTAATCGGTCAGTGTCTCACATATTACAGAAGACATCCGAATTGCATGAATAGAGTCGGTTCAGTGGCCGGTTTGACTCTTGCCTTTTCTCATTATTATACGATATTTTCTAATCAATGAAGGAATATCTGTCACTTCTGACATTTTTTAAACATAAAAAAAAAAAAAAAGGGGGTTTACTTTTCTGCCTCTTTAACGGTTTCGCTTTAAAATGTCTTCTTCTAAGTACAGACATGCACGAAATAGATCACATATTTCTTTTCTTTAAAGTAATTTGGAGGAGGGGGAGAGGGGGCACTAACTTGTTCTGAACTTTATATATAAATATGCATATCAGAGGGATATTTGTTTCTTGCTTTCTAAAGTTACTAACCAATCGCACTTAATTAAGAATCTGTCTCACATGTTATGTAGACATCATCATAAGTACAAAAGGATATAAGAATGACACACTTGAACTATTGACCAAAAAACTTAATAAACAAGTATGTTCATTACAAAAGCACTGTTCTTTCCACATTTTCCTGATTGGAACCGGTATCAACCCCTGCTTTAGATATCGGGATGGCCAAGAGTGGCAGCAATCTAGTCCACAGTCACCCAAGCCATATTCTCTGCCTCACGCCCTGTGTAAAAGCAAGAAAATCTTTTCACGGTGTATTACCCTGTCTTGAGATGACGTACCATCAAACTAATTTGGGTATTTCTGAAGATCTAGAGAAACGATTGTGGCTTTGACCTTGAACATAGCAAAATATTTCTGTGTGATACCCTGGCTGATGATGCATCATCATACTAAGTTTGATCGATCAGATCGATCAGAGATATTATCCGGGCAAACATTCACTGAAGTTTAGAACCTTCACTGTGACCTTGACCTTGAATATAGCAAAGCAACCTTTTCATAAGACACTCCAGCTTATGAACATGCACTGTCAAACTAAGCTGGTCGCCAAAAATGCAGCAGTTCAGAACATATAATAGAAACAGTCATGATTTTTCATTGAATGAACCCAAACTCAGTTACTGTGACCTTGACCTTGAAGATAGCAACCCATTTTTCGCACAGGACACTCTGGATTATAATGATGTATCACCATACTGGATTAGGTTACAAAAGGTTCAGTGATTCATAAGATATCATCCAAACTATCATTAATTGAAACGTTTAACCTTGGCTGTGACATTGACCTTGAACACAGCAATCCAACATTTTCACTGAACACTTCTTTGCTGATGATGATCTACCATCAAATTGAGTTTGGTTGCAAAAGACTCATTGGTTTAGAACTAATAAAAGATACAGTAGAAACTGTCATATTTTGATTATATAAGCCCACACTGTGACCTTGACATTGAAGATGGAATCCCAGATGACATTCCGACTCATGGTGATGTACCACAATACCAAGTTTGGTTATAAAAAGGTTGCATACAAACACTCAGCCGACTGGTAACAAATGTGTCACGAGCGTTACATCCCTCACCCCGGAAGATACCACAGTGCTTTCCATTTTCTAGTCAAATAATACACCACACACAGCACAAACAGAGGTCAAAACGTTGCTGCCACAAGTGAGCTGATGTAGACTCATATGTTAGAGTAGGTCGAAAGTCAATGGTACTAACAGAATTTTGTGTGTGTATGTGTGTGTGTGCTCGCACGTTACACCATTTTAAGACACCACGTCAACCACCCCTGGAGAAATGACTGTAATTTATTTCGTATCTACTCCCATGCCATCAAACAAGTATTAAAAATAAGGTGAAATGTGGTTATCTACCAAGCAGACGAAAAAAAGAAAGTTCTTTAGTTTCCGTTGTGAACAAGTCACAATATCGTGATAAACACTCAGAAGACACTATCGGTAACGTGCGAGACACTGATTATCTTTTTTTTGTTGGAGCGGTTAGTAAGAAGCAGCACACAATAAATACCATTTGTATGTAAGAACTAGCCACACTCTTTCGCATGAAATCTGTTTTTATTCAATCATAAACGATTTCAATGAAATATCTGCGATCAGCTAACCTTCCCTTAGCCATGTCACAAATGACGGCCATGAAAATATCGCGATTTTTACCCAAAACGACTCACAGCACAAGAAATAATGATGCAATCACACATTGTGGCATTTCCCTCATTTCTCCAAACACATTACATCAGAAATATAGTGGTAGTTAAAAAGGTTTCAAGTTTAAGTTAATGTTTATTTCATCGGGAAAGCTGCACCCTCTTTGGTCAGGTTTTCAGAAGAATGACCGAGATATAAACTATGGCCCACTGCTGGCGACTCTCAACATATTCACACATCTCGACTAAACATCGGGCTGATGTGACCTTCCGGGTTGACTGGGTATATATACATATAAAAATATACATACATAATATAACACTCGGCGGCAACCAGAGGCACGTCCACCAGCTCCTGTGGGAGACTGTCACACCCCAAATCGCTGTACCCAATTTATTACTCTTTAACCTTTCAGTAAGTTCTGCACGACAACCACTGACTGTTCCAGTGTCTTTCCTGCCTTTCACCTGTGTACAAACCATAGCACTACAAGTGCTAGGTTTGGTGCTAACCATACACTCTCACCGCACAAATGTGTAATAATATACATAATGAAATTGAGACAGGTGAGAAAATGGCCTAGTACTTAAGATAAACAAAACTTCAGAACAGTTGAATGAGATTAAACGAATGAGCTTGTGGAATGCAAGACCAGAAATTTGGACAATAACCACATTAATTAATTGGCTCTCGAAGCTGTCCTGAGGTGACACTGTGTGGTTGACAGGACATTAAAATCCAATTACTACTACTACTACTATTGCTGGCTCTCAAAGGCAGCTACCTGAGAGATGTTACAAAGTTTTGCTCTTCTTCATCCTCCATTGGTGACACCTTGCCAGAGTGCATTCGACAGGTTCTCTTTGCTTGCTGGAAGTCCAACATCTCCTCGAAGTATTTGTAGCACGCCCCCCCATGGATGGTCCAGCCGTCATCACAAGCTGCACATTGTTGTGAACATTACAGTCATGTATCTAGCACGCCCCACCATACGCTGTACATTATAGTGGACAATACAGTCATATATCTAGCACGCCCCATCACACGCTGCACATTACTGTGAACAGTGCAGTCATATTTCTAGCACGCCCTATCATACGCTTCCCATTATAGTGAACAGTACAGTCGCCCCATCACACGCTGTACATCTTGATATACAATACTTGCAGTATGTCACATCCACTCTGTACTTGTAGCATTCCCCATCATAAGCTGCAAAATTATTTATAATGAAGTATTTCTATCACGCCCTACGATGGAATGTCAAATTGTTAATACACCCTCCAGATTATAATGAGTATAATAAGCCTAGTACTCATCGCGCGCCCAAGCACACGCTGCACATTAAACTTTTATAGTGAACAATACAGTCACGTAGCACGCCCCAAAACACGCTGCACCTTATAGTGAACAATACAGTCATGTAGCACGCCCCAAAACACGCTGCACATTACAGTGAACAATACAGTCATGTAGCACGCCCCAACATACGCCGCATATTATAGTGAACAATACAGTCATGTAGCACATGTACGCCCCAACACACGCTGCACATTATAGTAAACAATACAGTCATGTAGCACGCCCCAACACACGCTGCACATTATAGTGAATAATACAGTCATGTAGCACGCCCCAACACATGCTGCACATTACAGTGAACAATACAGTCATGTAGCACGCCCCAACACACGCTGCACATTATAGTGAACAATACAGTCATGTAGCACATGTACGCCCCAACACACGCTGCACATTATAGTAAATAATACAGTCATGTAGCACGCCCCAACAACACACTGCACATTACAGAGCGACAGACCGATTACAGGAACTACTGATCCAATTTTATAGACTTTACAATAGCGAACTGGCCCGTATGAAATTGGCAGTTTCTACCCAGTCCCTCGACGGCCGCCACTTGCTGAACTTGAGCTTAAGCCGTCTCTACCAGACTTTACTTTCTAACAGTCTGATGTATTTATTCTTTTAATATTAGAAATCTAAACCCGAACGACGCCCAGAGTGCTAGTGCAGAATCAACACACAATGGGATTACTGAATTAGCGCTCGAAATACGTAATACAATTTCTCTCAATATCAGGCTCCAGTTGTTTGAAATTCGCTGCCGCTGAATATCCGCATCTCCTTGTCTTTGTCATCATTTAAAGCTCAACTTAAAACAAATCTTCCGACAGTCTTTCTGTAATATCTACCTACCTCTATGTCCAGCCTTGAGAAAAGCTAATTGTATGTAGTAGACAAAGAATAAAGGATTGCTGAATGATTTAGAATCTTTTAGATATATATATATATATATTATATGTATTTCATGTTTGAGTGTTGTTGTCTGTATGCACAGTACTTGTTCAGTGCGTTGTTTCTTCTTCTTCTTCTTATAGTTTGCACTGTGATACTGCACAGCACCGTCAGCTCGTAATTTTGCCACGGAATATAACGCTATTAAATAATTCTTTTTATTACTATTGTGGCAGTTTTTGATTTGTGTCTATGGACGCCGGGGAACCGCGGGGTAATAAGAAGGGGGGTGTCTGGCCCTATACAAACGAATTCATCTGCCTGCCAAACACCGGTTATTCACTAGCACAACAGCAGCAATTTTTAACACGAGACCTCGCGTTGTGTTTACTGAAATATGTGGTTTGCACCTTTAATACTTATCATGTATATGTGTGTGTGCTAGCCACCGACCCCTTTTTCCCAGCAAAACCCCGACAACAAATCACCACGAACAAAGATTATCTCAAGCTCACGGTCATCTCGCTATATCGACGGAGAAAAATAAGAGTTCAACACATTTAATTTCGCCAAATTACATGCACCATCCTCAAATCAGCATCAAGTTTCAAACATACAGGTAACCCGGGATTTCTCGCTCTCATTCTCTCACACCTTAATTAATATAACCATTCTCCCAGTGCCTACCGTCATTCATCTTAACCAAACCAACCGGAATTCAAATCTAAAAATGTAAACAACTTTGGTAAAAAGAACTTGACAAATCCAAGTCTGTTTAAATCTACAAGGTAAAAACAACAACTTGGCAGAACAACTTGCGCAACAAGAATATCTAAACATCTTGAATGACGGAAACGCCTATCCCCTAACCGGACAACTACCTAGCTCCTATCCAGTCATACTCTAAGAAAACTCGAACCACCAACTGTCCTACACGTTATTGTTTTTACTTCCCAATTATTCAAGAAACGTCTGTATTAGTATTTACATGAGCTGCCATCCCGAGAAGGAAAAAAAAAGGGGGGGCGGGGGGCATGACTACATCCTGCCTACAAAAGTCTCCTGGGTTTCCCTCTAGGAGAACAATGAACTTCAGGGTTTCCCTCAGAATCTGAAGCGAGCGCCCCAGCCTTACGTTATTTATACACCCAAACCGCAACCCTCGCGGGAATCTAAACGCGGACGATCATAGGAAAAATAGAACGAAATGTTGCCGAAGCACAACAGCGTGCTTCCGCGCGATATAGTTCCAGTGACAGTGATATTATTCACAATAAAGTTCCAAACAACCAAGTATCATTTTGCAGAGGCATGCTACGCAAACCAACCTAGCATACCAACAAATAGTCCATTTTAAATTCTCAAGTACACGATTAGCATTACCACCAGACATGCTACAACACAGCCAATGGCAGACTTTGCACGACACCATACTTCGTATATATACGTCACACTTCCGTTGTAAACAAACGTCCACGGTGACGCCTGGGATAAATTGACATAACTGTCTTCATGTGAAAAGAGTTGGCTATTAAAAACCATGATTAAGCAACTAAAGAAACGAAAACGAAGATGGCTAAAAGCAGGAAATAAATGTGGCTAAATTGTGATTCTGCCGCACTATTATTATTTCATTAACACACATCCACCCCACCCCCCACCACCCCACCCCCAGCCCCCATCCCACACACACGCACGCGCGCAAATGTGGATGTTCACTGGCCCAGTCTCGTAAAGGCCAGTCCGATATGCTATATTGACAGTGACTCGATCGACTCACCTGCACAAACGTAGCCGGCGGGAGACCACTCACCGCTGCTCATGCATGTACGTATGAGAATTTCGGGCCCTCCCATGCATCGGTAGATGGCGGAGTCCCCAACAGTCCACTGCCTCGGAGCATTCAATTTGTATGCGTCTGGCAGATATTCCGGATTTACGCATGTCGTGTCTGGCAAAATAGTTCACACGAGCAGTCACCACTCAATGCTGTGCAACACACGAAGTACAGCCGTTAAAAGCATGACCAAAACAAACAAACAAAAAACAAACCCTTTATTAACAGCGATTAAAAGGGCCAGAGAAAGATCCTCAAGATCATCAAGAAGGGTGTGGTACGGATCGTAAGAGGATTCAGCTATCGCAAAAGCGTTATAACAAAAGCTTCATGGATTTAACTATCTTAATTAACGCTGACGGCTCAGAACATTGATAGCGACGCTGATGATGACTGAGGAGGAGGAATGGAGAGGAAGGTGGAAGGAGATGAAACAGAGGAGGATATGAACTCTGAGGGTGATGAGCGAGGTTATGGCAGTCTAACAACAACATCAGTAACAATAGCAACAACAGCAACAACAACAATAAAAGTTATATAGCGCAATGTCAATAAAAGAAAACTTAGCCCAAGCAACTACACAAAAATGTACGTATATAATTTAAATACACTGCACAGACCAGAACAAAGCCATATATAATTAGATAATATTAAAATACACTTAAAACATTCACAGCTGTACATAAAACAGATGATCTACCAGAATGCAGGTTTACTGTGTTGATCTCAAACACTCACGTCAATGTGAACTCAACTTTTATGAAGTTTTGGTGCCGCAGAAACATTACCAATTCAAACTGAACCCTCGCTGGTGCACTAGAAATCAGTTACTTTGTCCTTCCATGGTACATGAAGAGAAGGCCACCAAAGTAAAAACGTAGCCAATGCACATGGGAAAAATCCGTCAGTGGTAGCAAAGTCTTCACGTGTGCAGATGCACAAGAAATCACAGACTCACCTCTGACTGGGGCAGAAGGGGGCTGGAGGCTACATGTGGAGGCACACCCAGTAGCGACAATCTGCTCCCGTGTCTGACGACACATTTTGTCAGTACAAAATGATGACCTGTCGTAGACACGTTCTGCAGCAGACATTCAGTAATAAATGTGTATAATATTGAACTTGTCAAGGAATCCCTTAAAAGGGATGCATTTTACACGTCGCAAACAAACAAACAAAATAAACAACATCAGAACTAAAAGGCAAAGCAACAAATTAATGCAAACAAATCAACGAACAAATAAAGAAGCCAAAGAAACTGCTTTTTGTACCGCAAAGAACAAGGATCGTTAGGAATAACTTCAGTCTCCTAGTCCGGCTGTCGGGTAACAGTGCAGATTAATCCGTGCAGGAGGCAGGCAACCAGACTGTGCTACAGATGAAGAGTATATAAAGTGTCCACAGGTGACGTACCCACGTTGCAGACATCACAGTAGTCTCTGTTACACTCTAGGTCCGTGTAGCACCAGGGCATGGCTGTGTCGTCAGGGTTACGGCAGTAGTTCTTATCCAGACCGGCTCCAAAGTCGCTATAAATCAGACCAGAAAATACAAGAAATGAAACTGACAAAGATTTCCTTTCGTTATCGCCTTGGATTGGGCCGTGCCACAACACGGTGACACCAGCAAGAACACCACAAGCACTTTAAAATGTTGTGTTCCACACAGTTATGTGGGGACCACCATCTTCAGCCATGATAATTAGCTCCTTGCAATACTGCATCCATCTTCATGAAATGGAGATAAATCCTCTGAAGACGGCATGTGACTGCCCACGTAGCTGAGTAATAAAAACAAAAGCAAAAAAACATGGCCACACACGCAATTCTCTTGCTCATTGGAATGCATTTGTCGACGTGCAATTGCATGTAGCGGGTCAATCAATCAATGTTTTATTTTATGTCTGCTCACAGCGAGGTGATATTACACACACACACACACACACACACACACACACACACACACACACACACACACACACACACACACACACACACAAAAAGAGCATATATTAGTATATTATACTAACTTACCTACAAGACTATGAACAATCAATTTAACAGCAGAATTTATAACATGAGTATTATACAAAACATTTCTTACTTTGTTGCAAGCATTAAAATTATATCCAGTTTTCATTATGCATGTAGCGGGTGGCCCCCAGAGCATTCAGCTGGGGAATGCCACATTTCTTTTACTGCATTCTCTGTACATGTCGAGTCGTAGTAGTCGCTTCGGACTGCAAGGCGACAACAGGCAGCAACAGAGAAAATTAAGCCATGCAAGACATACTTTTACGAGAACTGTTTTGCACAGGAGCATGAATTAATATAGTTCATCACACGCAGACTACCTACGTCTCAGCACAGTAAATTTCACAACTGCGCAGGAGGATGATTTTTTTTTTTTTTTTTTTTTAGGTCGAAGTGCAAGATGGAAACAAACATCATTATGTGAGCAAGTGCTGTTTGTATACGTTTTTCGGCAATCCCGCCTCGGTTATCAGATCCATGCAATTTCATTACTGTACTGTTAGTAACCCGGGAACCGGAGCAGACGACGCTTTTGTTTTGAAGCGCGGCGTGTAGCGTAACGCCACATATGGCCTTTACACAACTGACCGGCGATAGCCGCCGGTGCGCGCCAGTTTCAAATCTGTTGTCTCCCTTCAGTAATATTTTGACCGCTTGTTGTTTACCTACTTCCTTTTTATGCACCAAAGCCATGTATAATATAATCGGGCATTTATTAGATCTTAGAATGTGTACCTATTGTTTATTTAGACGCAGGATCGAGCTTAATCAGTAGCCGATGCCTCTCTAGGTCTATTCTTTTCATAGCCGTCGTCTGCACGGCGCGTTCTCTGTAGTACTAGTGAATAGTAGTGAATCGTTGTTTTGACTCGATTAAAGTAATTCTGTGTCGATCAATGCTTTGTCGTGTAGTATTTTGCTTAGCTGACTTCATGTTTAGTGTTTATTTTAGGTTGAAATTAACTTATTAAGTATTGTGTACTGTAGAAGCTAAGTTGTATTCATAGACTACTTGACATCACTTTATGAGCGATGCTGCGACTAAGATAACGCGCCCCAGGCCAAAGTTCACCCCGATTGTTTTATTGCTAGTTTTTGAGTGTGTCTTGCTTCTCTTACAGAACGTTGTATTGTAATTGCTATGTACCATTTTAACCGTGGGAGCGTGCACTTCATTCTGATAAAAATTTTAGTAACATTAATATTTTGTACATTGTGTTAGCTGTGATTTAGTTGTCTGAACCTGTTTATAGACAGGCGCAAGCCACGTTCCCACTCTTGTTGTAAATAAAATAAGTCATGTGCGTACATTTTGTTTATACGGTTTAAAAGATTGTAACTTTAGCTTTTATTTTATGTTTTTCATGATTTAATTAGTTTAGTTATTGTAGAGGAAACTGTATTTGTGCGGGCCAAGGAAACACAATTGTCAGCCATTTTGGGGTCCAGAGGGCTGATTTGATTGTAGCGATAGCGTGTGTTCCTTGCGGCCCGCGCCGCTCTCTTATCTATGCGTGCGAGTGAGGATTTTGTGTGTGCTGAAAATTGTCTGCTGCTGTACAATAAAACCTGATTGCCGCCTCCGCCTGCTGTGGTCTCCATTTAGTCTACCACTCCACTCCATTACAATTATATTGGTTGCCTAGGTCATGGGCATGGGATAATTCTCTCGACTGACACCGAGGCGGCTCAAAATGAAGGGAGACGTGTATTGAGAAAAACTGGAAGATTGATGGCTTGTGCCTGGTTCACCTAAAAACAAAGAACTGTCGATTTTTAAGCAATAACTTATAGTGCCTGATTAACAAAGCAAAATTCAACAAAGCAAAGCATAGCCAAACAGCTTCCAGCGAGAATGAAGTGTTGCTATAAAACTAATAGTCGTGTTGCGCAGAAAACAGACATCAAGAAATTGCAGACATGAATACTTAAATTCAGTCTAAAAAGTTTAGGAATCCATTTAACAGACATATGCCACTTCCACATCAGACACGATAAAACGTAATAAAAAAAATAAAAAAAAGTTAAGTGAAATCATGTTAGTGTGATTGGTTCACACACTCTCTCTCTCTCACACACACACACACACACACACACACACACACACACACACACACACACACACACACACACACACACACACACCGACACACACACACACACACAAACAAACAAACAAAAACAAAAACTTGCCATTAAAATAATAAAAT